>ML798099.1:102104-153051 GCA_009831015.1 Picea engelmannii
AATAATTCCAAGCCAAAGAACCACAACCAAGAACCATGAACCCCTTCTCCATGAGAACTCCTCTCCTTTTATAAGTTGAAGAGGATAAGGTGAGGAGGTTAGGATGATCCCACTAAATCATGAAAGCGAGTAAGATCCAAACCGTTCGGATGCCACCTCACCATAGAAACTTCTCCTTCTAGAAAATTCGAGAAACCGTACATTTTTCCCACCTGCTGGAATGTTCGCACCCTAGCTATATAGCAACCTGCTAACTGTTCACACCCTGGCTATATAGCAACCTGCGAGAATTTGTCATTCTCGCACCCTGCCTATATAGAAACCTGCGAACTTTCTTTTTTATAAGATTTTTACATAGGAAAAATCAACTTCTTTTCTCAGGAGAAGTTCTTCTCCCTTCTCTCTTCAGGAACTCAGGCCACTGTGACCCCTCTGAAGGCAACAGATAGGTTTACATCATTAACGATCATAGGGATGACGAAAATAATGTGTAACAATAAGAAAGGCATTTATAACAAAGTTGTTGATATTCTTTCTAGGCCTATTGTTAGTGCTTCAGTTATTCTTAAGCATAATCCTACAATGCATGAGAGCTATGTTGAACAATATTCTTTAGATGTTGATTTTAAAGAGGTTTATGCAATTTTGTGTCATTCTAACCAAGTTGAGGAATTGGATTACCATGTGCATGATAATTTTGTATCATCTTGGCTAGCTATGTATTCCACAAGGTGAAAGATTCAACATCATAAGGGAAGCACATTCTTCTCTTATTGTTGGCCACTTTGGTGTAGGTAAGACAGTGGATAACTTGCAAAGGTATTGTTATTTCTCTAAAATGAATGAAAGTGTTTCAAGATATGTAAGAGGATGTTCTTTATGTGCTACAAGTAAGCCTAGCAATAGAGTGTTGGGTTTGTATACTGCACTTTCGGTTCCTTCTCATCCTTGGGAAATCATTTCCATGGACTTTGTAGGAGGTCTACCTATGTCTAAAAATAATCATGATTATCTTTATGTTGTGGTTGACAGTTTTAGTAAAATGTGTATTTTCATGCCTTGTAAGAAGTAGGTTACAGCTGAACAAACGACACAAATTTTATGTCAGCATGTTTGGGTACATTTTGGGTTTCCCAAATCCGTTATTTCTGATCGAGATTCTCGATTTATTGGGAACTTTTGGTCAACTTATGGGCACTCATGGACACCAAGATGAAAAAGAGCACAACTTTTAATCCACAAACTGGTGGTTAAAAAAAAGTGGTGAATAGAACAATAGTACATCTTCTTCATGGTTATTGCAACAAACATCCTAAGCTTTGGGATGAGCACCTACACTACATTTAGCATGCTTACAATCGGGCTAAGCACTCTTCAACTCAAACATCTCCATTTGAGGCATGTTTTGGTTATTTAAAAAAATATCCTTTAGATTTTATATTTGGGAAATATATTGCTATTGATGGTCAATATGACATTGATAGAGAAAATAAGTTCATTGAACAAATTCAATTGGTGCATCAAATGGTACAAGAACAATTGGAAAACAACCAAGCCAAGTACAAGACAAGACATGAAAAGCACAGTGTTGATCATAGTGTCCAAGTTGGAGATGAAGTTTGGTTTTACATTAGAAAAGAGAGGCTTAAAGGTGAAGGTAAAAAATTGAAATCAATTAGATATGCAACTTTCAAGATTCTTGAAATGATTGGTAACAATGCCTTCTGTTTGGATTTGCCTCCTTATATGCAAATGTATGCAGTTGAGAATGTTGAGAATTTGAGATTGTATGAGCCTCCTTTGATTGATGATCAAGGAGAGCATGCTAGGATTACTTCCATAGATGATTTCTCACGAGAATATCTTTCAGAACTACATGAAGATACAATCCTTGGCAGGAGGATGAGATCTTCAAAACGAGGGAATGTGGAATACCTTCGAGTTGGTATTAAAGGAACAAATACAAGCAAAGGTAAATGGATTAGGGTTGGAAAGGTGAGGGAATTGTACCCTCATCTTCAGATAGACTGAAAGTAGTATTTTGGAGGCCCAAAAGCTTCCCAATGGGGAGGAGTGATCCAGGGGATCAAAATATGCTCAAAAATCAAAGTGATCGGAATTTCTTGAAAATGAACTCGTGCGTAGGCCTCATCCTCACATCCTAACACAACTTGAACAGGTTCAAATGAATGTTATATGCGAGAGATATCACATTCTGTCCATTTCCTCAAACAAGAAAACTTTTGTTGATTGTACAGTCCATATAGTCTGACGTGGCAGGGCCATATTGCTGACATGTTAGGGCCGTATTGTTGACGTGGTAGGTCCATACTACTAACGTGGCAGGGTTGTACTAGTGACGTGTAAAGGTGTTGATTTGGCATATGTGGTGGACCTATCCAGTTTAGACACGTGGTGTTTTGGGGACCAATGATATGGTGCCACATGGCCCAGACATGGGCTGCCACGTGGCACCCCTCTATGGTATAAAAATTTGGTTAGAACTAGCGGGGCAAGTGGCAAGTGGCAGTGTGTTGGTGCAGATCGAGTTACCAACTCGCCTGCCATATGTTTCTTACTCTTATATTACTAAACTACTATTTAAGTTTGCAACAATGTTCATATGGATGGAGTTCGGGTTGTGGCTTATCCCCAACCCTTGGTATTATCGCATACCACATGGCCTTTGGTGCAAATTTTACCATATAAATTTTCCACGAGACCACCAACTCATGGGGTTCCACGTGTTTAGCCCTTGGTTTTTCCATTCACCACATGACCACCAAATGCACGAGAGGTTTCAAACGAATCTGTGCTTGGCGCTAGGATGTGGCCACATGGAGGCCATGCGACTAGGACCTCTGCCGAGAAAGGCACTATGCCTCCTAACGGTGTGAAACATTTCCACCTTTTGCAGTATGTGCGTGAGTGTTGGGTTTTGGCACAAAAATGCACTCCAGATCTAGGTTGTTCACAAAGAAGTGCATTTTGGCGAGGAGAGACAACAAAGAATTGGGAGAAACTTCAAGGAAGTGATTCCAACTTAGTTTTTGGCCAAACCAGGTGCATGAAGAGCCTAGCTAGGGGCCTTTTGATGTTTTGGAGCCATTGAATCCATCTATTTTTCACACTAAGCATTGTAAATCATTGATTTTGACACTTTGAGCATTAATGAAAATGATCCATTGGAAGTTGGACCAGGGGATGTAGCCCAAGAGAGGGGTGAACTCCTTTATCATTTTGTTCTGTTAATGTGTTTACTTTGATGGTTTTTATGTCTTTTTATGCTGCTCATGTTTAAGTAAATACTCATTAAGCTTTATGTGTTTTAACTTGATCCTATTACCCAAGAACATACAAATTTCACTTGCAATTTTAAAGAGACTTAGGCCTTTTCATTTTCAGATCAACTGGTCAAAAAATTCATCCTCATATGGAGTGTGATCATCCTACTCATACCAAATAGGTTGTTGACTCTCTACGTTCACATGATTTCCTAGATACTAAGTTTCCTGAAGAAGAGGCCATCCTGGAAGTCATGGCTTCCTTAGAAAAGTTGAAGGACGAGGTGACACATTGATCATATTGCCCTAATTTGAAACCCAAAATAGTTATCATGATGATTTGTGATATGGGACTGAGGGTATTTATTGGGGAATCTAGTAGACCTCCTGGTATTGACCCTTTTCTACCTCATTTAAATTTTTCAGAACTTTCCATGAAATTCTCTACTTCCCCTTCCATCGAAGATTTGTGTTTTGTACCTCCTTCACGTATTGATGGGTCTCATCAAGAAGCTTCCATAGCTCAAGAAACTGCTCACTATGAGTTTCTTCGACTACAAAAACTTTATTCATATATGGCATGGACCCAACATGGTAAGTCATATGATGCCAATATCAGCTCATGAGTTCATCAATTATGAAAAAGATACTTGGCCTGAGCCTAGCCATGGGATCTACTTAGAGTAAAGGATAAATATGTGTAGTGACTTGTACATAGGTGTTTGGTGTGAGTGATTTTTTTTTTTTACATATATTGTATTCAAAAAATCCATTTTTGTTTTCTTTTTTGAGATTTTAGTATGTGTTTTGACCCCCAGAATCTAGTTGCATGTGTTGATAGGATTACGGGGAATCATTTTTAGGAATATGGTGTCTGCCACCAAACTTGAGGTATGTGTTATTTAAACTAGAATATAGAGATAGGTTTTTCCCTCCATTTACCATATTGCATTATCAACCGTCCATTCTACCAGTACTATACCTTAGGTTCGATCCCGTCAAGTTGTGACATTATCCACTCTATTTTTGTCCATCGTAACTTGTTCGATAGTACCTACCCTTCATGGGAACCATAGTTAGCACTTGGATTTCCATTCGGTGCCCATGTTGCGATTTATTGGAAGCCTGAGAGCCCTCCCTTAGCCCCACCATGACTTGATGATTGAACCTCATTTTCCTCTCTGCATCTATATTCTGGCCATATCTCGTGGGGGTTCCTAATTTTTTTTTATTGTTTCTTAATGGTCACCTATGAATTTTCTACTTACGTCATGCTTCCCACCACTACACTACTATTTTCCCATATCCCTCTTACCACTATTTTTGTAGCCTTGAGCATCTGCCTCTTGCATTATTTGGACTATGTTTTGCATCCACCTACCCATGGAAAGAAAAATTGCTAAGTGTGGATCTCACTTGCTTGTACCATTTGAATTCATCTTGTTTAGGTTAATTCCATGCACTTGGAGCATAGGATCATATTTTTAAGCCACTCGTTCTCTCCTACCGAGTATATCTTTATCTCTTTTTTTACACTTATAAAAGAACATGAAAAAAGACACCATTGAGTACACTTTTATCTCCTTTTTCAGACTCATAAAAGTACACGAAAAATGTACATACCGATCATACTTCCATCCTTCTGTTGTTCTCATTACACCATGAAGGAGACAAAAATAAACACACACACACAAAAAAAAGAGGGGGGGTTTTCACCATTGGTCTATTCTCAAAATGGCAGCGTTAGTGGAGTCACCCTTTATCATGGCACCTGTTTGAGTCCTCATTATATAGTTGGGTTTTATCTTTCCTAGGAGCCGTACCAATAATATGAGCCATAGATACTCCTCTAGTTGGTTACTCTCCTAATCATCATGGAGAGTGCTTCAATGCCTCTTGTGTTGTTGTAATATATTTGTCTAGCTCTTGTGTCTTGCTTCCAAGTCACCATTGTTTCATGCTATATGTTCAAGGGAAGTCTAAGTCTAAGTTAGGAAATGAACGAAATCAACCTAATAAGTGATATACAATTATCTAAACCCAAGTGGGAGTTTCCAATCTGTGTTGGGGATTTTCTTGCATGTGTGATAAAAAACCGTTTGTTAAGCTAGGCTATGAGCTAAACAAATAGACAATTTCTAGTTGTGAGATAAGAACAAGAGTATTACTATAGAAAAATAAAACAAGAGAGCATGCATGCAACTAAATTGCAAATTTAACCACAAGAATTCCATTTAAACACATAAAATTGGAGGGAAGCAACAATACTCATATATTAATCCAATGGAAAATCATAAAATGAGTAACAACACTTTGAGAGAATGATTGGATGCAAATTGAATACAACACTCTCCTTGGGATGGGTCCTTTAGCTTCTTGAAAACCATTTATAAAAATGGTGAATGAAGAAGTCCTTGTTCTTTGAGGAAATAACACAAATAATGACGAGGGTGATGAATGATAGAGATGAGAGAGTAATATAAATGATGCCCAATCTCATTCCTCTAGCATAACCTTACAATTCTTCTTTTTTTTCAAATGTTTCCCCATGGATTTTATTTGTAGGGACATTTGGAACCTCATGAAGAACTAATTTCAATGTGAAATATCTTCATTAAAAAATGGGTTCCCAATGCTTGAAAGGGACTTTGGGAAGCCAAAGTACTCTTCATTAATGGGATGAGATTTTGAATTTCTCCTATACTTCAACCCAGAGCCACCTAAGCCAGACCTACAATATTAAATGTTCCTAAGAGGTCACACTCACTCATGTAGACAAAGTTGCATGGATTTCTAAGGATATTCCATGCAAGTCTCATGAGTGCTAATGAAGGTAGGTCGTGGAAGTGTATAAAAAGCCACTTTAAAAGGGTTTTTTTTTCCTTTCTTAGATGCTCTTTGAGGTGATGTAAAGTAGTCATGAGGTAGTATTATGATGTTTTATTTTTTTCATTTGATTATTATTCAAAATGATCACTTGAATGTCTATTGTGAGTGAAATTGAGGTGATAACATCTCCCATATAATATTCTCGTTCTTCCTCCCCTTTTCACAATTCTAAAAAAACTTTGATTCTCATTTCCTTGGGTCATCCAAATATCTTGAAGACTTCGATCTCCACATGGCATTCTCCCATTCTAAGAAACTTCACTTCCAATCCTCCAATACTTTAAGATCCAACTCATCTTCCTCGATGGAAATTACACAATTATTCCCACCATAAAAATATACAATATTTCCCTCAAGTTTTTTTAATATCCTTCTAGGAAGAGTTATACCTCAATTTAACCCACTAATTTTGTCCCTTTTCAATCATTAGAGAATAGAAATGAATTGAAACATAGAAAATCCATGCAAATCTAAGTCAAACCTCCTCCATTCATTTTTAACTAGACAAATAAGTTATTCCTCCTATAACTAGTAGGAATTAAACTTAAGGGGGGCAGGTTTGTTTTTATCATCCTTCATAAATTGAAAACATATTGAAGCATGACCTCAAGCCCTCCTTGATCCATTCTGAGTTTCAATCCTAGCTAATTTTCCCATCATTTCTTCATAAATGAAGAATCAATCTAATATTTTTCAAACCCACACCCTCCCTAAATGAAAAATTATGCAGGTCTAGGGTAGGAAAATCAAATCCAGGTCACATAATTCGGAAGCTTCCATTTTATCTAGGAATTTGAACAAAGGTTCCATTTTATTATCCTCTCCCTGCATATTCCCCTGGTGAAAAATGGAATTTAAATCACCTCTAGTTATCACATTATCTTTTCTTAAATTTTGTAGTCCAAAAGAAATATATATATATATATATATAGAAAAGGCCAACTTTAATTATATCAACCACAATTCTATCCACATCCCTGAGGGGTTGGGTTGAGCTATAATGTTTAAGGAGAAAATAACAAGTTCCAAGTAGTCACCTACCCTTTAGACTTACCTACAACATCATTAGCATAGAAAAGCCAACCTTTTAGGAAAGTAGAAAAAATAATAAAATATTTCTTCCCTGAAGTCATTGTTTCCTGAATCATAATGACATTCAATTTGTGAAACTTCACCAAGTGATCCAAAGCATGTTTTTATGGGAATCACCCCACCTCATTTTGTTGTAAGAAAACATATAATTTTGTAAAGAAGAGAGGGTTTCCTCTACTCTAAGGGTCCCATTAATGTGGTTTTTTTTTTTACATTTGTCTATCTCTCATTCAATGTTTTTCAAGAAAATAAACAAGAATTATCTTCTACTCACAAGTGTATGGCTGGAAGAGTGAAAAACATCTTGCCATATCCCACTTGACACCATAATTTTGTCACTTTCCCCCACCATAGTTTTTCATATCTCAACACATATCTTATTTTCAATAGGATAGAAGGGATTTGAACTAGGCTAAAGGGGGGAACTTTTGATCTAGTGTCAAGATTCCTAAGACTTAGCGAGACAAATTTATTAGTACTTAGAGAATGTTAGGGACATAACCTCCCTAACCCCTCACATAGGTAGAATAATATATTTTCCATGTAATAAGGGCCAATATTAATCAGGTCTAGTAATAAGGAAAAAAAAGTAAAATGTAAGAAGACCTAATAGAAGCTTCCGCTTCTAGAAAATATTCCTCTAGATTGTTATTTTGGTATATAGATGTAGTATAAATAGGAGTCGAGGGTATTAGAAGTTTTGTATTGAGAATTATTGTAATTGAGAGCTACTATGTTGGAGGTTTCCCCCTCGAAGAGGTAAGTGAACATTGTTTCCTATCAATAAAGGTATTATTTTGGTGTTGTGCTTTCATATATTGTGATGTTCCATAGTTATTCTCTGTAATATTTATGTTCTTGGCTATTATAATAGAATGGGTACTTTACAAGTGGTATCAGAGAACTTTCCTTGGCAGGAAATTATGGGTTATTTTTTTTAGGGTAGAGACACATTCTGACGTCTTAAAGCTACATATATCTATCGTTCAACACATAAATTCGCATTCAGGGAAGCATACATGCAAGAACTACAAGTGGTACTTAAGCTCACATTGTTGGCCATCCTTGTAACCATTGTTAGTACCCTTTCGAGTGGAAGTGCATCAGACAACACCTGTATACGAATTGAACTAGATATCCTGAATTCCTCCATGGATAAATTGATCGACTTCCTGACTATTATAGTGCCACCGAGAACAACACTCGGGAATATACTCTCTAGTGCCTGGGTAGTCGGGTAGTGTGGCTAAGGTCACGGTCTAACCTCCTTAGTTGGTGTCCTGAGATATTGGACTAAGTACTACTATTGGAACTCACACATATATCAGAGAGATATAGCACAAGGAAGACCCTTGTCTGTAGAAACCATGAATACCCTAACCCTTGGGAAGGAAACATAGACAAAATAGACAATATATATTGTCATGCAACTGTGCCTCTTGCTTTCTAGTTGTGAAATTCCTACATATTTCTTCCTGTTAAGCATTTATCCATTTGGTCACTGCGGATTATTCATATCACATTATAACTCTGCAGAAGTAAAAAAAATGTATGGATCCTTCTAGCACCATTATTTGAGATCTATCCCATTGGATTCCTCTCTTCGCCCTGATCACAATCATACCTATAATTTTTCAACAATTTTTTTTCCCGTGGAGCCAAATCCCCTATTAGGCATATATCCCATTCACTTCCTCTCTTTTCATTGATTGCAGTGGTACCAATCACTAGTAACCCATTTTTGCGGGGTCCCACTTTTCCTCTTGTCCCATCTCCATGGCCCACACTTCCAGCCAATATTGGGAACAATGTCTCACCACCTTGGAAAAATCTCATGACCAAACTTGAAGTGATATGTCTTCCATTATGTCGAGTATTGGTAACCTCAACTCCCAGCTTGCTCCGCTCGAATCGCTTTCCACATCCATCACTCAATTGACCACCACCTATCAACAATTCTAGGATGCAGTGAACACTTCGACTGCCTTGTTTAATCCCACCCTAGATCCTTTCTCTTCTTCCACACCTTATAAGCCTGAAGGTCCCTAATCCTCCCAGTCCACCTATTTTCCTCCGCACAACTTTCTGTGGGACCTGCGTACCCCTCGTATGGAGGTGAAAAAATTTTGTGGCTCGGATCCCAGAGGTTGGGTCACTCAAATGGAACACTATTTCTCTTTGTATGACACTACTCATGAGTTGAAAAAAATAAGGTATGGTATTCTCCATATAGACCCAAAACGTTGGAAATGGTGGAAATGGAGAAAAATTCCCACCAAGGGTATGTGGCTTGGACACAATTTGTTGCAGAACTTTATGAATGCTTTGACACTGACACCAACCATTTAGGTCATTTGAAAAATTTGAAACAATATGCCACAGTGGAATAATTTATATCTTGTTTTGAGCGATTGGATTTCTGCATAGATGGCATGTTTGATGATTTTTTCTGAGAATGATTTATCAGTGGCCTAAAGGATGAGATCCATGTCCATTTCCTCATGGATCTCTCTCAAATTTGGGTGCAAGATACTAAAAGATCTAAGGAATCACAACAAGTTGTCTCTTCTCAAAAAAAAAAACCCTCCATTCCTCGCCCTAAACCAGTCACTCCTACTCCTCATTCCACTCCACTAAAGATCCAGAAATTGACCCAGGAAGAAATGGTTGAACACCAACTCAAGGGCCTTTGTTATAATTGTGATGAAAAATATTTTCACAGGCACAAGTGTAAGGAACAAAATATTTTAATGGATAGAAATTGACCCAGGAAGAAATGGTTGAGCGACAACTCAAGGGCCTTTGTTATAATTGTGATGACAAATATTTTCCTAGGCACGAGTGTAAGGAAAAAAAAAAAATTATGGCCATCTACGAGGATGTTTCTGAAGAATACGTCGAGGCTTCCCCTTTGGTTGATTCACCTGAACCCAATGAAATGACTCAACCTTTCAACCCTCCTGAAGTTGAAATGGTAATTTACCTGAATTCTCTCACTGGATTCTCTTCTCCCCAAACCCTCAATCCAATTGGTTACATTAAGCATAAAAATGTCATCATCCTCGTTGATAGTGGAAGCACCCATAATTTTATTCATCTCTGCATTCCCCAAGAAACTAATTGCTATATATGAGTAGTCAACAACTTTCAATTCACGATTTCCAATGGCGGGTTCATTAAATGTGGGGGGCATTGTGAAAATGTGTGTCTCCAAATTGGTCAATATCACATGAAATATCATATGTTTTCTATCGACATGGGTGGTTGTGACATTGTGCTAGGTTATGAATGGCTAAGGACTTTGAGCCCCATTCTCATGGATTTTAAGAAATTAACCATGGAATTCAACCATGAGGGACAACAATATAAGTTCCAAGGAGTCACAGTAGGTTCCCCTGATATCATCAGTTCCCATCACATAGAAAATCTCCTCAAAAAAATTCATTCAAACATTATTGCACAACTCCATTCCATTCACGCCATTGAAACACCCTTTGTGCCTCTTGACATCCAATCCATCCTCTCCAAACATCAAGATATTTTTTCCACTCCTCAGGGACTTCCTCCTTCCCATGGTATTCATGATCATTCAATTCCCCTCGTCCTAGGTAGCCTTCCTCCCAATGTTCATCCCTATCATCATCCCTTTTCAAAAAAAAAAAAAAATTGAGAAAATTGTTCAAGAATTTCTTGTCACGGGATTTATCCAACCTAGTACTAGCCCCTATTCTTTTGTTGTGGTCATGATATTGTTACAGGTGAATCCTCCTGAAGTCAAGCGGATAAGTTGAGGATAAGTTGAGGATGTAATTCTCAATCTCCACATATCCTTTCACCATGAGGAGGCCTCCTTATATAACCTTGGAGAGGCCCAACCACTTGATAGATCTTTGGGATAAGTTGAGGATTCTTCTCCTTCAGTTGAGAATCTTGTCTAAGATCATGCCTTGACCTTCTATTCGAATCCAACCACCTTTAGAAATTGAGGGAATTCTTCTCTGTTTTAGCTCAACAAACCAAAAATCCACTCAGAAAAGGTAGCGCTCCCCCAAAAGGGTACATAGAGCATTTGAACGCTCCTCTAAAGAGGCCCAAGGAGTGCTCGCACTCCCTGACAGTGGGTAGGGGAGCACTTCCCTCCAAAATCCATTTTTGAGTGGTTTTTCCAGTGGCAAAAGGCTTGTACTCCTTGTCAACTGATTTCTATTCTTCAAAACTAGTCTTTGAGGTGTCTTAAGTGTCTTTATGATGTCGTTAGAGGCACGACATAGGAAATATGGAAGTATGATGGTCATTTTATATACCAATTACATATTTTCATCTGTTTCATGTCATTGATGGGGGATACATCAAGGCCCTCCTTCGACGTGTCTATTCATGTCGACTTCAACACATTATCCAGAAACTAGACTTAGAAACCAGTTAGTACCTTGGGACCTACATGCCTCAATGGCAGGCCCCCTCACGTCCGAAAATGGGTTTGCATCATTGAACTTTGATCGGTGATTCCATGGATGTTCAACTTCATCTCATCTATTCACATTCGTCAGAATGTACTAGAGTACCTTGGGAATTATTGACATCAATGGTGATTTCCCTCCCGCTTGTTAATGGTTTACATCATTGACCAATAATCAAGTGGTTTCTCCCATGTTCGACATCAGGACATCTATTCACATGGTTATATTTGTACTACATCGGGATCGGTAAGAAGACCCTAGGTTGAGTTTTCACTCTTATGTATACTATGCCCAGGTTTCGAAGGAGTTCTTCTGAACTATGACACATATACTCTTACATAGATCCACTTTGTATTGGTCGTGGCTATGTCTTGTCATCTCGTAGATCCACTGTGTATTCTTCATGGCTACGATCAGTTCAGGTCATAGAGTATAGATCCACATTGTATATTCAGTGGTTATACCTTTTATCAATATAATTATGGATCCACAGTGTATTTTATGGCAGCCATAACTAAAAAGTATTTATCACTCAAGCATAAGTATGTCTGCCTTGGGTTTGAAACATGTCATAATATTTGTTTGATGGTTGTGTGCAGCTTTTTCCAGCCTCTCTGCATCCATACCCTTGCTCGAAAAATTCTACAAAGTACTTCAGTCATCATCATCTTTTGACTTCGCACTTTGGGGGGAAATCTGTTACACATCAAAATTACTCACTTCAATAGTGTCGCAAGTGTCATCATTACAAGTGTTGTAAGCATCGCATCTTGTCCGCAAGTGTTTCATCTTGACCAAAAGTGTCGCAAGTGTCACAAACATCATACTGCCATATTGCCTATGTTGTGCCTCTAACGACATCATAAAGACACTTAAGACACCTCAAAGACTAGTTTTGAAGAAGAGAAATCAGTTGACAAGGAGTACAAGCCTTTTGCCGCTGGAAAAACCACTCAAAAATGGATTTTGGAGGGAAGCGTTCCCATACCCATTGTCAGGGAGTGCCAGTGCTCCCTGGGCATCTTTGGGGGAGCATTCAAATTCTTTGTGTACCCTTTTGGGGGAGCGCTACCTTTTCTGAGCGGATTTTTATATTGTTGAGCTAAAATAGGGAAGAATCCCCTCAATTTCTTAAGGTTGTTGGATTTGAATAGAAGGTCAAGGCATGTTCTTAGGGAATATCCTTAACTAAAGGAGAAGAATCCTCAACTTTTCCCAAATATCTCTCAAGTGGTTGGGCCTCTCCAAGTTTATATAAGGAGGCCTCCTCATGGTGAAAGGATAGATGGAGATTGAGAATTACATCAAACTTATGATCCCATAAGTGAGATGTTATGAAATCATAATCAGTGTAGATTACTTGAATAAAGGGGTTGGACAAGGAGATATGGAAGAGGTTGTTACACCTCCATCAAAGGATTGTAAGCACCTTTTACTTGTTATCATTAATAATTAATTCTTGGCTTGTTTCTTTCAAATTTATGTTTGTTCCACATGAATTTGTCTTCAGTAGATAGATCTATGTTTGAGATAAAATCAATAGAATAGGAAGTTATTTGTATCTTTGATTGTTTTACAGGACCTATCGAGGAGCTCATGATTGGAGCTCATCTTGGATATTGCATGGACAAACGTCGTTAACAAGGTACATATCCCTCTTCTTCCTCTTCATATATTAGCTTAATTAGATCTAAAATGGATGTCAGTGTCCATGTTAAGCACTTTTTTGTCTTGGCCTTAGGAGTCTAGACTCCTAAGGCCAAGATAGATAAGTGTTTAACATGGACACTGGCATCCTTTTAGATCTAATCAAGCTAACATACAAAGAAGAAGAAGAAATCTATGTACCTTATTAACGACGTTTGTCCTTGAAAAGTCCAGGTTGAGCTCCAATCCTGAGCTCCTCGATAGGTCCTGTAGAACAAACAAGGATACAATAGACTTCCTATTCTACTGAGATTAGCTCAAATATAGATCTATCTACCGAAGAAAAACTCATGTGGAACAAACATAAGTTTGAAAGAAACAGGCCAATCATTGATTATTAATGAGAACAAATGAAAGTACTTACGATCCTTTGATGAAGGTGCAACAAATTCTTCTAGTTCTCCTTGTCCAACCCCTTTTCTCAAGTAATCTACACTGATTGCTTTGATGACATCTCACTTATGGGATCATAAGTTTGATGTAATTCTCAATCTCCACATATCCTTTCACCATGAGGAGGCCTCCTTATATAACCTTGGAGAGGCCCAACCACTTGATAGATATTTGGGATAAGTTGAGGATTCTTCTCCTTCAGTTGAGTATCTTCCCTAATATCATGCCTTGAACTTCTATTCAAATTCAACCTTCAGAAACTGATGGGATTCTTCCCTATTTTAGCTCAACAAACAAAAAAATATGCTCAGAAAAGGTGGCGCTCCCCCAAAAGGGTACACATAGCATTTGAATGCTCCCCCAAAAAGGCCCAATGAGCATTGGCACTCCCTGACAGTGGGTAGGGGAGCACTTCCCTCCAAAATCCATTTTTGAGTGGTTTTTCTAGTGGCAAAAGGCTTGTACTCCTTGTCAACTAATTTCTCTTCTTCAAAACTAGCCTTTGAGGTGTCCTAAGTGTCTTTATGATGTCGTTAGAGGAACGACATAGGAAAGATGGCAGTATGATGTTTGTGACACTTGATACACTTGTGTTCAATATGTGACACTTGCAAACAAGATGCGACACTTACAACACTTGTAATGATGACACTTGCAACACTATTGAAGTGAGTAATTTTGATATGTAACAGATTTCCCTCCAAAGTGCAAATTCAGAAGATGATGATGACTGAAGTACTTTGTAGACTTTTTCGGGCAAGAGTATGGACGCAAAGAGGCTGGAAAAGGTTGCACACAACTATCAAACAAATATTATGATGTGTTTCAAACCCAAGGCAGGCATACCTATGCTTGAGTGATAAAGACTTTTTAGGTATGGCCGCCATAAAATACATTGTGGATCCATAATTATATTGATAAAAGGTATAGCCACTGAAGATATAATGTGGATCTATAGCAGGGATGATTTTAGGGGCTAAAATTTGCTCATGGGCTAATTTTCCATGGTTTTTCAAAAAAATGAGATTCTCTATTTTAAAAATGATTCGCCCAAATTCTATAGGATAAAATTATTTTACCTTAAAAATAGCCAAAAATTTATAAAAACTATATAAAATAGTTAGAAACTTGAATATTTTTACAAAAATATCGCCAAACATGTATAGTTGACATATGAAGGATTAGTAAGATTTGCCAAGGTTTCTACATTTTAAAATAAATTTCCATCCTTAAAATCATACCTGATCTATACTCTATGACCTGAACTGATTGTAGCCATGAAGAATACATAGTGGATCTATGAGATGACAAAACATAGCCACGACCAATACAAAGTGGATCTATGTAACGGTATATGTGTCATAGTTCAAAAGAACTCCTTCGCAACTTGGGAAAAGTATACATAAGAGTGAAAACTCAACCCAGGTTCTTCTTACCGATCCCGATGTAGTACGAATCTAACCATGTGAATAGATGTCTTGATGTCGAATATGGGAAAAACCGCTTTATTACCGGTCAATAATGTAAACCGATAACAAGCGCAAGGGAAATCACCATTGATGTCAATGATTCCCAAGGTACTCTAGTACATTCTGACAAATGTGAATAGATGAGCTGAAGTCGAACATCTATGGAATCATCCGATTAGAGGTCAATGATGTAAACCCATTATTGGACGTGAGGAGGCATACCATTGAGGCATGAAGGTCCCAAGGTACTAACTGGTTTCTAAGTCTAGTTCCTGGATAATGTGTTGAAGTCGACAGGAATAGAGTCGTCGAAGGAGGGCCTTGATGTATCCCCCATCAATGACATGAAACTGACGTAGAGATGTAATTGGTAGATCAAATGAACATGGACTGACACAGGTATTGAAACATGATATTTGTGATGGCTGACTCTTGAGGCAGATACTTCCCTTGAACACTGAGGCACAACAATAGAAACTTGACATGGACCAAAACTTGATGATGCAGTGGATGTTGTGACTTTCGTCAGGTGACCCAAAGGAGTAATAGAAACTCAGAGGATTGGATCAGTGCAGAGGTTCAACAAATTAAAATGCATGAAAATACAAAGTGTCATGTTAATTTAACGAGCTTGAGGAGGGTAACACATGCTCGATATGACTCACCTTCGATAAGTCCCTCTTCCTTTGTTTAGCGAACTGGAAGAAGTAAGGGTTCGGTCCCATATAGTCCTTTCAATGTATGATTGTTTAACGAGTCCAGAGAAGGTAAACTTGGTGGTTTTCATATTTAGAGAGTCTAGAAACAACTTAAACATGACTCCAATGTTGTCCTTTTTCGTAATGTTAGTCTTGTGAGGCCGAAAAAGAGATAAATTATCACTCGAAAGATGCCCTTTCAAACATTTTAACGAGTGGAAAAGGAAGCAAGATCACTCGAAAATATTTTCATGTTTAGAGAGTCTGAAAAGAGATTAAAGATGACTCCATGGGGTTCATTTTCCGTGTATCCATGCGAGCACGAAAAAGAGATAAAAGGTTGCTCGGTTGCATTCTCATGTATTTACGAGAACGATAAAGAACAAAGAATTAGGTCGGTATGCCCCCAGCTTGAAATATAGTGGCTTAACTCCATAATGATCATCAAAGGCTGGAGACATGCCCCTCAAACTTTAATTCATTCATCGACTTTGAGGTTGTCACCAATTTCTCTACTAGACAAAGAAAAAGGATAAGGGTGGATGAAATGAAGGTTCAAATACGAGACCTAACGAAAGACTCGACTTCAACAAGAGAGGTGGTTGTTTCATTTTTTAATGAGCTTGACACAGGAAAAGAACTATGCTCAGGGCTCTGGGTTCAATCCCCAGATTTCTATTTCATTTTTTAACAAGCTTACTACAGAGAGGAAAACTATGCTCAAAGCTTTTGTTTCATTTTTTAACGAGCTTGCTACAGAGAAGAGAAAATATGCTCATGACCTCTACACCATGTCAAGGGACAAAACTCGGTCATGGATTCCAAGAGATCTTCACTCGATGGAAGAAAATCATTCTGTAAGGAATACATGTCAAGGGCCATGATAGGGGTAAGGAGATCAGGCTCCAATAGCCCTACCGAAGAGATCACCATGTCAACTACCAGATCCAAATCATTGGAAGTTGAACTCATCAGAGACAATGCAACATAAACATCAGGAGCGAAGATAGAGTGTATATCTCCCCGAATTTCTTCAAGAGGGGGAGGAAAAGAGGATCGATGATGGTTATCATCCCGAGGTATCTCGTCAATGCTCAACATTTCCCTAATAGATTAATCAGAGGGAAAAATTGGGTAAATTTAGTGGATTGCAGACGACAAGGAATTTAACCATGATGGCATTGAGTAACTGTCGGGTGCCAATAGATGTTGGTCATCCGAAGAGGGAGAAGCGGATTGGACAACAATGTATGATGTTTCAGCTAGACTAGGTGGTATGGTGTCACCTAGCACATCGAATTCCAAGGGAATAGGTACAATCCAAGGGTCAGATGATTCCAAAGATATATAAGTCATGGTCAAAATCATATCGACGGTGGAAATATGATGTGTAGTCGGTGGAAGTGGTGTAGGGAAGGTACCCATAAGTCTAGAATCTTTCAACAAGCCAACACCAATGCTTTCATACATGATCTTTTGATCTCCCAAGAATGGAATATTGTTGGTAGAAGGAGCACGAGCATCGGGTGTACATAAATCTAACTGATCGATAGTGACAATTTTTCCTTGATGAGGAAATTGTACACATTGAAACACCAACGAGGAAACGGAAGTCATAGCATAAAACCAACTTCTTCCAAGTAATAAGTTGTAATCGAGGGGAGCATCGACGACCTCGACATCCACAGTGATGGTTTTTCCACCCAACTGGACAGGCAGGGACTGTAAAAGCCCATGGGATGAAAACCTCACCCATCAAATGCACGTAACATCGTTGTGGATTTTTTAAGTGCGAATGATTTTAAACTTTACCAACATGATAAAGACATGACACAAGTAGAGGCTCCCTCATCCAATATGGTTTGGTGAAATTGTTGATTGTGAACAACAACATCAATTTGGAAAGCAAGTTGGTGGGAGAGTCGAGATGTATAATTGTCTAGGTTAAACATGATATGGTTGGAAGACTCAGGATCAACAGCACCAATAGCATCCAAGAGCGTTCTACGTTGACTAGGGCAGTGTTTTAAAACTTCTAACGCAAACATAGCACATGGTGCTTGAGCCAAATCTTCAACAATGTTGTAGTTCTAGGCGAAACGTGAACTAGGATTAAAGGTAGAGTTACAGATAGTTCTCTTAGGAGGGCGTAAGATAGAGTCAAATGTAGGTTTCTCAATCTGAAGTGGTCTAGACGGAGGAGTAACTGATGGAGGGATAATGAAGGATGGTGATGGATCAAGTTTAACCAGTGTGTCATATTTCTTAGAGAGAGTAGTCAAATTAATCCCATTAAACATATAAATATGGGCACTTGTCGAGCCCCCATCATGAGGATGGCTAGAAATGCCCCCAAGAGAGGAGGTTTGAGCAACAATGGATTGTTTTTGTGGAAAAGGATGAGTAAGCACAGCAGGTTGTGAATTTCCCTGGAAATGTTTGGCCACTTCATCATGATGTGGAAAGTCTTGAGTGTAGTGATCGTCACCACAAATGATACATGGGAATTTCAGTTTCTGCTGTGGTTGCTTTTCGGTAGCAGGTGTTTGAGCTTGATTTTTTGGTTGTTCATTGTTATTAGTATTTTTTGATTTATTTTTTTCCTTCTTCTTACCTCTGGATTGTTGTGAAGGGGCAGATTGAACTGCATTCACCTCAGAGATCTGAGTTTGGGGAGAGATAGAGGAGAGTGTGGCCGACTGGGAAGTAGATTGAGTTTTGATGGAACCGATAACACCGTCCGCATGAGATGAGGATGACGGCTTTGATGGATCGGCATTAGCTCAAGTAGCATTTGGAAGAAACTCATACAAAGTACCAGATTGTGAATAAACCAAATCTAAGTACTGAGCCCGAGAAATGGTTTCTTCCTCGGTGACTACGCCACCCATAGTGAAATCACAAGCGATCGGGGGTAAAAGTGATTTAGTAAACCACTCCGCCAATAATTGGTTAGGAATGATTTCTTTGATCATACTTCATCGTCATCTCCACTCATGAATATGGTCAGAGATATGCACAAAGTCAGTTTGACGAAGGGAGGTCAAGAGTTCAGTACACGTCTCATAGCAAATAGGTAGTTGAAAGTGCTTGAGGAAAGACATGGAAAGGGAGTTGAAATCATGAAAAGAAGCATGTGGTAGTTCAATATACCACTTTGTTGCAGAGCTCGTAAGTGTTCGCTGGAAAAGACACAAACATATAGAATCATCCATGAGGGAGTTTGATGAACACCACAAATGGAAAGTCATCACATGGTTATTTGGATCTTCTCCATTTTTTCTGTCAAATTTTGAAATATCAGAAGGAAGTTTAGATGGAATAACTGGGCAAACCAGTGAATGAAAAATAGGATCATTGGTTAACCGAGACAAGTCTGGGAGATTCAGAGTCACAAGGAAAGGTAGCTATCGGTTAAATTGCAGATGATACTGGTGTGGCATAGGAACACCAGTAGGACCATAAACTAGGTTAGGTGGATAATTGTAACCAGTAGGTCCTCCTACATACAGTTGTTGTTGACCAGGATAAGCAGGATTTGATGATGGTTGAGAAACATTTGTATAACCCGGTGGATTCTGAGCATTATAAGACGGGTGATTTGCTTGACCATAAGGAGGATAAATATTTTTCCCTTGAGGAGGGTAAGAAATATATCCCAGAGGCGGATACACATTAGGCCCATGGGGAGGATAAGGTTGTTGTCCTTGAGGACTCCAGGTGGTGTTTGGGACACCTAGATAAGGTTGTCCATAAGATGGTCTGGAAGGAACATGATTTAATACTCCTCCTTGTGGGTTACGATATGAGTGCCCCCAATGTGGGGTTGCGTAAATGTGCCTCCTGAAGATACTCCCTAGGATTGTGAAGGGTTTCCAACAAATGAAGGTTTCCCCCTTGCCAATGGTGGATTAACAACTGGGGTATGACTGGCAAAGGGAGGTTTCCCTCTGGGAAGAACATGAAAAGGGGGTTGTCCCCCGGGAGGGGTAGGCTCGCCATAGGATGGTAGTATTCCAGGAGGTATAGGTCTGCTAGATGGTGGTTTCCCTCCAGTCAGTTGTATTTGGCTGGCAAGGGTTTGCATTCTCTGGTGCAAAGATGTCCCAGCAAGATCATGCGAAATATCTGGAGTTGTAGAGTGAAAGTTTGTAAAAGTTGGGGTAGGGATCGAAGTGCCTTGGGAATGAGTAGAGGTGTTGAGTCTAGCATTAGGATGGACTTGTGATGATGTAATAGTAGGGTTAATGACCTGATCGATGGGGTGATTCATATTTTGACCAGATGATTCTATTTCAACAGGAGGGTCATGAGGATGAAAGGGTTGTCAAATGGATTCAAAATTCTCATAGAGATCACATCCTGATGAAGTCCTCCATACAGAAAGAGAAGGTGTGGGATTTGTATCTACTACAGTGGTAGGATGAATAGGAGTCCTATAATCATCACCAAAGATTGGTTCTGTGGATCCCATATATATTTTGGTAAATGCTCTCTCAGGTAACTGTGGGACCTCTTTGTCTATGATGTTACCAAGAGAGTCTAAATGAAGTAAAAGTGGTTCGAGAGGGGTTTTTGACACAGATGTAGTGCGAGGAGTGGGATTCTCGACTGTATTCAAAGTGCCTTCTGGATTGTCTAATGGAGGAGAAACAACACTCCCAACGTCAGATTGATTTTCTACCTCTCCATGATAGTTGTCTTATGGAGGGTTAGAAGGTAAGGGTTGGTAGCATTTCGGAGGTAGCCCTTTCATCCTATGTGATCTGCGCAGACCTTTATCATCTATGGGCTCAATTTTGGAGAATAATAGCACATACTGAAAATCTAGGGCCAACTAATGAAAAGAAACAGCATACGCTAATAAAATATAGGAATCAAAACTAAGCAAACAAAACTTCTCTTGATGATCGTACTAGTTGGTGACGAAATCCAACGTCGTGTGATCAAGTCAAGAAGGGGATAGGATATGGTGGAAAATTTACAATGGTGACCTTCTTAACGGACTTTCACCTTGGTGCAATCTTCCATGCAATAATTATGGATTGTTGGTAAATGTTTAATAGACAACATATGCTTGTCATTGATGGCAAGTACAACAACAAAGATGGCATGAGTACAAGAAGAAGTATCAGAAGTATTTTAGGAAGACGCTACAGAGAAAGATCGATAAGTTTAGAAGAGATAGTGCAGAGGATTGTTGGCAGGTTTAACAGGCAAAGTGAGCTTGTCATTAATGGTAGGATCAGAGTGTGCATCGATGGAAAAACAGAAACAAAGTAAGCTCAGGAGGAATTAGCACAGAGTCGAACGTAGTGCGTAGGTGTGCACCAGGGATGAGGTTAACTCATTGCCAAAGCTCAAGAGAGATAGCATACTTAGGATCTTAGGCAGATAAAAGGTCGAGGCCCTTGACACTTAGAAATTCATCCAATTAAGGAGGATGCATAAGCTTGGGAGGAGAAGCGTCAGTGATCGTTGGATCCCATACCGAATCCTCGATGAACGTCAGATATGAATTCAGACAAGAAGAATGCACAGAAGAGGAGGACAGATCTTAGGCATCAGATCTGAGTGTAAGATCCGACCATCATTGGATCAGGGAGAACCATCGTGAAGTGGTGAAATCGCGAGAAGATATAGGCTGTAGGATCTGGGGTATCTACGAAGGATCAATAGCTGTTAGATATGGTGAAGCTGCAAGGCGGATAAGTCCAAGAGTCATCCAACTCTCCAAAACTGTGAAGAAATACTAGTCATCCATTGAGGAAAATCATAGACCATTGGATCAAGAGAACGCATGGTGAAAGATCAGAGCACCACAAAGAGTCCATTTTGGAGTTTCGCAGGTCGTGAAATTCAAAGGAAAAAGGTTCAAACTCGCGATATGCGAATTCACGAAAAGATTTGGATCGTTAGATCACCAAGAATTGTGGATCGTTGATCAGGCATAAAGAAGGTCTGTGAAGTGTTGAAATCACGACAATATCTGGACTATTGGTTCCATAGGACACGTGGCGAAAGATCGTCATGTCGTTGAATGGAAAGTCAAAGGAATGGGGTTCCCTAACCTCTCGAATTTGCGATATGCGAAATCGTGAAACAATCTTAACCGTCAGATCGAGTTTTGATATGGATTGTTGATCAGACTCCATCTCGGAGTCTCAGCTATCGCAAATTTGAGTGATGAGAACCTCCATCTAAGGAATAGCGAGATGCGAGATCGCAAAAAGATCAGGATCGTCAGATCACCAAGAACATGGACCATTGATTTGAGCTCCATCTCGGAGTTTCTCCTATCGCGACTTGGAGTGACAAGAACCTCCATCTAAGGAATTGTGAGATGCGAATTCACGATGATATCTGGACCGTCAATACACCAATATTCTCGATCATTGATCTAAGCTCCATCTCGAAGTCTCACCTATCGCGACTTGGAGTGACGAGAACCTCCATCTAAGGAACAACGAGATGCGAATTCATGATGAGATCTGGACCATCAATACACCAAGATTCTGGACCATTGATCTAAGCTCCATTTTGGAGTCTCTCCTATCGCGACTTGGAGTGATGAGAACCTCCATCTAAGAAACAACGAGATGAGAATTCACGCTGAGATCTGGACCATCAATTCATTGAGATTGTGGATCGTCAATCAGGGTTGATGAAGGTCATAAGTTCACGAAAATACCAAAAAGGTGAAATGGATGTAGCCTGTGGTCACATCGGTGGAAGATGGGGGAAGGAGCTAGTGCAGACAAGCTCCTTTTCAGAGTTTCAGGGTTCGTGACTGGGAGTGTCGAGACACTTGGTCACACGAATGTCGAATTGTCAAATGCCAAAATGCCGAAATGAATGCAAGATCCCATGGAGCCAATCCAACGGTGCAGGTGAATTTGAGTATGATCGAAGGGCTAATGTTTCTCTTCACAGTGTAACTACTAGAAACCATTGATGGTTTATGCCAGAAGATTCGAAGAGACTTTTGTGTGATCGCCAGAGGAGCTGAAGAGTCTCCAAGATTCTTCCAGTGAATGAAGACTATTCTTAGAGGGGATTGACAGATGGATGAGCATTGAAGTCTGTAACTGAAATAGAAAGGATAAGCTTGACTGTGCCAGAGAAGACGAGGAGTCTCAACTGCCAGAGAGGCTGAGGAATCTTAGCAAAACACCCAGTGATGCTGGACGCATGGTGGGAACCACCAGAGAAGCTGAAGAGTTGTGATGATAAGGCAGAGCACTCGAGATGTGGAGGAGATCGACGTAGTGTGAGGATGTAGAGGCATTGCACACATTTCATGCACAAGGTGTACAACAGCTATAAGTACACAGTGCAGAGAAGAGATGGGTTGTTGTTGTTGTTGGAGTTGATGTGGTTGTTGTTGTTGTTGTTGTGAGTGATGGAGGTGTAAAGAAGGAGGTGGAGTGCAGCAACTGAAATGAACATAAGACAAAAGGTGCATTGAAGAGGAATGGGGCACTGAGTACAAAAGATAGAAGAACAGAAAGTGCAAGGTATGCAGGCAGGACGACAGTGAGGCAGACAGAGCAGCGAAATCTTGCAGAACAATGATGAGACTGGTAAGTTGTTGTTGAACATTATATCACTGTAATAAGTTTTAGTAATTCATATTGATTATCCAGGGTGGTAGGGAGGTGCTAGGGAGGACTGTTGTCCTCATAGGTTCAAGTGGGTGCTTGAACACAGGGAGTTGTAGCTTACATATGGTTGTAGCTAGAGAAACTAGGGTGGCAGGGTGGTGCAAGGGAGAACTCTTGTTCTCTGTTATACAAGTTGGTGCCTATATGATTGGAATTTTATGCTTCCATTCAGTTGGTGCTAGAAACACTCAGGGAGTTGGTGATTCCATCCAGTTGGTGCTGGAAACACTCAGGGAGTTGGTGCTTCCTTCTAGTTGGTGCTAGAGAATCAAGGGAGTTGGTGCTTCCTTCTAGTTGGTGCTAGAGAAACCAGGCAGTTGGTGCTTCTTTCTAGTTTGTGCTAGAGAAACCAGGGAGTTTGTGCTTCCTTCTAGTGGGTGCTAGAGAATACAGAGAGTTGGTTCTCTTAGCAAGTAGCAGCTTGCAAAACTGAGGTTGTAGCCTCATTATGAGTTGGTGCTCATATGTATGATAATGTAAAGACTATAACTATTACTTATCATATAAAGAAAAAGAGGTTTTTACCCTGTATGGGTTTCCTCGGGAAATAGCTATCTCTTTGCTTCTCATATATGTGACTGATGTTGAATGTGCCATTGTTTATTTCCCTGCATTATTGTGATCATCATTGAGTGCCTTGTAAAGATTTTAAAAGAAGCATAATTGTTTAAGCACGGTAACAACTGATTCACCTCCCCCTCTCAGTTGTCCAACAATTGGTATCAGAGCAGGCCCCTTTCATCTAAGGGTAGATCCTAGAGCTTAAACATGTTAAGCCATGAAGGAAATTCAACCAATAAGGCTCCTTTGTTCAATGGAACAAACTTTGCCTTTTGGAAAGTTAGAATGAGAACCTACATAATGGCTTTAGGCACAGATGTTTGGGATGTAGTAGATATTGGTTATGTAAAGCCAGTTGTACTAGCTAACAAGGATGACAAGCTGGAATTTAGCTTCAACGCTAAGGCTATGAATGCTATCTTGAGTGGGATTGCAGAAGTAGAATTTGTAAAGTTCATGCACCTGGGAACTGCCAAAGAAATGTGGGACAAACTTATTAGCAGTTATGAAGGTAATGAGAAGGTAAAGGACACCAAGCTTCAAACCTACATAATACAGTTTGAACAGCTGAAGATGAAGGAAGATCAAACTGTTGGTAAATACTTTTTGAGAGTAGAAGAAATGGTGAATGTAATGAAAACACTTGGTGAAAAAATTGAGGAATCTTCTTTAGTTCAGAAAATCTTGAGATCTCTCCCAGATAGGTTCAACCCGAAGGTCTCTGCTATAGAAGAACTTAATGATCTAAAAACCTTGTCTTTTGATCAACATCTAGGAACATTGACTGCATATGAAATGAGGATAGTTACAGATAAAACCACCTCTAGAAAATCATCATTTAAAGCAGATAAGAATGAGGATTGTGAACCTGATGAAATTGAAGAAAAATTCGTGAGAATATTAAAGAAAGGATCAGGCAAGTACCAAGGTAAGCTGCCCTTCAAATGTTTCAACTGTGGTAAGATAGGTCATTTTTAAAATAAATGTCCACACAAGAAACATGATCAAAACTCTGAAGATGAAGAGAAGAACAAATCAAGAAGATTTGATAAGAATAAAAGTTTATGTGTAAACAATGATGACTCCTCAGAAGACACCGATAGTGATTCTTCATGTGAAGATAAAGTAAATGACTTCATGCTTATGGCCAAAGAGGATTATGATATTGAAAGCATAGGCAGTGATGAGAATGATGAAGAAGTTATGGTTGATATAGAAGGAGAACTGATCAGTGCACTGGAAGAGATTGACAGACTAAGAATTAAGAACAGAAAGAAAAAACAATTGTTGATACAGTTTGAGAAAGATAGTAAACAGCCTGATGAATACTTTTCCCTGCTAAAAGTGTAATTAGAAGAGGCAAAGAAAATCGAAGATATTATGAAACGACAGTTATCAGAAAAGAAGGCTAGATGTGAAGCATTAGAACAAGAAGTAGTGAAAACTAGGAAAGAGATGGAGAAATTTCAAGCCTTGTACAATCAGAATCTGTCAAGTATCAAAGCTTCATAAGAATTAACTTTCATTCTAAATCAGCAAAGGAATCCAAAGTTGAAAGTTGGTTTGGGCTATGAAGAAGGATCAGGTAGTGGTCAGTCGAGAAACAAAGAACCCATCAAGTTTGTCAAATCTTCAACCAATGACAACAACAAACCTACGGAAACAAAGGAAGACAATCAACCACCCAAAAGGAGTAAAGAAAAAGGTGCCAGAACTGAATCTGTAGAACAAGGAAATAATACACTCTCTGCTCAAGGAAATCATTAGTATGGAAGAAATCGATTTGCTCAAAGAAGAAAACCATTTTCCAGGTACAAATAATTTTTCTATGGATATTGTTTCTACTATTCTAACTTTGGTCACAACGCTGTAAATTGTTCCTTAAGACTTAGACATGAGCAATTAAGTTTCCCAAGAAATAAATATCTGCCACAACAAGAATGATACAACAAAGTAATAAACCATCATAGATTGAAAATTGCCAAATTAAGTCTAGAGACATGCAACTGAGGAGGTCAATAAATAATAAACAGTCAAATAGTAGACAACGCTGCAACAATAACTTTGACTTATTGAACAATGAGATTGAATGTTATAACTGTCACAACTTTGGCCACAAAGCTGCAAACTGCAATCTGAAGAATTACAAAGCAGATCCAAGGATAAAGGTCTTAGATAAAAAGGCTATCACATGGAAAAGGAAAGATAGTGAAAAATGTGATCTAGCACTTTCAATTCAAAAACAAAAGGCCTCTGAGAATATAGAAAGTGGATGTTGCAAGCACATGACTGGAGACATGGATAAGATTCTGTCCATAAGTAAAAGCAAAACAGAAAATGTGATCCTTGAAAATGATGAACCAGGTAAAATCAAGGATAGAGGGATGGTGAGTTTGAGTAATGACAAAGGAGATGCCTAGTGCATTCTACTTGTGTATGGTCTGAAACATAATTCGCTCAGTTCAAGTCAAAAGTGTGACAGAGGCAGTGAAGAGGTGCTCACATCCAAAGAGTGTAAGGTAAATGTAAACACAGGACAAGTGGTGAATAAAAGTATAAGGACAAACAATAATGTTGATGTTGAATCCTCCCTTGCAAGTAAAGAAGAAGATTTAGATACAATAAAAGAATGTTCAGTTAGCATTTATCCCACAGAAGAAGTAGGAGAAGAATCATGTCATAATCTGGAAGCAGAAGTTTTGAAGGTTGAGAAGTCAAATACCCAAATCAAGTTCTTGAGCATTTCCATGATTCTGGACAAGGTCTTGGATAGCCATAGATCACCAAATAACAAATCCAGTATTGGACTCAACAAGGTAGATATCAGTGCTCCTAAGAAACCTGATACAGGTCCTTCATTTGTGAGAAAGAAAAGCAGGTATGAGAGTGGGTGTAGAAGTTTTCTATTGTGATTGAGTATGGAGATAAAATCCCTGGATTGAATGCATCATGGAAGAAAAATGAAATTGCAGTAATAGAGATCGATGAGATTCAATGGGGAAATCCAATGGCTATTTAAAAAGTACAAGCTACAATTGCACAGTGTTCAAGTAGGAGAACCACATTCACAACAGCAACATTCTGATGTACAAAATGATATACATGACATCCTGTAGAGATAACAAGAGGAAAGATCTTGTCAAGGAAAGTTAACCTTTAGGAACAAAAGGGGAAAAGAGTCAAAAGCACAGAGATAACAGTGACAGGGGGAGTCATCCACTTATGAGAAGAAAAGATTGATGAAGGAGTCTGATTAAGAGAGGTGAGCAATTTTGAGTATTCTACAGAGAATACAACGCAAGCTAAGGATGAATAGGTCCAAGAATTAGAAAAAGAAGACTCTGGTTTGGATACAAACATCTGCAGGCCTCAAATAAGAGAGTCCTTCCTGTTAGGGGGAGTTTGTGTTGGTCTTAATATCTGATACCTCCTAAAATTACTGCCACAGCTCAGGGGGAGAATGTTCTCTTTGACATTAATGTCAAAGGGGGAGAAAATAATTTGGGTGCCTTAGTTGCCATCAATGCCAAAGGGGGAGATTGTTGGTAAATGTTTAACATACAGCATATTCTTTTCATTGATGGCAAGTATAGCAGCAAAGATGGCATGAGTACAAGAAGAAGTATCAGAAGTATTTTAGGAAGACGCTACAGAGCAAGATCGATAAGTTCAGAAGAGATAGTGCAGAGGATTGTTGGTAGGTTTAATAGGCAAAGTGAGCTTGTCATTGATGGCAGGATTAGAGTGTGCATTGACGGAAAAACAGGAACAAAGTAAGCTAAGGAGGAATTAGCGCAGATTTGAACGCAGTGCGTAGGTGTGCACTAGGGATGAGGTTAACTCATTGCCAAATCTCAAGAGAGATAGCATACTCAGGATCTTAGGCAGATCAAAGGTCGAGGCCCTTGACACTTAGAAATTATTCCAAGTAAGGAGGATGCATAAACTCGGGAGGAGAAGCGTCAGTGATCGTTGGATCCCATCCCAAATCCCCGATGACCATCAGATATGAATTCAGACAAGAAGTACTCACAGAAGAGGAGGATAGATCGTAGGCATCAGATCTGAGCGTAAGATCCAACCATCGTTGGATCAGGGAGAACCATCGCAAAGTGGAAAAATCGCGAGAAGATATGGGTTGTAGGATCTGGGGTATCTACGAAGGATCAATAGCCGTTAGATATGGTGAAGCTGCAAGGCGGATAAGTCCAAGAGTCATCCAACTCTCCAAAAATATGAAGGAATACTGGCCATCCATCGAGGATAGTCATGGACCATTGGATCAAGAGGACACGTGGTGAAATATCAAAGCACCACAAAGACTCCATTTCAAAGTTTAGCAGGTCATGAAATTCAAAGGAAAGAGGTTCAAACTCACGATATGCGAATTCATGAAAAGATTTGGACCGTTAGATCACCAAGAATTGTGGACCATTGATCAGGCATAAAGAAGGTCTGTGAAGTGTTGAAATCACGACAAGATATAGACTGTTGGTTCCATAGGACACATGGCAAAAGATCATCATGTCGCTAACTGGAAAGTCAAAAGAACGGGGTTCCCTAACCTCTCGAATTTGCGATATGCGAAATCGCGAAACAATCTTAACCGTCAGATCGAGGTTTGATCTAGACCATTGATCAGACTCCGTCTCGGAGTCTCAGCTATCACGAATTGGAGTGATGAGAACCTCAATCTAAGGAACAACGAGATGCGATATCGTGAAAAGATCAGGACTGTCGAATCACCAAGAACGTGGACCGTTGATCTGAGCTCCATCTCGGAGTTTCGCCTATCGCGACTTGGAGTGACGAGAACCTCCATCTAAGGAATTGCGAGATGCAAATTCATGATGCGATCTGGACCGTCAATACACCAAGATTCTGGACCGTTGATCTAAGCTCCATCTCGGAGTCTCGCCTATTGCAACTTGGAGTGACAAGAACCTCCATCTAAGGAACAACAAGATGCGAATTCACGATGAGATCTGGACCGTCAATACACCAAGATTTTGGGCCATTTATCTAAGCTCCATCTCAGAGTCTCACCTATCATGACTTGGAATGATGAGAACCTCCATCTAAGGAACAATGAGATGCGAATTCACGATGAGATCTGGACCGTCAATTCATTGAGATCGTGGATCGTCGATCAGGGTCGATGAAGGTCATAAGTTTTCGAAAATACTGAAAAGGTGAAATGGATGTAGCCTGTGGTCACATCGGTGGAAGATGGGGGAAGGAGCTAGTGCAGACAAGCTCCTTTTCGGAGTTTCGGGGATCGCGACTAGGAGTGTCAAGACACTTGGTCACACGAATGTTGAATTTCCGAATGCCAAAATGCCAAAATGAATGCAAGATCCCATGGAAACAATCCAACGGTGTAGGTGAATTTGAGTATGATCGGAGGGATAATGTTGCTCTTCACAGTGTAACTGCTAGAAACCATTGATGGTTTCTACCAGAAGATTTGAAGAGACTTCTGTGCGATCGCCAGAGGAGCTGAAGAGTCTCCAAGCTTCTTCCAGTGAATGAAGACTATTCTGAGAGGGGATTGATAGATGGATGAGTGTTGAAGTCTGTAACTGAAATAGAAAGGATAAGCTCGACTATACCAGAGAAGACAAGGAGTCTCAACTACCAGAGAGGCTGAGGAATCTCAACAGAACACCCAGTGATGTTGGACACATGGTGGGAACCACCAAAGAAGCTGAAGAGTTGCGATGATCAGGCAGAGCACTCGAGATGTGGAGGAGATCGACGTGGTGTGACGATGCAGAGGCATTTCACACATTGCATGCACAAGGTGCACAACACCTATAAGTACACGGTACAGAGAAGAGATGGGTTGTTGTTGCTATTGGAGTTGTTGTGGTTGTTGTTGTTGTTGTTATTGTGAGTGATGGAGGTGTAAAGAAGGAGGCGGAGTGCAGTAGCTGAAATGCACAGAAGACAAAAGGTGCATTAAAGAGGAATGGCTCACAGAGTACAAAATATAGAAGAACAGAAAGTGCAAGGTATGCAGGCAGGACGACAGTGAGGCAGACAGAGCAACGAAATCTTGCAGAATAGTGATGAGACTGGTAAGTTGTTATTGAACATTATATCACTGTAATAAGTTTCAGTAATTCATATTGATTATCTAGGGTGGTAGGGAGGTGCTAGGGAGGACTGTTGTCCTCATAGGTTCAAGTGGGTGCTTGAAAACAGGGAGTTGTAGCTTCCATATGGTTGCAGCCAGAGAAACTAGGGTGGCAGGGTGGTGCAAGGGATAAATCTTGTTCTATGTTATACAGGTTGGTGCCTGTATGATTGGAAGTTGGTGCTTCCATATAGTTGGTGCTGGAAACACTCAGGGAGTTGGTGCTTCCTTCTAGTTGGTGCTAGAGAAACCAGGGAGTTGGTGCTTCCTTCTAGTTGGTGCTAGATAATCCAGGGAGTTGGTGCTTCCTTCTAGTTGGTGCTAGAGAAACTAGGGAGTTGGTGCTTCCTTATAGTTGGTGCTAGAGAAACCAGGTAGTTGGTGCTTCCTTCTAGTGGGTGCTACCGAATACAGAGAGTTGGTGCTCTCAGCAAGTAGAAGCTTGCAAAACTGAGGTTGTAGCCTCATTATGAGTTGGTGCTCATATGTATGATAATGTAAAGACTATAACTATTACTTATCATATAAAGAAAAAGAGGTTTTTACCCTGTATGGGTTTCCTCATGAAATATCTGTCTTTTTGTTTCTCATATATGTGACTCATGATGAATGTGCCATTGTTTATTTCCATGCATTATTGTGATCATCATTGAGTGCCTTGTAAATATTTTAAAAGAAGCATAATTGTTTAAGCACGGTAACAACTGATTCCCCCCCCCCCTCTCAGTTGTCCAACATGGATTTACCTTCCAAGGAGCCTGAGTGAGTTTGACCAATGTCTGTTCTAGGTACAGTGAGACTTTCCTTCACCTTCACCTCGTGTAAGTACCTAAATATTATGGCAACTAAGGACACCAACTCGCAGTCAGCCCTTGGGTGGGTACAATCGACAGTTCGATCCGAATGTATGGGCAGGATAACAAGTCTTAAATCAACTCAAGAGGCTCCCACACATAATCATGGGTATACCCTCGAGTGACCCCCAATATACGATCCGACCACTACAAATAGTGGAACCACGGAGGGATGATCTTTGTAATTCTCTGGATTGCGACCTTGTGCATAACCCCTATGTGAGAGGGGGATCCCAGAAAGCCTATACGGCAATTGGATTTTCTCTACCTATCGCAAGATGCTGATGTTTTTTTTGAAAAAATTTGGAGAGTTGTACTGACAGCCTAATCCAAATTTCTAATCCTAGTCTAATGTTGGTGGAAGATTCTAAAAATTAAAATGTTCTAGATAAATTTTAATTCGCGATAATTTTTACTATTGTTGTTTACTCAAAGGGTGTATGCTAATGAAACTGATGGTATTATGACTCAATTCCCAAAAAATGCATAAGAAAATGATGAGCAGTCTTGTCTTTCGATGAATGCCTATTTAAGGAAAAGAGAGAAAGTTATTTTCACTATCAAACACTAAGATGCAGCATCCTCATGCAATTGTTTCTCAATCAAATCCAATGTAACGCTAAAAAATTTCAGAAATGCCTTCTAATATCCAAACCAATCACTAAAATATGTTTGTTTGCTTATATGTGAATGATAATCAGATGTAAAACTTCTAATGTCAATCAGACTTCAGGATTAAACAATCAAAAGAAAACCTCACGCAAACAAAAATACACTCTCGTTAGGATTAACAAGAAATACAAAGATCACAAAATTTACAAAATGAAACCAAAAAACTCAAAAAGATTGAAAAAGGTTTGGGCAAAAAGACCTCAAAGATCAAATGGGATGGTACACAGATCTTTGAAATTCCTCACAAAGGTTTCTACTCAACCAAATAAATGATAAGGAATCAAGACACCTCTAAATCAATAAAGACGAAGAGTGACTTCAAAGCAAGGAAATAAAATGTCATATTTCCAAACAAAAGAGGATCAATTCTTAGAAAATAGGGTGTTGAAGGCCAATACCAAGATGAACTGAGAGGATGAAACTCCTGAGTCAAAGCCAAAATGAAGAAACAACTTTGGAAGATGAAAAATATGGAGAATTTCTCATAGAAAGGGGGTAGCGCTCTGGTGTAAGGGGCACCAGAGCGTTCCAACGCTCTGTGTGAGGATAATAGGGAGTGTTGGCATTTTGAAAACAATAGAGGGGGAGCGCTATGTTCTCAAAACTCAGAATAAAACTCAGAAGACCAAATTTCTAAACAGACTTAGTAAATCAGGGTGAATAAGATGAAAGAAAAAGACAATCAATCAGATCTAACAATCAAAAACATAGTATGGAGAAGGTCAAATCAGTGGGCAAATGGCCAAAACAATATCTAGGAAAGGAAACAAAAATCAAAGCTCCTCCCCAGTGGAGTCGCCAATTTCTGTTACAAGTGAATCCTCCTGCAGACAAGCAAATTCCCTCTTGGTCTCTAGACTCTTAAGGCTAAGACAGAAAAATTCTTAACATGGACATTGACACCCTTTTATATCTAATCAATATAACATATGAAAAAGAAGAAGAAAGATATGTACCTTATTAACGATGTTTTCCCTTTCCAAGTCCAGGCTGAGCTCCAATCCTGAGCTCCTCGATAGGTCCTGTAGAACAAACGAAGATACAATGGACTTCCTATTCTACTGAGATTAGCTCAAATATATATCTATCTACTGAAGACAAACTCATGTGTAACAAACATAAGTTTGAAAGAAACAGGCCAAGCATTGATTATTAATGAAAACAAATAAAAGTACTTACAATCCTTTGATGAAGGTGCGGCAACTTCTTCCAGTTCTCCTTGCCCAACCCCTTTTCTCAAGTAATCTACATTGATTTCTTTGATGAAATCTCACTTATGGGATCATAAGTTTGATGTAATTCTTAATCTCTACATATCCTTTCACCATGAGGAGGCCTCCTTATATAACCTTGGAGAGGCCCAACCACTTGAGAGATCTTTGGGATAAGCTGAGGATTCTTCTCCTTCAGTTGAGGATAATCCCTAAGATCATGCCTTGACCTTCTATTCGAATTCAACCACCTTTAGAAATTGAGGGGATTCTTCCCTGTTTTAGCTCAAAAAACCAAAATTCTGCTCAGAAAAGGTAGTGCTCACCCAAAAGGGTACACAGAGTATTTGAACGCTCCCCCAAAGAGGCCCAAGGAGTGTTGGCACTCCCTGACAGTGGGTAGGGGAGCACTGCCCTCCAAAATCCATTTTTCAGTGGTTTTTCCAATGGAAAAAGGCTTGTACTCCTTGTCAACTGATTTCTCTTCTTCAAAACTAGTCTTTGAGGTGTCTTAAGTGTCTTTATGATGTCGTTAGAGTGACGACATAGGCAATATGGCAGTATTATGTTTGTGACACTTGCGACACTTGTGGTCAAGATGCGACACTTGTGGACAAGATGCGACACTTGTGGACAAGATGCGACACTTACAACACTTGTAATGATGACACTTGTGACACTATTGAAGTGAGTAATTTTGATGTGTAATAGATACTTAAGAAATAAGGCTCTTTGTGCATGTGTCTTGACTTTCGTGCCCTTAACAAACTCACGATCAAAGACAAATTTCTCGTTCTTTTCATTGATGATCTCTTGGATGAATTAAGTGATGCCCAGTTCTTTACTAAACTTGATCTTTGTTCTGGCTACCAATAGATACATATGAAATAGGTCAACATCCCTAAGACTACATTTTTCACTCATGAGGGCCACTATGAGTTCTTGGTCATGCCCTTTGTCTTGTGTAATTCTCCCTCTACTTTCCAAAGCCTCATGAATCATGTCTTCCACCCTTTTCTCCATCATTTTGTCTTAGTTTTCTTTGATGATATTCACATCTTAGTAAAACCTGGACAACCCATCTTTCTCATGTGGATCAAGTTCTTCATCTACTCTCTCAGCACCAACTTTTCCTCAAACAATCTAAATGTGATTTTGGAGCCTCATAAGTCGAGTACTTGGGTCATATTGTTGGCAAGGTAGGTTTCAGGGTGGATACTAAGAAGATTGAAGCTATGCAGGATTGGCCTCACCCGAAGACTCTCAAAATATTGCACAGTTTTCTAGGCTTAACAAGTTATTATCCCAAGTTTGTTAATATTTATGGAAATATTGTGGTGCCTCTGACTGCTCTCCTTAAAAATAATTCTTTCACTTGGACTCTCGAACTGATCAGGCCTTTCAAGCCTTGAAAGTGGCTTTGTGCACCACTCCTATTTTGTCCCTTCCTAACTTCAAAAAGGCCTATGTCATGGAATGTGATGCTTCCAGGAGAGGAATTCGAGCAGTCCTTATGTAATATGTCCAGCCTTTGGCCTTTACGAGAAAACAATTGTCAGAGAAAAATTTTAGCCAATCAATCTATGAAAAGGAAATGTTTTCTATTCTGCATGTAGTGCACCTATGGCACCCTTATCTATTAGGGAAACACTTCCAAATTAAGATAGATCATCATAGCCTTAATTATTTTCTAGAACAATGTCCTTCATCCCTCGAGAAACAAAAATGGATGACTAATTTGTTTGGATATGATTATGAGATCATTTACAACAGAGGAAATCACAATGTGGTTGTTGATGCTCTTTCAAGAAAATATGAAGATGAAGGGTCCCTTTTTCCCTGTTCCTTCATTGTACTAGATTGGCTCCAAGATGTTCACTAGGAATGGCTCCAAGATCCCAAAATTTTCCATCTTATCCAACAATTGAAAATCAATTCTCCAGTCTCCCCATGGTACTCTTGGCACAATGATCAGCTTCACTACAAAGGCCATCTTGATTTAAGTAAAAAGTCACAACTTAAATCCATGGTGCTTTATGAGCTTCATGTTTCACCCACCGTTGAGCACTGATGTTTTACCAAAACCAATGACTGGGTCGAATGTTATTTTTTATGGGATGGTATGAAATAGGAAATTCACACTTTTGTGGTGTAATGTGATGTTTTTCAATGCAACAAGGGAGAAACAGTGAACATTCCTGACATACTACAACCGCTTCCGATTCCACCCACCATTTAGAGGGATATCTCTATGGATTTCATTTTTGGCTTACCTAAATCGGGAAATAAGTCAGTCATCATGGTGGTAGTTGATAGTCTTTCCAAGTATGCTCATTTCTGTGCTCTTCAATATCCATTTACCGCCTCCATTGTGGCTCAACTTTTCATGGATCATGTCTTCAAGCTTCATGGCATGCCTCATTCTATTATTTATGATCGAGATCCCACTTTAACCAGAAATTTTTGGCAAGAATTATTTAGGCTAAAAGGAACCCAATTGCATCTCAACACCACCTATCATCCCCATATTGATGGTCAAACGAAAGTTTTCAACAAGTGTTTGGAAACATATTTGAGGTGTTTTTCATATGAAATACAAAATCAATGGGCTCAATGGGTACCACTAGCTGAATGGTGGTACAACACGTCTTACTATACATCTACTCACATGACTCCTTTTGAAGAATTATGTGGAAAAAATCCACCTTCAGTTATCTCATACATGCCTGGTGTCTCGAAGGTCTAGGCGGTAGACCAAAATCTTATAGTTTGTGAGGATATTCTCCATACCCTCAAAGAAAATTTGGTCATGGATCAGAATCGCATGAAGCAAGTAGATCAAGGTCACTTTGAATGTCAATTTGTTGAAGGTGACCAGGTTTTTCTTAGTCTGCAACCTTATAAGAAGACTTCACTCAAGGATGAACATTGTCAGAAACTGGTGCCCAAATTTTATGGTCTTTATACAGTTCTCAAGCATGTGGTACAAGTGGCCTATTAGTTATATTTTCCCAACCATTCTAAGATCCATCCTATTTTTCATGTCTGTTGCTTAAAGAAGGTGATTGGAACTAAGTGCCAAACGCAAACCAACCTTCCCGAGTTGGATGAAGAAGGCTCCATATGGTTTCATCCAGAAGCATTCTTGTACCATCATGAGTTTCATCTTCGTCAGTGCACCATCAAGGACATGTTAGTATAGTGGAAAGATACAACTCTAGAAGATGCCACTTGGGAGCTAGCTACCATTTTGCAGCAATTTCCTCATCTCAAGCCTTGAGGAAAAGGTTGTTATTTAAGGGGGAGGTCATGTTAGGGACCTAACCTCCCTAACCCCTCACATAGGTAGAACAATATATTTTCCACATAATAAAGTCCAATATTAATAAGGCCTAGTAATAAAGAAGAATAAGTCAAATGTGAGAAGACCTAATAAAAGCTTCCACTTCTAGAAGATCTTCCTCTAGATTGTTCTTTTTCTAGATAGATTTAGTATAAATAGGAGTCGAGGGTATATGAAGTTTTGTATTGATAATTATTGTAATAGAGTGCTACTATGCTAGAGGTGCCCCCCTCGAAGAGGCAAGTGAACATTGTTTCCTATCAATAAAGGTATTATTTTGGTGTTGTGGTTTCATCTATTGTGTTGTTATGTTGTTATTCTATGCAATATTTATGCTCTCAACTATTATAATAGATATGGGACCTTATAGAGAAGGGCTAGTAATGGACTAATTAGGATTTTTGGTAGGTTCCTCATCACTTTGTTCTCCATTATATCACCAAATAACAAACCACCTTTAATAGTTACAAGAGGAGGGACAACATATAAAATGAGAATTTAAGAAAGGGGAAAAATAGAAACCATACCTCTTGTAATATCCTCATGAGAAGGGAAAACAAAATCAAGTTCACCATCATCACTAGAGGGCTTTGGATCACCCCTTTCCTCAACTAAAACCTCATCCTTTGATTTCCTTGTATCTCCACATGCATAGTCTAGCATCAAATACTTTTCAAATGTTTAAAAAACTATATTAATCCCCCTCCTACTATCTTCGACTACCTTATTAACAAATTTATCCAAGCATATTTCCAATCAATTCCTTGAGAGGGGTTTCCTTGGGATTTTGGATATCCGACTACCACTCATACAAGAAAAACCTTCTACAAATATTTTGAATAATCCACCTTCAGATGGACATAATAATGGAAAAATGAGCACAAAAAGGGAACCTTGATGCAACCCAACTAAATCTCATAAGACCACCTTCTTTCCTCTATCTCAATCGCGTTTGAAGGCCCATCATGAAAATTAGTTTTCGTGCATAATATGATAGCCTGGCTAGATCAATGTCCAATTAAAATCTCACCTATGGATGCAGATATATTAGAGGTGACAAAGAGTCACAATCATACTCAATCAACTTCTCCACATTCTATAACAGGATTAGAGTGCCTCTAACAATTATCAGGCTTAATTGTGGTGTTGGCACTCTCCTCAAGACTTCAATAGGATGAAGGGCTAGAACCCTTATCTAGCTTGAAAAGGAGTGCAGGTTTCAAAAGGTAAGGCCCAAGGGCTTATCTCGATTAACATATGACTAGGCTTTATGACCAAGTGCTAACCCATATTAGAGCTAACTCATAGCTTTCCATCCTATCAGATCGATGGTTATGTTTTAATCAAGCGATGACCTTGAACGATACTTGTTTTTTCACCACTCCAACAAAGTAGTCTGTTAACAAATCAATGGAACGTGAATTTACCCCAGAGTGACATGTAGTGCAATTGATCAACGGTCCATATCATTTCACAAATTACCTCGACATTAACCTTCTGGCTACTTTAAATTGCAAAGGATTTCCCACCATTGATTCCTTCCTTCAACCACGATCTGATGCTCTCTGTTATTCAATTAGAAAATAATGGAGATATTTGATATAAAATTGATCAATGATCGACGATAAATATTAGTATTTTTATCTGTCTCACTCCTTTGGAAGTGGATCAATGACTCCAACTCCTCCTCTTATCTAGATTTGACGACCGAAATTTAACCTCATGTATAATGCAAATTGGTACTGTGCCTTCCTTGATCTGAGTGTAGGATCCAATTGATAGAGAATTAATTTACAGTTGGAGAGGAATTCCCGCACATCATTCAAAGTATAGTTTCAAGACCAGTGAGACACACATTCACACCATAGATAAAATTCAAACTCCACACTTTATTAATTCAATACCATAACTCGAGATGGTATCTATCTCAGAGCTCCCTATGTTCAATACACACAAACTAAACCTCTCCAACACTAATTCATAACAATTACACAATTTATATAGCTCAATGAACTCTCATATGGATCTAACAACCAAATCCCAATCAAACATCAACAAATCTCCCAAATCACTCACTATTTTCTAAAAATTAGGAAGATAACACACCTATGACAACCAATTTAAATCAAATTCAATCTAGATGACTTCTAGAGGTCTCTCTACTTACTTATTAAAATTAAATTGAAAATTAAGGGAACCGACCCCCTTTAGTAAATTGTTTGACCCTCTTAGGGTCATAATCATGAATTTTCTTTGATTCCCCTCCATCAGACTCCCGTGGAACATAAATTTTCAAGGACTCATGTCCATGAGGTCTTCAAGCTTCTTTCCATGATTCTAGATCTCTGCAATATTCATCTAGGTTGCATCCTCCATGGGAATATCTTTCCACTTGACTAAGTACTCATAGTAATCCTTCTGCCTAGTCTTCTTATCAATATTTTGATCAAGAATTATTTTTGTCAGCAACTTCTTGGTTGTAGGTAGTTGCTCCATCCAGTGAACATATTCACTACCATCTCCATCCTCTAATTCAGATTCTCTGTAATTGTACAGGTCTACAACATTGAATATTAGAGATATTCTAATATTTGGTGGTAACTCTATGTCATAAGCATTTCTTGAAAATTATATCAAGATCTTACAAGGTCCTATTTTCTTTAACTTCATTTTTTTATATTCGCCTCTTGGAAATCTATCATTTCTCAGATGTTACAATACTTGGCCTCCAACTTCAAAGTTAACCTCTCTTCTTTTCTGATCTTCCCTCTGCTTATACCTATGATTTTTGTCTTGTAGTTGCTCCTTGACTTGTTCATGTAACCTCTACATGTCTATAGAAAAATATTCTACATGTTCACTCCTCAGTTATGATTTGCCAAAATTCTCGAGTTCATAAACATCTCTTGGATGCATTCCATATACTATTTGGAATGGAAATTTTCATGTACTAATGTTGGGTGATTCATTATAATAAAATTTAGCTTGTGGTAAAACTTGAACCCATTGATTTTTGTGTTCATAAACTAAACTCCTCAACAAGTTACCCAAACTTCTATTTACTACTTCAGTCTGTCCATCGGTTTGAGGGTGATAGGCTAAACTGAATGCTAAATTTGTTAAAATCTTTTTGCACAAGGTTCTTCGGAAATGGCCAATGAATTTAGTGTATTTTTCTAAAACTATATTTCAATGAAATCCATGTAGTCTCACAATCTCCTTAAAGAACAAGTTTGTTATGTGTGTTGCATCACTAGTCTTGCAACAGGGTATAAAGTGTGTCATATTATAAAATATATCAACAACCACAAATATTGAATCACTTATCCTTTGTGTTCTAGGTAAACCTAAAACAAAGTCCATGCTTATTGCATCCCATGGCATGTCTGGTATAGGCAATGACTGATACAAACCTACATTTTGTTACTTTCTTTTGACATACTGACAAATTCTGCATTTGTCAACAAATATCTTCACATTAGACCTCATACCTGGCCAAAAATAAGAATAATTTAATTGGGAAAACATCTTGTCATGTCCAAAATGACCAGCTAATCCTCCACTATGTTTTTATTTCAGTAGATTGTCCCTCATTGACCACATTAGTATGCACATATGGATAGCTTTGAACAACAATCCCTCTTGTATCATGTATTTTATCCAAGGACTCCTATCTCCCATCACTGGATTTTCACATGCTTCATAGGATGCTTTAAATTCATGATCTTCTCTGTACATCTCTTTGAGATGCTTAAATACTAGCGCACTTACTTGAAATTCATGCAAAATTAAACATCTCCTGCTCAAAGCATCTGCAACCTTGTTAGCATTCCCAATAATATTTTTAATAACAAAAGTCCAATTCTATATGGATTCTACCCATTTGGCATGTTTTTTATTTAATTTCTTATGCCTTGTTATGAATTACAAAGCATGGTTATCAGAATATAAGATGAATTCTTCAGGCATAAGATAAAGCCTCCATTTCTCTAGGGCTTGTATCATTGGATAAAACTCTTTGTCATAAGTTGAATGTTTATTCTTGGCATCATTCAAATTCTCATTAAAATAGGCAACATGTTTATATTCTTGACTCAGAAAAACACCAATTTCCACTCCACTTGCATCACATCTAACTTGAAAAGGATTTTGAAAATATGGTAAAATCAAAACTGGTTGCTCTGTAATCTTCTCCTTTAACAGATTGATTCCCTTTTGATATGATCTTATCCAATTAAAATAATGATGGTCCTTCCTTATAGTATCTACTATAGGAGCACAAATACTACTGAAATTTATGATAAACTTTCTGTAAAAGCTTTCAAAGCTTCTTACCTCAAAAATAGACTTCGGAGAAGGCCACTCTTTTATAGATGTTACCTTCTCTAGTTCCATCTTCAATCCCTCTTGATAAATTACTAATCCCAAATAAACCAGTTATGTCTTCATTAAGGAACACTTATTCATATTTATTAAAATATTTTCCTGTTACAGCCTCTTCAACACCAAATTCAAACATCTCAAATGTTCCTCTTCAGTTCTATTGTAAACAAGGATATCATCTAAATAAACAATTAAAAATTTCCAATAAAATCCTTAAGCACCTCATTCATTAATCTCATGAATGTGTTGGGAGCATTTTTCAAGCTAAAAGGCATGAAAAGACATTAAAGTATAGTCCCCCATTGGTCTTGAAGGTTGTCTTCCACTCATCTCCTTCTCTCATCCTTATCTGATGATAACGACTCTTCAAGTCTATCGTAGAAAAAAAAATTCTCCACTTAAACAATCCATTAAATCATCCATTCTAGGCAAGGAAAATATGTACCTGATTGTTATCTTGTTGATTGCTCTGGATTATGTACACATCCTCCAACAACCATCCTTCTTTGGAATTAACATAGTAGGTACTTCATAGGGACAAACTTTCCTTGACCAAACCTTTTTCCAACAACTCCTAGACTTGCTTTCTGATTTCTTCATTTGCTCTTGGTGTCAATCTGTATGCAAATTTGTTTGGAAAAATAGCTCCTGGAATTAGATCAATATGATGAATAATGATTTTAATAGGAGGAAACGTGTTGAGAAATTCATCAACTACTATATCAGAAAACTCATCTAACAATGCCTAAACTTCAATAGGTAAATCATTTATAGTGGTTCTAGTGAGAATTATTGTCAGATTACCAACAACAACAAACTTTATTTCTTCTTCCTTCTTGACTTCCTGCAAAGATTCCTTCCCACTCATGAGTAGTACACTTAGACTAGCTTCCTCCTTAGTTCCTTCATCTTTCATTGGTAGCAGCACATGTTTTTTCCCATTCGTTTCAAGGGTGTATGTATTCTTCCTTCCACCATGCATTTCTTTCCTATCATATTTCCATGGTCCCCCCAACAAAATATGACAAGCATCCATGGGCACAACATCACACAAAATTTCATCCTTATAACTACCACTTTGAATTTCTACTTTGCATTGTTCACTTACCAAAATTTGATGCCCCTTCTACAACCAAGACACCTTGTATGGAGTAGGATGTGCCACCTTTTGTAGTTCTAATTTCTCAACCATTTCTGTAGAAACCAAATTATCTGTATTGCCACTGTCAATGAACACTTTGCATACCTTTCCTCTTGATTTGCATGTGGTTTTGAACAAGTTCTTACTCTATGTTGGTTCATGGATTTCCTTTTATTATTTTATTAAAACCCTTTTTAGAATGAGTGCTTCTCCAATCTCAGAAGTCTCATCTTTCATTGTTGGTTCTGTTGTATTTTCTTGAGCTTCTACAATATGAGCTTCTCTGGGGTTAGCTGATTTGTTTTCAAGACAATCCAAGACATATGTCATGTATTTCCACATGTATAACACCCGATCTCTCTACCTCTTCTTCTGCCTCTTGAGAAAAATCTTCTTCCCCTGGAGTCTCCTTCTCTTGGTGATTGGAAACTAGAATTGCCTACTTCTTCTTTCATATTATGAAATCTCCCTCTGGATGATCCTTTTTCTCTGGATTGTCTTCTTCCTCTAGTTCTTTGACTCTGTTTCCTAGCCAAATTATCTTCTTCTTTAAAGTCTATTTGATAAGCATATCCCACAGTCCTCAAAGTTAGTAGATTGATTTCATACCTTATTCCATTGATATACCAGGAAAATTTATCAACATCATCTTCTACATGACCTAATTTGATGTTCAATATGTAGAACTCTTCAATATACTCCTTCATTGACATACCTTTTTGTCTCAAATTCTGTAATTTCCTGAACAAATTCAAATGATAGTCTTTTGGCATGAATTTGGCCTTAACCTTGGCTACCATTCTATCTCAGCTCTTACTATTGGCTTTGCCTTTCCTTCTTCTATCAGCCTATAACTCATCCCACTATAAGGTTGCATGTACTTTCATCCTAGTTACAACTTTCTTGACTCTCTTCTCTTCATGTATGTCCTCATAATCAAAATACTTGTCCTAAGCATTGATCCAATCAAGCAATTCCTCAACATTTAAGTTCCCCGCATACATTGGAACTTCCATTTTAGGTCTAGATCCCACCTTTGTAACCAACCTTCACAACTAATCCTCAGTTGTTTCACCTCCTAGGGATTCTCCTCCTTCACCGGATCTTATGTCTTTAGCCTCACTGACATCTCTTGTGTCAAGTTATCTCCTCTGAGCTACTTCCATGGCTTCCATCCTAGCCTAAACTCTCCTTAGTTCATTCTGCAACTCTGTAACAAAAACATTTGTTGGCATACCTCTTCTCCTGGGAGGCATGGATGTTGAAGACAATACTCAAGAGGCTTTGATACCACTTGATATCCTAACTGGATCAATGTCCAATTAAAATATCACCTATGGATGTTAATATATTAGAGGTTCCAAAGAGTCATAGTCGGACTCAATCAACTTCTCCTCATTCTATAACAGGATTAGAGTGCCTCTAACAATTATCAAGCTTGAATATGGTGTTGGCACTCTCCTCAAGACTTCAACAGGATCAAGGGATAGAACCCTGATCTAGTTTGAAAATGTATGGAGGTTTCAACAGCTAAGTCATGATGGCTTATCTCATTTAACATATGACCAGGCTTTACGACTGAGTGCTAATCTAGATTGGATCTAACTCATAGATTTCCATCCTATCAGATCGATAGATATGTTTTAATCAAGTGATGACCTTGAACAATCCTTGTTGCTTCGCCACTCCAACAAAGAAGTTTGTTAACAAATCAATGTAACACGAATTTACCCTAGAGTGACATGTAATCCAATTGATCGATGCTTCAGATCAATTCACAAATCGCCTAGACATTAAACTTCTGGCTACTTTAAATTGTGAAGGATTTCCCACCATCGATTCCTTCCTTCAACCACAATCAGATGCTCCTTGTTATTCGATTAACAAATAATGGATATCGTTTATCTAAACTTGATCAACGATCGACGATAAATCTCAGTATTTTTTTTCTGTCTCACTCCTTTGGAAGTGGATCGATGACTCCAACTCCTCCTCTTGTCTAGATCTCATGGCTGAAATAACCTCCTTTATAATGTGAATTGCTATTGTGCCTTCCCTGATCTGAGTGTGAGATCCAATTCATAGAGCATTAATTTACACTTGGAGAGGAATTCCCCCACATCATTCAAAGGATGGTTTCGAGAACATTGAGACACACATGCATACCTTAGATAAAATTCAAACTATGCACTTTATTAATTCAATACCATAACTCGAGATGGTAGCTATCTCAGAGCTTCCTATGTTCAATACATAGAAACTAACCCTCTCCAACACTAATTCAGAAAAATTACACTATTGATATAGCTCAATGAACTCTCCTATGGATATAACAACCAGATCCCAATCAAATCTCATCAAATATCCTAAATCACTCACTCCGCTCTAAAAATTAGGAACAAAACACACCTATTACAACCAATTTCAATCAAATTCAATCTAGATGTCTTCTAGAGGTCTCTCAACCTACTTATTAAAATGAAATTGAAAATTAATGGAACCAAACCCCTTTAGTAAATGGTTTGACCCTATTAGGGTCAGAATCATGAATTTCCTTTGATGCCCCTGCATCATAATAACACCCCTAATTTCACATTACCATTGATAGAGAATTTTTTGATAACCTTGAAATTTCCAACAGCTTCACCAATTTGTCTCAAAGACTTTTCATTCCAAATTTCTAATGGTAGTGTCAATATTTTGACCTTCATGAGTTTGAGGTTTTCCCTTTTCCTTGGTTGAAACATGGTGACCATTGTTTAATGAAAAAAAAAAATCCCTCAAACCAACATCCATTTTTTATTCTAGTCACATCTAAATATTATTTGAAAGAAAATGCTAACCGACTTCTCATCATAATAAAATATTCCAGAATATAACATGCCACCAACATCTATGCTCTAGACATTCACTACTTCAATGACTATTTTGAGATAGATCTCCCAAAAAAAATCCATGATGGTCTTAATTCCTAAATTTCTAAAACCTATCCCAAGATTATATATTCTCCAAGAACCATTTAGCCTTCTTTGAATGTAGTTTCACACATATAGGTTTTGTCTTCTTATCCCCTGGGACTAGAGGCTAAGATTTCAACCCTTGATACTCTGAGGACTCTTCTTTAAAACCCAAAGAAAAATCTGAACAACCTCCAATATCCTTCACTTCTCGAATCTCCACAAAAAAACCCTCCTTGCTAGAAGAATTAGGGAATCCTCAATAGGTCTATAATATGACAAGCTAACTATTCTTTCGAGAACCACATCCTCCTTAACTCAATATTTCTTTGGAACTCTTGAGGGAGTTCCTTCACATGATCAAATCTTCCTATATTGACTATATAGTGTTCCCTTTAGCTCTAGTCGAGGGCCATCACTTGTGCTCACAATTATTCCTCATTTACTCGCACCAAACCCTCCAAACAACTACTATTTCCAACATTTATTAGAGTTGATATTTGATAGGGATCTAAATTTACCCTAAGAGTATGTTTCGGAGTAGATTATTCCAAAACATAATCTACTAAGTCTTCATACATTCTCATATGCACCTCTCCTCTTACCAAATTATTAAACCAAAGATATTAAATTATTATATTAAAATTATTACACCAAAGCTATTAAATTAATAAATTCAATAATGACATTGATAATACGTAAAATCCATGAAAAATAAGAATAGAATAATGAGTACTTAAAATGAACTAGAAAAAAAACAATCAACTAGTAGATAAGTAGTGAATTTTTTGGGGGAATCCTATAAATGTAGTGCTCAAACATATCACAAAATTTACACTTTAAAACAGAACATGACACAGAAACATTTTATATTTTCAAATGCATAAAGAAAATGAAAAAAAGTTAGAGAAGTGAAACTCGTATCAAAAGTTTCAGGAAAACTTAAAACCACCTTGATAAAACATTAAATACCTTAATATAACCCAAAAAAGGAAACATTGAGATATCTTAAGAAACATGGAAAACTAAAAATATCCTTACAAAACATGGAGTCCTTTAAGTAAACAAGGTTGCGTGGTAGCGTAGTCCTTGCCAATGAGGTTAGAAAGAAAATTGTGGAAAACGGGGTCAAATTGTAAATGACGAAAGTGTTCGGTGCAAAATGTATATCATGGAAATATTGTGTGCAACATGTATATCATGAAACATGGGGCATAAGTAAATGACACTTTGCATGTAGAGCACCATTTATTTTTTGAAAGTATATAACAAACTACAAATTTGTTCACAGTGGAAGAAAAAATTTGGAAATTTAAATGCATTTTCCATATAGACTGGTGAAAGATAAAAATGTATGAACACATAAATTTAAAAGGAGATAAGAAAACAATTTTATTTGAAATATGTAAAAAAATAAAAGTTTGTTACATACTACTGGAAATTTTGAAATGTATATCATGAAAATGTTGTGTGCAACATGTATATCAAGGAACATGGGGCATAAGTAAATGATGCTTGGCATGTAGAGCACCATTTATTTTGGAATATATAAAAAAATAAAAGTCTGTTACATATAAAAATTTTAATGCATTTGTCATACAAACTGGTGAAAGATAAAAATGTATGAAGACATAAATTTAAAAGGAGATAAGGAAACAGTTTTATTTGAAATATGCCAAAAAATAAAAGTTTGTTACATACTGCTGGAAATTTTGAAATATACAAAAAAATTAAACTTTGTTACATAGAAATTGAAATTTTAATGTGTTTGTCATGTAGACTGGGATTGGGGCTCCCACGGACCATTAGAGAAATATGTACAAGAAACGGGACTGTAGAAAGAAGATAGAGTGCAATACCTACAAAAAAAAAACAATTGAAAGGTATAAGTGTTTGGCTACACATCTATATTTAAAAAAGTGGAATAACTGGGTTGATAAGAAAAGTAGGATGTGATCAGTAGAATTACAGTGAGGGTACATATGAGCCCTTTGGCTATTTTCTTGTGGCTTTCATTTCATTGATGTCGCTGACGGTTGCGGTTTCAACGATGTCGTCGACGGCTGCTAGAATCCTGGCAACTGCCTGTTTCCTTTCATCGGCGGCCTGCTTCAATTCCCTTTCGAGCCATTCTTCAATGTAGGTTCTCATTGGGGCGACGTTGATCTCATTTGAGATTTTTATGTTGAAAATGTCATTTTCTAATTCCCGGAAGTCGATAGAAAGATTACACAGATCCTGATGAATTTCCTCATTCTGTACTAATTATTTGACTAGCCATTCGTCGACGTCAGCTTGATCAAACTGAAGGATGATGTAAAAAATTTCCAGAGACAAGGCCTTAAACATAGCAACCTCTTTATCGAACTCTTGCCTAGTTAAGGGAAAGGAGTTTGTGATTAAGTCGGGGTCTTGGAAGTCGTTGCTTTTTCTGGCTAAGTTTATTCTTGACAACCTTGTGAATAATTTATCTTTCTTCGATATAGCTTGTTCACATGACTGAACAATGAGATGCAGGTTCTTTACTTTTTCTTTCCAACATGCATTCAATTGACCGATCTGGTTTTTGGATGGAAGATCTTATTCTCTTCTTTTTATTTCTGTCATATTGTTAACAATGGTGCCAAAAGGAAGGACCATTTTTAAAAAGAATTTTTCTTCATCTTTTAACTCCGCCTGCAAATGTTCGAGCAAACTATGTGCCCTAGTTCCAAGGGAAGTGATAGTTTTTGTTGTTTTCCACGCCTCAGTAACTAGTTCCATTATTTTCTTGATATTATTCTCCACATATCCTCTACAGGATGCGAGCGGGGTGGAGGATTCTTTTACGTTGGTTGCAGGGGTGGAAAGCATGGCTATTGCCAAAGGATTGACAAGCAATGGCATAGGAATCAAAGCCTCTTCCAATTCCTTTACCTGGTCCTTCAGTCTGGCATTCTCGGCATCAATGCCTCCAATGGAATCATGAAGTGATTCTCTGCTCACGTTGTGAAGTTGACAGATTTGGGATGGTCGCATGTTGGCAAGGTCAAGCTCTGAACGAGATTTTCCTTTCTTATTTTTTACATATTTTTTCTCAATTATCAATTTTTTGGACTGGCTATCAAAAACAACGCTCTGGAACACAAAGGATTCATCTTCGTCAAAAATTTTGGTAACGGATATATCCATTGGACGGCTATGTTGGATGGCATCTTTGGGATGATCAAGGTAGCGGAGCATGCTATCTAGATCAATGTCAATTTCCATGTTCTCACTCTGAATTTCCGGCTCGTCCACCTGCCCCACATTTTTTTTTCTCTTCTTCTCTACTGGAAGCTTGTGAGAACTATCAATTTTAGAGTGAGGAGGGTCGCTATCTCCTCCTTCATTTGAAGAACTTTGAGTTTCTTTGTTGATGTGGTGGGCCGTTGGAGCGATGCTCTAGGATGTTGTACTTTTTGGAGTGTTATTTGTCGATTGAACACTTTTTTCAATGGGGCCTTTCCCCTTTTGTGTGTATAATTTGGTGTATCTTTGCACTATTTCTAGGTCATCAACATCAGAGGCAAGAGTGTTATCACCACTGTCTCTTTTTTCGAGCATGTGTTTTTTGAAAAACAAATCGTTGAGGCCAAGTGTTTGTAAATGTTGTCGAAAAATATTATAGGCGTCGAACCCTCTTATGATTTTAGCATATTACAGGTTGGAGATGCTAGAATGCACTGCGAATTCATCAATTTTGTTGACATTTTGCAACACAAACTCCCCTACTTTCCAAGGCAGAGGAATGAACTGTTTTTTTTCTTATTTTGCAACAGATGCAAGAAGTAGTTGTATTGCCATGCTACTTCTGCAATAAACATTATGTCCGTAATGTGACATGGAAGGAGAGCAGGTTTTTCCATGGAGCCAAAAGTTCTTATGACAGTGTAATTATCCAAATGTTTGAGTGTCCCCTTCCTATCCAAAAAACTGGTTGCCTGTTCAGATATGCGAGGAGCATCTTCTCCTAACAACAAAACTTTGAAAACAGACACGAAGCCATTAAAAACCTCATAAAAATAGTGGGAAGCCTTATTCTTCCATAAGGCCTGGTACCAGAACGTTACGAGGTCGAATTCCCAGTTGACATTCTTCGACAGAGACAGTTGTGGAAACCGACAGGAATGTGCTATCACAAAAATTAAGTAGGACGACATATACAATTTATTTTCCCTTTTGAAGCTTGACAATTGGGAACATATTTCATGGGAAATTAACTTTCCCCTATTGGATTACTGAGAGGGAGGGTGAATCAGTAATAGAGAAATTTAATCCTTTTTAACCATATAATCCAATTGTTATATCAATGAATCATTATCATCCAATAAATATAGAGTAAATAAGCAATGAACAAATGAACAATCATATACATACACAGTACAACAGTGTTTTACATGAAAACCCAAATCGGGAGAAAACCATAGAATGTTTTTTCTTATATGTATTGAAGAATTACATTCATTAGAACCACCAACTTCCTTTGTTTTCCAGCTGCAACTGAAAGGAGGCTCCAACCCCCTAGTTTCTCAGGCTACAACCTGAAGGAAGCTCCAACTCCCCAATTGGTTGGCTACAACCCCCTATGTTCTCTAGCTACAACTGAAAGGTGGCTACAACCACCTGTCCTTGCCCCGTCCTGCCACCCTGAAGTAGAAGTAGAATGATGGAACCACTGTCACACTATCACAGTGATATATACCACTGTAAACCTATACCAATAAATCTAAACCATGCATCAACCATGCATCAACATGTAATCAACCTGTACCATAAACAAATGCATCAACCATGCACCAACCTGTACCAAACAACCTGTAATCAACCTTTACCATAAACAAGTGCATCCAAACATGTACCAAGTATGTACCAATCATGTTTCAACTACTCATCAACTATGACTCATCAATATTTATGAACAACATCAACTATACACCTCATGTATGTGCCAACTCATCAACTACTTGTCTCAACCATGTACTCAACATGTACCTCCACAATTTCATCATCCAAATATTATTTGTAGATTTGTAATAGACCTGGTGTATATGATCACATTCATGTAAACCTTCCTTAACTTTAACAACAAGAGACTAGAATTTTCATCAAACTTTTCTTTAATCTCACATGCCTAGTTTTGGATTAGTCAACAACCCTAACTTGAAGTAATCATAACTTTGTACCTGTAATGTATAAAGATAAGAAACTGATACACAATGTTCTTCAGTGTGTTTATGCAATTCCTCCAGGTGTCACTACTTGGAACCACTTGGAAAAGGAGTTATAGAAAAAATGGCATACCTTGCTGAATTATGTCTTATTCTAGAGAGCGACCTTGTAGAGCATGCATCGCAAGAAATATTTGTTGAATTGATATGAAATTGTTAAAAACCATACTAAATATTGTGCCCTAACCAAAACATTTGGTTTCACTGAATTTGAATCTGTTATGAAGAAGTTATGACGTTTTTACCCGAAACACCTGTTTTTGACTAGTTTCAGGACTAGCCACAAACCCTATTTTCCACGGAGTGTAACTCCAAAAATACAATGACCCACAAGCTGAATTTTTTACCAAAGATACTTGTATATGTTTTCTCAATGGAATAGAAATTTCATGGTATGAATCATTATAGAAAAAAATTTATAGCAAAAATGGTGAGATGACCTGTAAAGAACATACCTTAGAAAGCACCATCAAAAGAATTTATCCTTCATTGCATTTCATCCTTATTTTCTTCACCTTCCCTTAGAATTTTGGCTTAGATATCCTTGTTTACCTCAAACACCTATATATATTCAATATGCTCAAGTGTATCTAAAATGAGAGAGCCTTACCTCTTATTTATACTCTCCAAGTAGCTTTCTTAAAAACATCTTCTAGGTCACTTGGCCCCACTTTCCTTATTTTAGGGTTAACCCACTTCTAATTTATCCATTAAATTTATTATTGAAATAATTTATTTTTTATTCACTTTGAATTATAATACACTCATTACTTCACTTTAT
>ML798099.1:153101-169391 GCA_009831015.1 Picea engelmannii
CACTTTGAATTATAATACACTCATTACTTCACTTTATTATTTACCTTTTAAAATCTCTTAAACCACTTTGACTAATTTGACCTTTTGGGGCTTCTAGATGACATATGAGGGTCCTCCAACTTCGTAAGGCCATAACTCTCAAAACGTGAGGAATTATGTGACGTTCAACATACCACCAGAAATGGAATGACATGTACTATCCATATAGAATAGTAATATCTGAAAATATATCATAACTCATATCATTACCCATCAAACAAACTTGGGTCCATTACCCAAACCTGGGGTCTCCAACTTATCATGGTCGTAACTCTCTAACTGTGAGGATTTATGTGGAATTCCACATACCACCGGAAATGGAATGACAAGAAATATCCATATAGGATAGTTTCCCTGACAAATTCATTGTCATTCATCTCATTATTCCATAATTAAGCATGGGTTCTCTTACTCCGCGAAGCGTCTTCCCGTGAGGGCTTTCACCATAAGGGGGCCACTTTGGAGTTCATCCATATTTACTTCTTATCAACTATGAAAAAACAATAATGAGTCATATTTACATCAAACAATATTGGGTCAATTACCAAAACCTTTATGCTACAAGGCTTTCTTCAAGGGTTGACATCAATGACAACCAACCTTAATCCACAATCTCCCCCTTTGGCATTGATGGAAACACTATGATGCAATACTGAAATCATATCACTCATGCTCCCCCTAGAACCATGCCTCTGTCCTCTGCATCTAATAAATATTCTCCCCCTGGAACCATGCCTCTGCCCTCTGCATCTGATAAATATATTCCCCTTTGTCATTAATGGAAAAGGTATATTTCCATCCGGGACTACTCCCCCTGACTGAATTGTCCTCTTATGGTGCTTCCTCGTGTACATCTAAGACATATAAGATAAGCATTCAAAAAGCATTCATTTTGGAGTATAAGTAACTCCAAGTCTTTGGCGAAGATATTCAAAGGCTTCCCGTGGAAGTGGTTTTGTAAATATGTCTGCCACTTGTTATTTTGTGCCCACATACTCAACTCTGATGTTCTTTTCTGCAACATGTTCCTGTAGAAAGTGATACTTGATTGGAATGTGCTTCGTCTTAGAGTGCATCACCAAGTTTTTTGAGATATTGATGGTGCTTGTATTATCACAATATATTGGAATGGGCTCATCATACTCAACTTGTATATATGTCAAAGTTTGTTTCATCCAAAGAACCTCTGTACAACATGTTGTTGTTGCAATATACTCTGCCTCGGTTGTAGATAGAGATACTGATGATTGTTTCTTGCATATCCATGATACCAAACACTCACCTAAGTAGAAAACTGCTCCACTGGTGCTTCATCGGTCATCAATACAACCTGCCCATTTTGCATATGTGTAGGCAATAAGTGATATATATTTTCCTTTTGGATACCATAATCCAAACTCTTTTGTTCCTTTGAGATATCTGAAGATCCTCTTTACTGCTAATACATGTGATTCCTTTGGTGCTGCTTGAAATCATGCCACCTGTCCAAATGCCTTCATTACGTCTGGTCTGGATGTTGTCACATATAGTAGGCTCCCAATCATTCCTCTGATATATAGACTTTGAATCATCATCTTTGTTCAACTTACAACTGGTTTGCATGGGAGTGATAATTGGTTTGCAATCTTCCATTCCAAACCTCTTTAGCATTTCTCTGATATACTTGGTTTTAGAAATAAAAATTCCTCGGTTGCTTTGATGTATCTAAAGTCCCAGAAAGAAGGATAGTTCTCCAAGTAACGACATTTCAAATTCATTTTGCATGTCTTTTGCAAATTTCTAGCTTAACCTTTCATCGTCACTACCAAAAATAATAGCATCAACATAAACTTCAATTAATAAAATATTACCTTGACTTACCTTGATGTAGAGGTTGTTGTTTGCACTTCCTTTTCTGAACCCTACCTGCTGTAGATACTTATCCAGTCTGGAGTACCATGCTCTAGGAGCCTGTTTTAAACCATACAAGGCCTTCTTTAATTTACACACATATTTTGTGTTCTCTGACAACTGAAATCCTTTTGGTTGTTCGATGTAGACTTCTTCTTCAAGTTCCCCATTCAGAAAATCTGATTTTACGTCCATCTGATATACTTTAACATTTTTGGAGCATGCATAAGCTAAAATAAAACGGATTGCTTCCATTCTGGCAACTGGGGAAAATGTCTCTTCAAAGTTGATTCCTTCAATTTGTGCATATCCTTTACATACCAATCTAGATTTTTTCCTTGTAACCTATCCATATTCATTCAATTTATTCCTGAAAACCTATTTTGTGTCGATCACATTCTTATTCTTTGGTCTTGGAACCAATTCCCAAGTGTCATTTTTCTCTATTTGATCCAATTCTTCATCCATGGCCTTATTCCAAATTTCATCCTTGTTGGATTCTTCAAAACAGTTTGGTTCAATTGTAGATAAGAGTACTAGGTGTGTTCATTCTGGTGAACGGATTTTTCTTCTAGTCTCAACTCCTGCATCTTTGTTTCCAATAATCTAATCTGAAGGATGATTCTTCTGTACTCATTTTCTAGGTGTCTTTGGAGACACTTGTTGAACTTGCTCTTTTGTTTCTGTCAGATTCTCTTCATCTTCCTCTTCTACTTCCTTTTCATATTCTGCTTCTTCTTCGGAAGGTTTCTCCATTGATTCATTTTCTTCTTCTTTTGATTATGTTCTGCCTGTTTCATTAATTGTTACGTTGATTCTTTCCACAATTTTTTTCAATCTCAGATTGTAACACTTGTATGCTTTCCTTGTACTTGAGTAACCAACAAGTAATTCTTTGTCCACACGAGAGTCAAACTTTCCCATTCTTCCATCTTCTCTTTTGATGTAGCATTTGCCTCCAAAAACTCTGAAGTGCTTCACATTTGTTGGTCTTCCTTTCCATAGCTCATAGGGAGTTTTGTCAGTGTTGTTTCTGAGCATTAATCTGTTTTGAGTGTGAATTGTTGTATGCACTGCCTGTTTCCAAAAAATATCTGTCAATTTGTAATCCATTAGCATTGTTTGAGCCATTTCCTGTGTAATTATCATCCATTACGATAATTTTCCTTTGTCTATAAACCAATCAATGAATCCATGCTCTCGTCCACTATCATATATATATCCAAACCTGCTAAGTGTTCTTACGAATTCATCTCTGTCTATACTATCCAAGACTCTACTTGCACAATTGTCCATAATGCTAACCCATTTATCATTATACTATCAAACTATACTTCTGCTAACTGATTGCTCTGAATCTGTCTTCTCAAACTCTGCAAGTTGCTCTAAGGATGGTTCTTTGGTATGTCATAGCTATCACATAGACTCCCCCTGTCTAATATTCATATTACTTGGGAGTCTCTAATTTGGATGGCTTAGAACAATTCATGCTCTGATGTGTATTCATCATCATCTTCATTAGTAGATTCATCATCATCTTCATGGGTAGATTCATTGTCTCTCTGATCTCTGACTTCTTTCTTTTTGTCTATGGATTCATCTTTCACTACAATGCTTGAAAGTACAATCTCTTGAACCAGTTCCTTACTTTCTCTTCCTTTATTTCACTTATTTTCCAAACCTTTATGTATCTGACATCTTTCTTTTTCTCTGTAGAATTTTCTTCATCTCGTTTTATTACCAATCTTGCGATCTCTAGTACCTGGTCTTTGTTCACTTATTCTTCTTGTTTTCTTATCCATACTTTCTTATATTTGATATCAAAATTCTCTTTCATGGAAGTATCAATCATGCTTCTACAATAACTGACTATGTGTCCATAGTTATGACATTTGTAACACTCAATGTTACGTGCGGCCACATAGGCACTTCTTGCTTGAACATTTATTTTATAATCCCTGCAATCTGCAACCTTATGTCCAAAGTTAGTACAATAAAAACAATGACCATAAAATAAATTTCAATACCTGGGAGTGAATGATCTTTTTTGTGGCGTAGTCCTTCTGAATTTTTGTCTTGACTGATCATGATCATGATTGAATCTTCTTTGTGGCTTGAACATGGATGGTCCCCTTGAAGATGTATCTTTAATAGTTTTCTTAGATTCTGGTTGAGCATAATTCCTTCCTTTGAGTAATTCTGCATAACTCTTTCTATTTTCTTCATTCTTCTTTTCTAGCAACCTAGAGTTCTTCTCTTCATTCTCTATAATTGATGTGGATGTTTCTCTCTCTTCAACGTTCATGTTGAGCTTGACGATTTTACTTCTCAATGTGACAACATCTTCTTCAAGCTTCTCAAGCTCTTCTTCTTTCTTCATTATCTAAGACTTCATGACTTCTTTTGTTCTTTTCTCTTCTTCAAGCTGAATTTTTAATGTGATTATTTCTTCTTCAAGTCCTTTCTCTTCTTGACCAAACTCTACCTCAAGATGGTTTAGATCATTAGTTCTTTCCTTAAGATGATATGTCAATATCTTCTCTCTCATTTTTGCTTCTTCCTTCGGTGCTACTATGTTGGTTTCCAAACACTGCTTTTGATATTCAAGATTTTCTTCGATATTTCTGGCTTCTTCTAGCTGTGTTCTTAAGTTCGCGATGACCTGTTGGGCTTCTTCAAAATGGTGAACACTTTCCTTTTGTTTCATCAATTCTTTCTTGGGTGAATTGTTTTCTTCTCTTAGTTCATCTAAAGCACTAATCAATTCTTCTTCATAGTTGTCTTCCTTTTCAATTATTTTTCCTGTCTCATTTCCTTCATGGCATTCTATCAAGATGTCCATGTTTTTCACAATTAACACAAAACAACATACCTCTGGTGATTATGTACTCTTCATCTTCTAAATCTTCTTGACATGGTGAACATAATTCTTCTTGATTTGTTTCTGCATCTTCTTTGACATTTTATGAATCTGTGATGGGTGAAGAATATATGTCATGTAATTTATCCCAAAGTTCTTTTATTGATGAACATTTACCAACATTTTCTCTTACCAGATTAGGTAATCCTTCCCAAATGAAATCTATTGCTATTTTGTTATTTTTCCTCAATTCCTTCTTTGTTGCAGTCTTTGCCCTTTTTGAACTATCATATCCTGTAACAACTGATAGCCAAATATAATATCCCTGTGCCTGTAAAAATAATTTCGTCCTTATGCTCCACATCTCATACTTAAAACTATTTTGACCATTAAGCATTGGTACTCCATTATCAAAATAATCCATGATCTCCTTCCAGTGGTTAAACTATTTCCTTAAGGAACCCGCTCTGATACCAATTATTAGATTACTGATAGGGGGGGTGAATCAGTAATAGAACAATTTAATCCTTTTTAACCATATAATCCAAGTGTTATATCAATGAATCATTATCATCAAATAACTGCAGAGTAAATAAGCAATGAACAAATGAACAATCATACACATACACAGTACACCAGTGTTTTACATGGAAACCCAAATCGGGAGAGCTGTAACTAGAAGAAGGCTCCAACCCCCTAGTTTCTCAGGCTACAACCTGAAGGAATATCCAACTCCCCAAATCTCTGGCTACAACCAGAAGGAAGCTACAACCCCCTATGTTCTCTGGCTACAACCGAAAGGTGGCTACAACCACATGTCCTTGCCCCGTCCTACCACCCTGAAGTAGAAGTAGAATGATGGAACCACTATCACACTATCACTATGAGATATACCACTATAAATATGTACCAATAAATCTGAACCATGTGTCAACCATACATCAACTTGTACCTCGACCTGTAATCAAACTATACCATAAACAAGTGCATCAACCATGCACCAACTTGTACCAAACAACCTGTAATCAACAAATACCATAAACAAGTGCATCCAACCATGTACCAAGTATGTACCAATCATGTGTCAACTACACATCAGCTATGACTCATCAATATGTACCAACAACATCAACTATACACCTCATGTATGTGCCAACTCATCAACTACTTGTCTCAACCATGTACTCAACATGTACCTCAACCAAAAGCCCTCAACAATTTCATCATCCAAATATGATTTGTAGCTCTATAATAGACCTTGTGTATATGGTCACATTCATGCAAACCTTCCTTAACTTTAACAACAAGAGACTAGCTTTTTCATCAAACTCTTCTTTAGTCTCACATGCCTAGTTTTGGATTAGTCAACAACCCTAACTTGAAGTAATCATAACTTTGTACCTATAATGTATAAAGATAAGAAACTGATACACAATGTTCTTCAGTGTGTTTTATGCAATTCCTCTAGGTTTCACTACTTGGAACCTCTCAGAAAAGGAGTTATAGCAAAAATGGCATACCTGGCTGAATTCTAGCTTATTCTAGAGAGTGACCTTGTAGAGCATGCCCCGCACACAATATTTGTTGAATTAATCTGAAACTGTTATAAAACATACTACATATTGTAACATAACCAACACATTTGGTTTCACTGAATTTGGATCTGTTATGAAGAAGTTATGACGTTTTTACCCGAAACACCTGTTTTTGACTAGTTTCAGGACTAGCCACAAACCCTATTTTCCATGGAGTGTAAATCCAAAACTACAAAGACCCACAAGATAATTTTTTTACCATGGATACTTGGATACGTTTTCTCAATGGCATAGAAATTTCACGGTCTGAATCACTATAGAAAAAAAGTTATAGCGAAAATGGTGATATGACCTGTAAATAACATAGCTTAGAAAGCACCATCAAAAGAATTTATCCTTCATTGCATTTCGGCCTTCTTTTCTTCAACTTCCCTTAGAATTTAATCTTATATATCCTTGGTTACCTCAGATAGATGTACATGAGGAAGCACCATAAGAGGACAGTTCAGTCAAGGGGAGCAACCCAGGATGGAAAGATACATTTGTCATTGATGACAAAGGGGGGGAGATTTATGAGATGTAGAGGACAGAGGCATGGTTCTAGGGGGAGCATATTTATCATATGAAGAGGAAATAGGCATGGTTCTAGGGGGAGCATGAGTGATATGATTTTAGTATTGCATTAGAGTGTTGTCATCAATGCCAAAGGGGGAGATTGTTGATTAAGGTTGGTTGGCATTGATGTCAACCCTTGAAGAAAGCCTCGTAGCACAAAGGTTTGGGTAATGGACCCAAGATTGTTTGATGTAAATATGACTCATTATTGCATCAAACAATCTTGGGTCCATTACCCAAACCTTTGTGCTACGGGGATTTCTTCAAGGGTTGACATCAATGAAAACCAACCTTAATCAATAGCCCCAATAAAAAATGGCTTGTTCGTTGACTGCAAAATACAAAATATAAAGAGCCATCCGGGAAACAGTTGATGTGGAATCCTTTCCCGTTATTCTTGTAAACATCCAGGAAATTTCACGAAATGGATTTCTAAATGAACTAACCTGGAAGCTTGTAATATCTCCAGGAACTAGAAGCGATTTTTCCAATAAATGGGGCAAGAGGTCCAACCCGTTATTATGCTTTGCTAGGAATTGTTTGCAATCTTCTCCTATGAATGTCAATGTTGGCTCCAACAATCTTAGCATCTGGCAGAAGACCTAAGGTGAAAAAGTAACAGAAGAGCAGTCCCGCAGTGGAATAATTCTTTTGTCTGAAATAAATTTATCGACGCACCAAGACACCAGGTCCTTACAGTCAAAAACCTCAGGAACACAACCTGCACAAGCAATCCCATAGGTCCAAATTACTTGGTTCTCTGCAGTAGAGGTTGAGTAATAAGAATATGCCCTGGACCACTGGAAGTTCTGGTCCTCGCCCCCGAAGATGTTCACTGTATTTCCACAGAAGTGTTGTCGAGTTGATGCCATAGGTTTATGAGAACGTTAGTTTTCTCCAGATGATGATTGAAATGAATAGTTAGAGCTGATAATGTAACTCTCTGCTAAATCTTGGTTAAATGCTTATGAATGGGAAAGCTTCTCAAGCCTTTCACTGATTAATGACAATTTGTATGGGTGGTGCATGATGAACTGTTAGCATTAAAGCTTACTTATTTCATATTTAGAAATGCGAAGGTGGTGGGTACGACGAAGAGCAATTAAGGATTGGAGGTTTCGTGAACGTGCCAAGGCGACGACATGCGAACGACATTTCATGATTTTGAAATCAAAACTCGGAAGGGATAATATAACCCCCCGCAAATCTTGGTTTAATGCGCATTAATAGGAGATATCCTTGAGCCTTTCTCCCATCAATGCCAATCTATATGGTTCCTGCATTATGAGATGTTAGAAGTAAATGTCAGTAATTGCATATTTAGAAACACAATATGTATATGTATATATATATATATATATATATATATAACAATTTTTTTTCTTTTATTATAGACAAGTGTGAAGGTGACGGAGACGGGGGAGAGAAAGGAAAGAATGGAAAGGTCTAAAAAGTTGTCGGACGGGATTGAAAAAATGGTTATGGGGTTACTGAGGAGAGGTGAGTGTTCCAAGGTTAAATTTTATGTATCAAAATTTTTTACTGCAAAATGTGTAAAACGGAAGAGATCATCATGGGGCAGTTCAACGACCAGTTTGTATATTTGTGGAATTCTGAGAAACTGGCTAAGTATGGAATAGGGAAATGATCGGGCAGACTCGTTCTCAAAAGAGAGGATTGAAGTTTTCGTGAACAGACCAACCCGACGACGCGCAAATGACATTCCATGATGTTTGAAATTAGTGTTTTCTACCAGGAATACAATTCGCGAGTTTACTTGGTTCTTGGTTGTATGCTTCGTTTGTCAATTTGTATATCACGGAACTCCGAGGCATTTTTTTAGCCAGTCAAGCCGCAAGTCCGGCTGTCAATTTGTATAGTGCGGAACTGTGGGTGTTGTTTTTAGGACACAGAACTATAGAAGAAATTCTTTGCCCTTTTATATAGATTATGTGGTGCAAATGTGGTATGGCTCGTTTCAGCACTTTTCCATCCATAAACAAAGGCAATCTTGAGCCCACCAGCCCTGGAGCCCGTGTGTCAATTTGTATATCGCGGAGCTCCGAATGTTGTTTGGAGGTCACGAAAAAATAGAAGTGCAATGTTGAGCCAGCCAACACGCAAGACCGTCTGTCAATTTGTATATCGTGGAAGTCTGGGTGATACTTGTAGTACACAGAAAAATAGAGGGCCAATTTAAAGAAAGGGGAAGTGTTCATTGGAAACACGTGAATCCACCAAGCCGCGCAACAAGTCATTTTCGGAAGAAAAAAAAACGATTAAGTAACCAGGAAGAGAAACTACAGGGAATAAAAGAGTGGGAAAATAGAAAGGGGGAGGGCAGTTTTCATAAGCCCGAATTGGTTTAAAAAAGGCCCCATTGTTGCAAAACCATCATTTTCTACTAATTGTCATCAAATGCATTGTTGAATATTAGATTTTATTTCAACCTATGCGTGTAAGTATATTCTTGATACATTCTTCCATGACTGTAACATATTAACTTAACTATTAAACTTCATTTTCTACTAATTGCCAGCAAATGCTTTGTTGAACATTAGATTTTATTGGAACGTGTGGGTGTAACTGTGTTCTTGATACATTATTCCATGACTGTAACATATTAACTTAAGTATTAAATTGCTTGCATTATGGGTTGTTAGCATTAAAACTTAATAACTGCATGTCTAGAAATAAGAATGATGATTTTGCTACAAGATTGTACATTGGTATTGCTATGTTCTATCTGCATTACGAATAGAATTGAAGGTTGGTTTGAAACTGTATGTAATCCATTTTTTGTTTGCATAAAAGGCTAGTGAATTGACACAATACATTGTCATATAATTGTTAGATGTTCCATCTTAGAAAAAATAACCTAAGTAAACACAATATTGAAGAACTACGAGAGCACCGAACCATGCCAATGAGAACAGGCATTAAATACAGAAAAGAAGCAGCAACGAAGACCCCAAGGAAAATTTATTTAATAACAAATCCATTTAAAAAAAAAAAAAACATCGAGTATTGTACATTTATCCTTAGAAATTAGACCCAGTTCTCTAGGCCAAAACATTGAACGTATCTGCCACAAACACAAGCACAGGATCCACAGTATGCAGGATCCTTGCAGTTTTCTCCTGGATGGATCATGCTGTGGTGAAATTGATAGTTTTCAGAAGCTTCCCGCAAGGAAGAAGATGAAAAACATTGCAGGGAAAATGGAATATCCCTTAACTGAAACCTAGGACACAACTAGAAACCGCCTCTGCATAGTAAAAAAAAAATCAGGGACACAAGTTGCACGTGCAATTTCAAAGGCCCAAATTAGTTCATTCTGGGTGGAAGGAGATGACTAGTAGAAAAATGCCTTGCAACAGTGAGAGTTTTGGACCTGATTCCCAAATATGTTAATTGTATATCCAGAGAACAGGACAATAGTCCCGCAAGTGAATTATTTTTTTGCTTGAAATATATCTCTGGGAGCATCAACATATCAATTCTTTACACTGAAACTCTTCCGCCCAAAACAGACTAATTTGGAACTCTAGAATTCCTACTTTCGCGTTGCAAAGAGGCTATTGTGTTCAGCATCGGTTTCTTTTCTAAAACTCCTTTTGGTGTTGTTGGGACCACCATCACTGAGCCGGGAAGTTCCTCCTGTTATGGTTGATTTCAATTTGGGTGCAAGAGTGGGAAGAGTCTCTTCATTTCCATCATCCATTGTCATATCATCGCCCATCAGATCATCTTCTTCCGACTCAGAATCCATGACATCAACCTCTGTGCCAACCATAGGGATGATTTTAAGGATGGAAATTTATTTTAAAATGTAGAAACCTTGGTGAATATTATTAATCCTTCATATGTCAACTATAAATGCTTGGCGATATTTTTTAAAAAATATTCAAATTTCTAATTATTTTATATAGTCTTTATAAAATTTTGTCGATTTTTAAGGTAAAATAATTTTATCCTATAGAATTTGGGCGAATCATTTTTAAAATAGTGAATCTCATTTTTGGAAAAACCATGGAAAATTAGCCCATGAGCGAAATTTAGCCCCTAAAATCATCCCTGGCCAACCATCAATGCAACTGCACAGGTTCTCTGAGCAGGCTTGGTTGCCTTGGAATTCTTTGGCTTGAAATATATCTCTCGGTGTACCAAGGGACCATCTCCTTTTTTGGTCTTGGGCGGAGGGATATGAGTAGTAAGAATATGCCCTGGAATAGTGGAACCTCTGGCCATTATGCCTAAATGTGTTTATTGTATATGGACAAAACTGCTGCAACAAGTTAACGAGAATTTTCGTTTGCTCGAGACGATGTTTGAAATGAAAATTGGGGAGGGATAATATAACCCTCCGCAAATTATGGTTTAATGTGTATCAATGGAATATTTCCTTGAGCATTTTGCTGATCAATGACAATCTATAGGGTTCGTGTGGAATGAGTTGTTACCATTACAACTCACTAATTGCATATTTAGAAAAAAGTCTGAAGGTGACAGTGACGGCGAAGAGAGATTAAGAATTAGAAATTTCTTAAAGGTTCCAACCCGTAGGCGCAAAAAAATAGATTGCATCATGTTTGAAATGAATACTTGGAAAGGATAACATACTTCTGCACAAATTTTATTTTAATTCATAGTAATGACAAATCTTCTCCGGACTTTCGAACATTAATGACAATCTTAACGGTTCCTGCAGGATGAACTACTAGCATTAAAGCTTAATTATTGCATATCTAGAAACAAGTACAAAGGCAGCGGTGATGGCTAATTGCAATGAAGCATTGTACATTTCGTGCACCCGCCAACCCACGAAACCGATTCCAAGAAATACCCGAGTATGGAAAGCGATCAGGTGGGTTACAAAATAAAAAAGGCAGAAGATATACTCAGGAGACATGAAGGGTTGATTTTCATATTGTATCTCAGTGACAGATATCGGCTGTCAATTTGTATGTCGCGGAATTTCGGCTGTTGTTTGTGTGTAGGGGAACAACGGAAGCGCAATGGAGAGAGGGAAATTTGTATATTGTTGAACTTCAGGTTCTGTATATAAAAGCATGAGACATTGGGAAAAAGGACCAAGAAAACAGAAAGCAAAAGCATACGAGATGAACGAGGGTTTGTTTGCTAATTTGTAAATCGCGGAAGTCTGGGTGCTAGTTGCACGTGGTGGAACAATGGAAACACAATGTTAAAGTCGTCTATGCAGGAACCTGCAATTCAAAAAGTTTGTTCAATATGAAACGGGGAAGCGGTCGGTTGGGCTGGTGATATAAAAGTAACAATGGAAATATGAAGACGTGAATCCACCAAATCCCGCACCTAGACATTTTCCAAAAAATGAGTAAGTAAAGAAAGGGAAAGCAGAGAGAAAAGAGAAACTAGAAATTTTCCGAAAAACGAGTAGTACACACTAAATATGTACTATAAAGTATGAACATGAGATGTTATAGAGAATGTACAGATCCTGCATTCCATACTTACCCACTTTTTGGATCACGGGTTCTCGTACTGGCGGCCTCTAAATTGGGCATCTACTGTTCCATGGCCTACAAATAACATCCAAAATTCAACGATATACAAATTGGCCAGTGGACCTGTGGGCTAGCTCTTTCAACATTGTACTCCTTTTGTTTTGTGTCATATAAACAACACTCAGAGGTCTGCGATATACAAATTGACAGATGAACTCCAGGGTTGGCGACCTCAAGAGTGAGATTGTTTATGGATGCTAATCCCTATTAACTATTTAACATTATCTAAAAACATTATTTTCAATACTAAATTATTAATATTAAATATTGATATTGTACAATTTAATTAGACAAGAAGGTTTGTACAATATGAAATAGGGAAGCGGTTGGTCGGTCGGGCTGGTGATATAAAAGTAAGTGAAATCTGAATACATGAATCTGCCAACTTCCTTACCAAGAAATTTTCCTCGGGCTGGCGGGCTCAAAATTGGGCCTCTATTGTTCCGTGAGCTACAAATAGTACCCAAGAGTTTCGCAATATACAAATTGACAGGTGGACTTGGGGGTTGGCTCGCTCAACATTGCATTTCTATTGTTATGTGTTGTTCAAATAGCACTCGAAGTTCCACCATATACAAATTGACAAATGGACTCCAAGGCTGGCGGGCTCAAGCTTGCGATTGTTTACGGATGGTGATCCCTATCAACTATCTAACACTACCTAAAAACCATTATTTTCAATACTAAAGTATTAATATTAAATATTGATATTGTAGAATTTAATTACATAAAATTATAAAAGGATGTGAAATATCTTATTTCAAAGAAAAACCCGCGTATTTAGAAACTTGCGTTCCAAAAATTTTGTATAATATGAAACGGGCAAGAGGTCGATCGGGTTGTTGATATAAATGATCTGAAAATAGTGGGCTGACTTGTTATGTTATGCAATCACCCTCTACTTCATTAAAATAAAATTTACAAGACCTTGCTCAATGTGTTAAAATATGCAAGATAGATTATGTGCCAAGTTTATGCATCTTCTTTTAAATGTTCATGTGTGAGGAATTTTCCTTTAAATGGTTAAATATGTGTTTTAAATAAATACACAATAAACATAACTTGCAGAAAATAAACCATGAAACTCACAACAATAGCAATATGATAAAGGAGTTCACCCCTCTCTAGGCTACATCTCCTTGAGCCTCCATCAATGGACTTGGCTCTCTAGGATTAATTTGTCAAAGATTATTTTACAAGCTGCTTCTCAACTCCAATGGATTTTCTGACTATACCATTGGGTTCAGAATACATAAAAAACCCCAAAAAATGACTAATAGAACTCTGAAAACGGACCATGGCTCATCCGGGCATGACCTCTTCTACATGTGGCCTTGAGCTTCCCTGAGCTTCCTTGTGGTAAAAACACCTGTAAAATTCCTCAAATGGACCTGACACCTATCCCAATGTGTTCATAGCATAACAATTAGTCAAAATGACTATTCAGTCACAGAAAATAGACTTGTGCTCATTTGAGCATGGCCTCAATCAATGAGGACTTGAAGCTCCTTGGAGCTCTATGAAACTTCAATGGTGAAAAACCTGCAAAAAAAGTCTTCAAATGGCTTTGAAAACAGTGCCAATGGATTCAAAACATCTAAAAACCCCTAGCTGGGCTTTTTCGACACTTCATTTGGCCAAAAAATGAAGAAGATAGGCCTCCTGCCATTTTCTTCCTTCAAGCTTGTTGTCTCTGGTTCGCCAAAATGCACCTATGTACGTCCAACCTAGCACACACGCTCAAAATCATTCTAAAACCTAGCACCGGTGCATAACTGAAAAATGGGTGAAACTGTAGGATAGTTAGGGCGCACCCATCCCCTAACCGCCAAGACCATGGGCATATGGTCTTCCATACGACCTCGTGCTAGCGAAAAGGGGGCTTTGTTTCAAGAGCGAATAAATAAACGACAAGTGGTGGGCATTGGTTGTATAACCATTTGAAAACCCAAAATATGCACGCGCAAAGTGTAGGTCATATGGTATGGTTTATGCGATCGGGGGCTGGGGCTAATCCCTAGCCCGAACCCCCGCGCCAACCATAAAAAAAATCAAATTTAAATTTATATAAAATCATATATATAATAAGCAACATGTTATGGCGCGTTGGCAGGATGGACTTTGCAAAGGCTCTGCACGGTGGGGTGGTCTGGGGTTCGATCCCCACGGACTCCATAACTTTTAAACCAACAACCAAAACCAAACAAATGGGGTGCCACATGGTAGCCCACCACTGGGCCATGTGGCACCAAACCACTTGCCAAAATGATGCCACGTGTCACAACACGATTCATCCAAAATCTACCAATCAACAAATTCCATGTCACCAACTTCCACATCATCGTACGGACATGCCACGTCATCATCCATACGGACTGTACAGTCAGCACATTTTTTTTTTTTTGCATGTTTGACGATTCGAACAAATCGTGATATCTCACTCATCTGACGTTCGTTTGAACCCAAATGAGTTGCGTTGGGTTCATGAGGATGAGGGATATGCACCCATTCATTTTGAGGCAATTCTGAGAACTTTTATTTTTGAGCTTAATTTTGACCCCTGGTCCAGATTCTGATCATGCCTTCCCACTGAAAGGATTTTGGAACCACAAAAGCTTATGATTATCTGTCAGATCTTCAATACTCTTCTTCTTCCCAAGTTCTATCAATTGATTCTACTTGAAAAGTCTTTTTGACAATCACCTGGATACCTTGACATGCCTTGCACTGCAACTGGTTATGTCCCTCAACCACTGTTCTCTGGTTGCTGTTGACCCACTGTTCTCTTTGTGCTTGGAAGACTTCCAACCTTCCCACTGAGAATCAAGTCCCTCTTGTGAACTCTTTGGAGTCAAAACAATCCGCTCTCCAATGGCTGCAAAAACTTTCCTGCGACATCTTGTCACAAACCAAGAAAACCATCAATCTTGAAAACAAATTTATACAAGACTAAAAATGATGCCAACAAAGTCTTTTTTTCTCTTCAAGAAAATGGTCACATCTTGTACTTCATCAAAGCACATGGCTTTTTCCTGCATCTTGGTGTACTCAAAATCAACTTACAAGCCAACAAACACCATCGACTAAACATAAGTCGAAAAACATGATCGACATAACATAGTTGTCAAGACAACATCGACACAAGTCGAGACTCATTTGAAACATATCAACCTTCCCAATGACAAGTCGAAATTCATGATACACAATCATGTTACAATCATGATTCATTCATGATGAACTGTCACCAAGTTCACTGTTTACACATACACAAAAACACATGTATGTGCATAGCTCTTCAACTCTCCTTCAAGTACAAACTGTTATAACCCTAAAATGCACCATACAGGTTTACCTGGCCTCAGGCCAACTCATGCCTCTTCCTAGCCAAAGCCATGCTGAACAAATCCTCAAAAAACCATTTAAAACAAGCAACCCGCGCCCTAACTTCTTACTGGGCGCGGGCAACCGCTTGCTGTCCTTATACTGTACGCGGGCATCCGCGGGCTAACCCAAAACAGCCCGCGGGTACCTAACAAAGCAAAAAATCAGGAAAGTTTCCGCCGGGACACGAGGCTTTTTGTCAGTTAACTGGAACTTTTCACCATGCATGGCCGAGAGTTCGCCTAAAACCCTATCTCCTTCTAGCCTATAAAATGAGCGGTAGGGGTACTATTCAAAGGAGGAAAAAATCATAGCAAAGAAACTCTGCCAAATTGCCAAGCCAGTTTTGTCCCAACCCTTTAGCTTTGCCTCAAGCTTTAGGAGAAACTCAAGAAGCAGCAGTTGGAGGACAAAAAGAAGA
>ML798100.1:0-12657 GCA_009831015.1 Picea engelmannii
CCATCGATTTTTCCTTCTTTGGACTCGAAAAATTACACATTGAAGGGCCCATATGGGAACGAACCCTTACTTCTTCCATTTCATTAAATAAAGGAAGAGTAACTTGCCGAAGGTGAGTTATATTGAAAATGTGTTATCCTCCTCCAGCTCATTAAATTAAAAAGAGGTACTCATCTATCTAGATGGGGGAAAAATTGAAGGAAGTCGGTCAAGTTTCTTGAAAAATTTTGTAAGCATCTCTTGCAGTCTCCCTTGAACACAACACTTGTTTTAACCTCCACACTGAACACTTGGATAATCCACTAAAAAATTCACATTGAACCAATCCTATGAGTCTTTCCACTCCTTTGACCCATCCAAAGAATGTATCAACACTCGCTGCATTATGTTTTGGCCCATTCTGCGTTTATGCTACCAAGTCTCACACCATGCCTCGGTGTTGAAGGGAATTTTCCACCTCAACCATCAACCATCCACAAAGTTACCAGTTTCCATACCCATGTCATACCATGTTCATATATTGTATCTTGTCACTTTCCTATGACAATTTTTGTGTTGACTGATGGGGGATACATCAATTCCCTCCTTCGATGCGTCTTTTCCTGTCTACTTCAACAAATTATCCAGGAAATAGACTTAGGAACAAAACAATACCTTGGGACCTACATGCCTCAATGGTAGGCCTCCTCGCATTCAGAAGTGGGTATTAATCAATGAACCCTAACCCAATGATTCCATGAATGTTCGACTTCAACTTATTTTTCACAATCGTTGGACATTACTTTAAAAGTACCTTGAAAATCATTGACATCAATGGTGATTTATATCACACTTGTTGTTATAGAAAGATTTTCCTCACCCCATGAAACTTGATCAGAAGGTATTTTCCATTTCCCTATGCATACTTGAATTCTTCTTTTGTATTTCCCATAGATAAATATAATATATTTCCACATATACGTACCCTAACAACTATGCAACATGTGTATACACAGTTTGCACCATTACAACCCGTGTACATCGGGTTTTGTACCCAAAATTAAAAAATGGTGTCTGGTTTCCATGTCACATCGCGAGATCCATGATCCTTGACCTTACATACATTGGAAACATTTTGACTTGTCCCCTCAGTTCCATTTGAAGGATATAAACGGGTCATATTCAAGTTGTGGAAAAGGAGAAGAATTCAACTTTTGAAAGAAAATTTACTCTTGAGAAATTATTCACTTCATATTGAGTTTGCATCCCTTTGTTCTTTAAATTCCGAACACATTGTTCAACCCCCAAGCTCTTCCCTCCTTGATGGAGAACCTCATTATCTCTCTTATATGAACTTTCATTTGGTGGAGGCCCAGATGGAAGGGAATTAGTTTCTCGGTTTCGAGATGTGCCGACATGGAAGTTTCTCATTCATACACTTTTGTTGATCATATTTTAATAGAAATACTCTTTTCTCATCCAATTAATTTCTTGAAAATATTTGAATTGTTGTTACATGGGCATATTTGTTATGAATATTGATGGATTCTTCTATTTTATCTACTAAATTTATATATTATCACCATATTCTTGTGTATCTTGGTTGTTGAGGAAAAGTTTCATGTATATAACTTTGAGTCAAGTGCTCAATAGTGGAATTCATCAAATGTCTGGATGAGGTAGGATCTTTATCTTGTCTTGTTAGCATTTTTGTTTATATAGCATACTTGAGATTAGAGTTGATTTCTGCAGTCATTTCCGTTTGTTGTGGTTTACCCCTTTCCATAGAGTGATTTTCCTCATAAAACTTGTTAACAATATACCTCAATGATCGGTAATCAAGTGGTTTCTACCATGTTCGACATAAAAACATCTATTCACATGGGTAATATTTGTACTACATCAGGATTAGGACAAAGACCCTGGGTTGAGCATCCACTATGCTATCTACTCTATCCAAGTTGTGAAGGAACTCATTTGAGCATGTTAATATATATTTTTTCACATAGATCCACATTGTATTGGTATGTTCCTATTTTTTATCATCTCATAGCTCCACTATGTATTTTGCATGGCTATGATCAGTTCATTTCATAGAAGTATGAATCCACATTGTATCTCTGGTGGCCATACCTTTAGTCAATATCATCATGAATCCGTAGTGTATTTATTAGTGGCCATACTTTGAGTCATTTATAGTCCAAGCATAGGTATTCCTACCTTGGGAATGGAACACATATTAACATTGTTTGATGGATGTCTGCAACTTCTAATAGGTTCCCCAAATCTATACCCTTTCTTCAAAAAATCTACAAAGTGTTTTGTCCATCAAATTTCATCTTCTGACTTCACACTTTGGGGGGAAATATGTTACACATCAAAATTCCTCACTTTGATAATGTGACATTCTCATTGTCGTAAGTGTTGTAAGTGTCACACTTTTGTCACAAGTGTCGTAAGTGTTGCATTATCTTTCCATAAGTGTCACATCATGAACGACACTATGAAAACACTTGGTAAAACCCCTAAAACATGTTAGATGAAGAAGCCACATCATCCAACAGTCGGAACAAATGTTTTCTATGAGAATTGTTCATCTTGGAAAATTTTGGAAATATCAGTCATACCCTACTCATATATAGGGAGTGCTAGCACTCCTTGTATATCTCACAGGGAGCATTGTAGTGCTCTTTTTCCATTCTAAGGGAGCGTCGAGTTGGTTGAGAAAATATTGGAAGAAATCCCATTTTCTTCTAAATACAACTATGGATGGATCAAATTGGTTTGGTTCAAATATAACTCCTAGGATGCATCTAAGGGAGATATCACAACTATTGGACCCATATCCTCAACTAATTTCAAATATAACCAAGGTGTTTGAGCCTCTCAAATCCTATAAATGGAGGCATTCTCATGGTGAACAAAGGAGGAAAAAATCAGCAAAGCATTGTTATTCTGATTCTGGATCTTTCGAACAAGGGTTCGATGAGGAGGACTTGAAGAGGCGGCTGCAACATAATATGAAGATGGTAAGTTTCCTTTTAAATTTCTCATTAATATACTTGGCCTATTTCCTTCTAGTATTTGTTTACATGTACTTGTCTATGCTTGTCTTAATCTTCATAGATCGATTTATTTTGTCTAATCTACTAGAGTAGGGGATAGTCATTTGTCTCTTGTTGTCCATTGCATGTAATATTTGGAACGAATGGATTGGAGAAGCTTGGACAAATGTTGAAAGTGAGGGACATCATACTTTCCCTCCTTCTCTCTTTTTTGATGGATAAAATGAATCTATAGGAATGGTAGTATCCAGAGGTAGGTTTCTATCTTGGTAGAGGGGTTTGTACTCCAAGGGAAATTTCACCTATCCATAGGGGAATATTTCCATAACACACCCCTGTCTCAATCCATGACTATGTTGACTGTATTTGATGGGATTTCTTATAGACCCCATGGGATCCTTCCCGCTTTCCTAGTTCATTTAGGTGGAAAGACTGTGGAGGTCGACGTTGAGGTGGTTGATGAACCCCTCGACTACAATCTACTACTAGGGTGTAATTGGACCTATTCCATCAGAGTCCGTGTGTCGTCAATTTTCCAAAATCTATGTTTTCCTTACAAAGGGAAGATAGTGACGATTGATCAATTGTCCTTTGTGCACATTATTCCTAGTTCATCGGTTGGACCTTCAGTCCATGTGATTGATAATTCTCAGCAGGAAAATGAGAATGTTGGTGTCAGGATGTGATGGGTACTTTTTATTTCATGGCACCAATTCACCATATTCATTCCATTTCTAGTGAGGCTTTGTCGTCATTGAGGTATATTCCTTTTCGTACTTTGTATTTCAATGACCCTACCTTCCTTGACTATGTCACATGTGAAGGTCAATCACACATTGGGATGGAAATGTTTTTGTCAGCAATAGAAGTTGCATATCAGGATGTTCTATAGGCTACTACTGACCCAGATCCTTCCTCCTTGTAGACAAATGAGGTGGATCCTATTTTAGAGCCCATATGGGCCTCTCAAACATATTTTTCACATGATTCCCTCAATAATAATTTACCTTTGGATGAAGCCATATTAGACACCATGTTTGTTCCTTAGAGGCCTTGGGATGATATGCATGATTGATTATATTTTCTCTCGGATCTTGTTAGGATTGAACAGGGTGACTTTATATCTACCTTGAATGAGATGTTTGTTCACATCGTGGTTACATTAGATAGACATGGTATTTATTCCAAGGGAAACATGGAAAATATTTCTCCTATCGTATCGATCGACATCTCTTGTACCCTTGGTAAAATCGAGAACATATATATCGATGCAGATTGTCTGCCTGAAGAAATTCATATCTATACTGATCTCTTCAAAGAATTCTGAAATGTATTCACTTTTTCATATGAAGAGATGCAAAGGATCGATGCCAACATTGTTGAACATGAAATTAAAACCTATATAAATGCTAAACCTATTCAAAAAAAAATTAGAGTTTTTAATCCTATAAAGGCCCATGATATTAAGGCATAAGTAGAGAAGATACTCAATGTTGGTTTCATCTACCCGATTCCCTTGACCGATTGGGTGTCTAACCCTGTTCCCATAGATAAAAAGAAAAGAACCATCCACATGTGTATGGATTTTAGGGACCTGAATAAGGCCTTTCCTAAAGATAAATTCCCCACTCCTTTTATTGACCATATTCTTGACAAGTGTGCAGGAAGGGAAGTATTTCCTTTATGGATGGATTTTTAGGTTATAATCAAATTCATATCAAACCCGAGGATCAACACAAGACGATGCTTATTTTTCCTTGTGGTATCTTTGCATACCGAAAAATTCCTTTTGGTCTTAAAAAAACAGGAGTGACCTTCCAACGTTCCATGACCTTTGCATTTCATGATATTAAACATATCATTGAAGATTATCTAGATGATCTCACTAGTCACTCTTGCAAGAGGGTAGATCACTCAAATGACCTTCGATTAGTATTTGAAAGATGTTGTTATAGTCACATTCGGTTGAAACATCACAAGTGCATCTTCTCCATTAGGTCTGGTCGTATTTTAGGATTCATAGTGTTTGAGCATGGGATCATGGTGGATCCTGTTAAGGTTGAATAAATACTTCAATTTCCTCCCCCATGCAATATTTGACAACTTCAAGGTTTACAGGGGAAGGATAACTTCCTACGTCATTTCATAGTAAATTATGCTAATTTAACTAAAGGTTTCATACATATTTTGAAGAAGGAAAATATGTTCATATGGGATGACTGGCCCCAAGAATCCTTTGATGCTCTTAAGAAAGCCTTGGTATCAAAACCTCTATCGAAGCCCCTAGACTACAATCGAGACTATTTTCTTTATATCATTGCATCTGAAGGGATGGTTGGTATGGTAATGGTTCAGGAGGATGATGAGCTCCATGAGCACATTGTCTACGATCTCAATCCAAACTTGGTTGGTTCTGAACTTAAATACTCTCACGTAGAGAAGTTGTCCTTGGATGTTGTACATGTGGTTCAGATATTACGACATTAAATCTTACTCTGCAAAACTAGCATAGTTTCAAATATCAATCCATTTCGATATGTCCTTCCAGACGTATCATATGGGGGAAATGCAATAAGTGGATTGTTATTTTTCAATAATTTGATCTTGATTTCACTTCTTCGAAATCTAATAAATCGTTAGTTTTTTTCCGAACTGATGTCGAACTTCCGTAGACTAGATGAGGAAATTTTTCATGAAAATTCATTAGAGGATGAACATATTTTTCTTATATCGTATTTGAACCCATGATATGGATACATTTTTATCTACCTTTAAACCTCGAAACTACCCCAATATCTATCGAGAGACGGTCGACGATGTATACATAATCAAACTAAGAACTACCTTATTATCGATGACACTTTGTATCATCGAGGCATAGATGATATTTTACGTCGTTTTTTTACTCACAATGAATATAAATCTATTCTCAATGACTGTCATAGTGGGGCATGTGGTGGTCATTTATTTGGGCTTGTGATAACCCAAAAGATATTGTGAGATGATTATTTTTGGATGTCAATTTTTAAAGAGTGCATTGAAGCAGTCAAATAGTGTCACCCTTGCCAGGTGTTCGATCAGAAAATGTTCTCACACCCAACCCCTCTTCACACAGCAATCACCATTTGTCCCTTCACCAACTAGGGGGTACATTTTATGCATTTCAACCCAACCTCGAGTAGGGGGCACCATCATATTATTGTAGCCATGGACTATTTTACTAAATGGGTGGAGTCCATGTCTACTATTAAATATGATGGTAATACTGTAACATTCTTCTTGTTCAACCATATTATATCCCAGTTTAGAATCCCAAAAGAGATTGTCATTGATCATGGAAATCACTTTCAAAATGAAATTATGATGGAGTTAGCATCAAAATTGGCTTTTAAACACGATCATTCTTCCCCTTATTATCCCCAGGAAAATGGACAAGTGGAGGCGGTGAATAAATCTCTCAAAACCATTATGCAAAAAATTGTCAACTAGATTAAATCTGACTAGCATGTGATTCTTTACCCTGCACTTTGGGAATACCAAACCATGGTAAAAAATTCCACTAGTTTCTCTCCATTTCAATTAGTACATGGCGTGGATTCAATTATTCCCATTGAATGTGAAATCCCTTCCCTAAAATTTTCAATTGAGACCCTACCTGACACATCTGATCTTGAAGAACACTTTGTGCACCTAGAGCACCTCGATGAGTAGCATCGAGATGCCTCTACAACTATCGAAGTGAATAAATGTTGTGTTAAGGTTCAATACGATAAGTCTTTATGTCCTTTATGACCAAGCCAAAGAATCGCTAGGGGCAAATAAGTTCAACCCCATGTGGCATGGTCCTTATATTTTGAAATGTGTCTTAGAGAAAGGAGCATTAGAATTAGAATAATGAGAGGGGAATATCCTGGATGAGCCTAGAAATGGGCTCTACCTTAAAAGGTATTATGCTTGAGACCCCAAAATCATGTGTGACCTTTGTATACTAATGTATCTTATGTATATACTTCTTTATTTTTTTCTTTGCATCATCGGCTTGCTTATCGAGTTTTTTGTTGGTTGACAAATGTAAATGGAATCTTCAGTTTACTTAGGATTCACATAGAGTTCCAGTCATAATATGTGGAACATGGCTTCCACTGCTTGGGTTATTTACTCACCCAAGGGACAACTGGTGTCTTTAGGTGGCATTCTTCTGGAGCCATCAATGAATAATGTGGCTGAGTATAGTGTCAATATAGAGCTATTATGCAACTTCATTTAACATGGTTTTCGATATTTAGAAGTTCACCTGGACTTTCAATTAGTTGTATTTTAGTTGAATGATAGTTACTATGTGAGAGATCATACTCTACTCCAACGATTCCTATGGGTATGAATTTTGGAACGATACTTTGATTTTCTTACTTATAATCAGATCCCTATAAGTTCTAATCAAGTATCTAATACATATACTAATTAAATTTTAGATTGGAATTTTTCACATAAATAAGTCAAGAAAACACAATCATACATTCATACATTGTAACATATATAAGTAAATCCGAAGACAAATTTATTTTATATTTCATCCTTTAAAGTCCAAAAAATATGGTGTCATAGTACAAAACGAGGTTTACACCATCAAAATACATATATGGCCAGTGCATAACATAACAATGGAATCTATTCATGTGGTGTCGGATGTGTATCATGATATCACACAACATATTTTGCAAGAAACTGGAAGAGTCACACCCATGCACGAGCTACACCCACCACCTGTCACTACATCGCCTCTGGCAGATCCTCCACTTGAACCATCGGGATCCTATGTGTCAAACAGGATAGGTTCCCCTTTACATTTTGTAGCACTCTCTCTACATCCCCACCTACTAGATCATATCCTCAGCCCCTTCACCAATGTTGTGGGAATCCCTTTGTTCATCACAGACCTATGTCTATGTAACAAAGTAATTGTTAATACCTGATACCATACAAAAATATTTTCATTTTTATTTTTCCTTTATCAAAATTTAAAAACACAAAAAAATGAAATATGTAAAAACCATTTCTTGCCAATATCCCCATAGGTAGATCCTGGTGGAAATTTCATGTCAAGTTCCCCTCTGTATTATGTCCCTCTGGAAGGATAGTCATCAATGGCTATGACCTGTCGGCACCACTGGAAAAATAAATCATCATTGTAGGGGATTGGAACCATACCACCTCCTAGCTTCCTCATCATGTCATTCCACTGTGACATGGATAGATTTCACATTCTATGTGGACTAATCTCTCCTCTAGGTTTCAAGCCTAGAACCCTCTCAAAGAAAAAACTACAAAGTATGGATGCAAATCTGAAATTCCTAATTCTCCCTTGTTTTATATCTGTCAACTCGCTCTTCGTTTTGGCCAATAGTGAGGTACACTAGTCATAAACAATGGGTCTCAAACACTCCACCTCATAGAACATGAGTGGCCTTGATTTATGGTGCAACGAGGTCGACCCTGATATTCATGTAAGTACAAGAACAACCATACATAGACTTGGGTTCTTAATCTCTCTGATAGGGAGTTAGCTCCCTACTTTATCTATCCCTGTAACACAGTGGGTGGCATTTTACTCCTCCATATTCATGCCACCTCTATCCCCTCGAACCTTGATATTCACCACCTCTCCCCGGTGAGACAATCATGTGATAAAGTATATGTCATCCACTTCAATTCTCAATGGTTTCCCATCTAGATTGAAGGACTCTGTCTCTAGATCCCAATAGTTTACCAGTAACTGGAGAAACCTCACTTGATCCCTCATTCATTTGAGGGCCCAAAATTTCTATGTCCCACATAATTTAAAATCTTGTTGGGACCTTGCATCCCTTTCTACTGTTGCATCCACCTCCCCATGCTCCTGTTCCCTCCATTCAATAACCATCCTGCAAAGGAAAGATCATTTTTTGAGTCGATCCCTTTAAAAAACTTGTTCATGGACTTATAAACGGGCTAAAATTATTACACTCATGTACAAGGATTCATATATGCATGCAGGATTTAATTTTCCCATGTATATGAGGTCATATACACGACCTGATGATCTATCACATGCATACACCCTAGTTTCTATGTAACGACCTCTAATACTAAAAAAATGAGGACTAAAACTTAAATATAAACCATTGAAATAGAAGTAAATGGGATGGGAACTTACTTGGTCTAGATGGTTTCTGATTCGGTTGATCATAGCTCGCGCAATCTCCACAAGAAGATCATGGGTAGAATGGCCTAGAAAGCACTATGTGGGTGAAAAACTCAAATGGTATGGTAAAATTTCTTATTTTTAATATTAAAAGAACATTTTTATCCACTTTGTATAGTTTTACCTTATCTTTTCTATTTTTTTCCTTATGGATTAATAACATAGTTGAAAGACTTGGATTTAAGTGGTTTTGTCCAAGGTTTTTAACATAATTCAAGTGTCATATCGCCCATTCATGTCTTTGGAAAGTATACTCTTTCACCAGTATATAGGATAGGTTTTCACTCCACTTTTCATTCTTGCATCATCCTATAACTGTGATTCATACATCCTAGGTATGAACCCATTTCTTAGTGACACAAAACCTTCTTACTACTACTAGAAGTGTTGTTACTAAGTGGCAGAGACTTACCAAACATGGGTACCCTAGTTAGAGCCTTTTTATCATTTGGTGCCCATGAAAAAGTTATTCCATAGGATCGAGAGTTCCTTATAGTCCAAATATGACTTTTCATTCGAACCCCACATTCTTAATCATGAGAATTCTGAAAATTACCTATGGGACTCCCCCTCTAAGTCTTGGTTAATCTCTTTTCTGACTCCCGAAAAAACGAAAAAGATTGTCGAGTGAAATTGTCTCTTTCACACTCGTTAAATGGTTTTGAAAGGATGTCTATTTGGTATAATTTTAACCCTTTTCTATACCAAGTGGAATATTTACAAAAAATGAATACTCTAGTCACTATTGGCTAGAAGAGTTGTGCTAGGTATTATTTTATACTTTTTCAGGCCTAGGGGACTAAATCTACGAAAAAGGACATTTGTGAGTTAAGTTGTAATGAAATTCCATCATATTGCTTGCATTGTTGAGCTTATTTCCAGTTCTTTCTTTCTTGTTATAATCCTCTTGCCTCAACAATTTGCATCACTAGCTAAGCAATGCCTTCCATATATCCTTTGCAACTTGAAACCCTTTACCCATAGAGCAAACATCCCCCTGAGTTTCCATGCCTTGCATGCACTTCCTTACATTGAGCATAGGTATGTTCCACTGCTTGGAACCAGTTGCTTACTGATGACATTTATTTCCTCTCCTGTATCATAACATTTATTTTCCTATGGAAAAACCAGGAAAAAGACAGGCGGGAAAAGAATATTATCTCCTATCAGCATCAGTCATGTCTCCTTTGAACAGAGCAAAAAATTTTGAGTCCACTTTCATCCAAAGTTTTGGTTTAGCATGAACTTAGGAAGCTAACCTTGTTACTTAGATTTTACTCCTCCAGCTGGTTATTCTTCCAGTCCCCATGGAGATTTTGTTGATGGCTCCTGTGTCGCAAGATTTTTCAATGATCATTATTAAGTCTATACTTCCTATGTTATCCATATGTCTCATGCTCTTGTTCAAAGGAAGTTTAAATCATGTGTTAGACATTTCTCAGAACTCTTGACTTTGCATGTCGGCCATACCCTTAGTGTATCTTAGAATCAAATGAATTTGTTGTCCTACCTTGCACCCTAGGTCTACTTTCATCATTGGTAGATAAACTTGAACCTAGAAGATGACAACTCCTCATTGGTCATTGACTAGGGGGTTTCCCCTGTGTTCGACAGAAATAAATCTATTCACACATTGAGATTCGTACAATGTCTTGGATTCCATTAGCCCTATTGGTGGTTTCCTCTCATTTTTCGATAGTTTTTCTTATTGGATTATATTCAGAGGGTCTTTTTTGTGCACTACTTGCATATGGTGAATGTGAGAGATGCACATGGTCATTGGTTCATGAACATCCTATTCATTCGAGCTCCTCCTAATAATAAATCTATTTCTTTGTACCTCATTTTGGATGATGAAATATTCCTTAATTCTCTCCTTTCGGTAGGTCTCCTTCCATCGACTTCAGCTCATCTATTCATGAAACGAGACCTATATTCCTATGAGTACCTAGAGGATTGCGGTCATCAGTGGCAGGTTCTCCCTCCATTGATAGTTGGGAATACATCAATGTCTCCTGATTAATGGATTCTTCAAGTGTTTGACCTCAACACCCTTATTCACACTTGTGGAATGTACTTGGTTCCTTGACACCTACTTTCATTATAGGTGGTTTCTATCGCATTTGTTAATGGCATATGTTAATTATCGATGATCAAATGAAGTCTCATTGTGTTCGACTTCAACTCCTCTATTCAGATGATGTAGACTTGCACCTTCAACGGATAGTGTAGAATACCTCCAACTTATAGTAGCTACATCCCATATATGTTGTTTTCTTTCATTGGACTAGTACATTATGAATTCAATGATCACGGAAGATCATATTGTACTACATTGTATTTAGATATCTTCGGTTTATTTTGAGACTGAACTCCACTATGTCTTGTTCATGAATATGACATACTATGGTGTATGTCCACTTTGTATTTCCTATTCATGGCCATGAAGAACTATTTGATATATATCCACATGGTGTTAGGATATTTAGACGCTTAGGAGTTAGTTAAGATCTACTTGGTCTAATGTGTCGTTATGTTAAGGTTCTAACCCGCACATAGGTAGATCAATGTATTAGGATGTAATAAAGGTCAATATTAATAAGGCCTTTCAATAAAATAGAATAAGGTGGATGTAAGAAGACCTAATAGAAGCTTCCGCTTCTAGAAGGATCTTCCTCTAGATGCTTCTCTTAATAGACATATTTAGTATAAATAAGAGGCAAGGGTATGAGAACCCTAGATTGGAGACTATTGTAACAGAGCACTGCTCTACTAGAGGTTGACCCCTCGAAGAGGCCTGTGAACATTTCTATCTGAATCAAAGTGCTATTTCTGCTGCTATTCCGTATATCATTTCTGTGTATGGTGAAGATTATGCTGGATATTTTACTGTCATTCTATCATTTCTAGTATTTCATTTCTGTTCTGCATATTTTATATATCTGGTATCTTGCAAGTGGTATCGGAGCACTTTCCTTGGCAGAAATTGTGGGTATTTTTTTTTCAGGGTAGAGACGTATTCCGACATCTTTAAGCCACAGATATTTGTCGTTACGTGCATAAACCTGCGGTTGAGGGATTCATACATGCATGAAATACAAGTGGTTCTTAAGTGCACATCTGTTGGCCACCCTTGTAACCCCTGTTGGTACCCCTTCGAGTGGTAGCACATCAGACAGCACCTGTGTACGGATCGGCCTAGATTTCCTGAAACCCTCTTTAGATAAAGCTATCGGTCGTTGGACTGCTATAGTGTCACCGAGAACAGCACTCGGGAAGATACTCTCTAGTACCTGGGTAGTCGGGTAGTACGGCTAAGGGTACGGTCTATCCTCCTTAGTTAGTGCCCTGAGATATTGGGCCGAGTACTAC
>ML798100.1:12757-34655 GCA_009831015.1 Picea engelmannii
CTAGTGATGCAAATTGTTGAGGCAAGAGGATTATAACAAGAAAGAAAGAACTGGAAATAAGCTCAACAATGCAAGCAATATGATGGAATTTCATTACAACTTAACTCACAAATGTCCTTTTTCGTAGATTTAGTCCCCTAGGCCTGAAAAAGTATAAAATAATACCTAGCACAACTCTTCTAGCCAATAGTGACTAGAGTATTCATTTTTTGTAAATATTCCACTTGGTATAGAAAAGGGTTAAAATTATACCAAATAGACATCCTTTCAAAACCATTTAACGAGTGTGAAAGAGACAATTTCACTCGACAATCTTTTTCGTTTTTTCGGGAGTCAGAAAAGAGATTAACCAAGACTTAGAGGGGGAGTCCCATAGGTAATTTTCAGAATTCTCATGATTAAGAATGTGGGGTTCGAATGAAAAGTCATATTTGGACTATAAGGAACTCTCGATCCTATGGAATAACTTTTTCATGGGCACCAAATGATAAAAAGGCTCTAACTAGGGTACCCATGTTTGGTAAGTCTCTGCCACTTAGTAACAACACTTCTAGTAGTAGTAAGAAGGTTTTGTGTCACTAAGAAATGGGTTCATACCTAGGATGTATGAATCACAGTTATAGGATGATGCAAGAATGAAAAGTGGAGTGAAAACCTATCCTATATACTGGTGAAAGAGTATACTTTCCAAAGACATGAATGGGCGATATGACACTTGAATTATGTTAAAAACCTTGGACAAAACCACTTAAATCCAAGTCTTTCAACTATGTTATTAATCCATAAGGAAAAAAATAGAAAAGATAAGGTAAAACTATACAAAGTGGATAAAAATGTTCTTTTAATATTAAAAATAAGAAATTTTACCATACCATTTGAGTTTTTCACCCACATAGTGCTTTCTAGGCCATTCTACCCATGATCTTCTTGTGGAGATTGCGCGAGCTATGATCAACCGAATCAGAAACCATCTAGACCAAGTAAGTTCCCATCCCATTTACTTCTATTTCAATGGTTTATATTTAAGTTTTAGTCCTCATTTTTTTAGTATTAGAGGTCGTTACATAGAAACTAGGGTGTATGCATGTGATAGATCATCAGGTCGTGTATATGACCTCATATACATGGGAAAATTAAATCCTGCATGCATATATGAATCCTTGTACATGAGTGTAATAATTTTAGCCCGTTTATAAGTCCATGAACAAGTTTTTTAAAGGGATCGACTCAAAAAATGATCTTTCCTTTGCAGGATGGTTATTGAATGGAGGGAACAGGAGCATGGGGAGGTGGATGCAACAGTAGAAAGGGATGCAAGGTCCCAACAAGATTTTAAATTATGTGGGACATAGAAATTTTGGGCCCTCAAATGAATGAGGGATCAAGTGAGGTTTCTCCAGTTACTGGTAAACTATTGGGATCTAGAGACAGAGTCCTTCAATCTAGATGGGAAACCATTGAGAATTGAAGTGGATGACATATACTTTATCACATGATTGTCTCACCGGGGAGAGGTGGTGAATATCAAGGTTCGAGGGGATAGAGGTGGCATGAATATGGAGGAGTAAAATGCCACCCACTGTGTTACAGGGATAGATAAAGTAGGGAGCTAACTCCCTATCAGAGAGATTAAGAACCCAAGTCTATGTATGGTTGTTCTTGTACTTACATGAATATCAGGGTCGACCTCGTTGCACCATAAATCAAGGCCACTCATGTTCTATGAGGTGGAGTGTTTGAGACCCATTGTTTATGACTAGTGTACCTCACTATTGGCCAAAACGAAGAGCGAGTTGACAGATATAAAACAAGGGAGAATTAGGAATTTCAGATTTGCATCCATACTTTGTAGTTTTTTCTTTGAGAGGGTTCTAGGCTTGAAACCTAGAGGAGAGATTAGTCCACATAGAATGTGAAATCTATCCATGTCACAGTGGAATGACATGATGAGGAAGCTAGGAGGTGGTATGGTTCCAATCCCCTACAATGATGATTTATTTTTCCAGTGGTGCCGACAGGTCATAGCCATTGATGACTATCCTTCCAGAGGGACATAATACAGAGGGGAACTTGACATGAAATTTCCACCAGGATCTACCTATGGGGATATTGGCAAGAAATGGTTTTTACATATTTCATTTTTTTGTGTTTTTAAATTTTGATAAAGGAAAAATAAAAATGAAAATATTTTTGTATGGTATCAGGTATTAACAATTACTTTGTTACATAGACATAGGTCTGTGATGAACAAAGGGATTCCCACAACATTGGTGAAGGGGCTGAGGATATGATCTAGTAGGTGGGGATGTAGAGAGAGTGCTACAAAATGTAAAGGGGAACCTATCCTGTTTGACACATAGGATCCCGATGGTTCAAGTGGAGGATCTGCCAGAGGCGATGTAGTGACAGGTGGTGGGTGTAGCTCGTGCATGGGTGTGACTCTTCCAGTTTCTTGCAAAATATGTTGTGTGATATCATGATACACATCCGACACCACATGAATAGATTCCATTGTTATGTTATGCACTGGCCATATATGTATTTTGATGGTGTAAACCTCGTTTTGTACTATGACACCATATTTTTTGGACTTTAAAGGATGAAATATAAAATAAATTTGTCTTCGGATTTACTTATATATGTTACAATGTATGAATGTATGATTGTGTTTTCTTGACTTATTTATGTGAAAAATTCCAATCTAAAATTTAATTAGTATATGTATTAGATACTTGATTAGAACTTATAGGGATCTGATTATAAGTAAGAAAATCAAAGTATCGTTCCAAAATTCATACCCATAGGAATCGTTGGAGTAGAGTATGATCTCTCACATAGTAACTATCATTCAACTAAAATACAACTAATTGAAAGTCCAGGTGAACTTCTAAATATCGAAAACCATGTTAAATGAAGTTGCATAATAGCTCTATATTGACACTATACTCAGCCACATTATTCATTGATGGCTCCAGAAGAATGCCACCTAAAGACACCAGTTGTCCCTTGGGTGAGTAAATAACCCAAGCAGTGGAAGCCATGTTCCACATATTATGACTGGAACTCTATGTGAATCCTAAGTAAACTGAAGATTCCATTTACATTTGTCAACCAACAAAAAACTCGATAAGCAAGCCGATGATGCAAAGAAAAAAATAAAGAAGTATATACATAAGATACATTAGTATACAAAGGTCACACATGATTTTGGGGTCTCAAGCATAATACCTTTTAAGGTAGAGCCCATTTCTAGGCTCATCCAGGATATTCCCCTCTCATTATTCTAATTCTAATGCTCCTTTCTCTAAGACACATTTCAAAATATAAGGACCATGCCACATGGGGTTGAACTTATTTGCCCCTAGCGATTCTTTGGCTTGGTCATAAAGGACATAAAGACTTATCGTATTGAACCTTAACACAACATTTATTCACTTCGATAGTTGTAGAGGCATCTCGATGCTACTCATCGAGGTGCTCTAGGTGCACAAAGTGTTCTTCAAGATCAGATGTGTCAGGTAGGGTCTCAATTGAAAATTTTAGGGAAGGGATTTCACATTCAATGGGAATAATTGAATCCACGCCATGTACTAATTGAAATGGAGAGAAACTAGTGGAATTTTTTACCATGGTTTGGTATTCCCAAAGTGCAGGGTAAAGAATCACATGCTAGTCAGATTTAATCTAGTTGACAATTTTTTGCATAATGGTTTTGAGAGATTTATTCACCGCCTCCACTTGTCCATTTTCCTGGGGATAATAAGGGGAAGAATGATCGTGTTTAAAAGCCAATTTTGATGCTAACTCCATCATAATTTCATTTTGAAAGTGATTTCCATGATCAATGACAATCTCTTTTGGGATTCTAAACTGGGATATAATATGGTTGAACAAGAAGAATGTTACAGTATTACCATCATATTTAATAGTAGACATGGACTCCACCCATTTAGTAAAATAGTCCATGGCTACAATAATATGATGGTGCCCCCTACTCGAGGTTGGGTTGAAATGCATAAAATGTACCCCCTAGTTGGTGAAGGGACAAATGGTGATTGCTGTGTGAAGAGGGGTTGGGTGTGAGAACATTTTCTGATCGAACACCTGGCAAGGGTGACACTATTTGACTGCTTCAATGCACTCTTTAAAAATTGACATCCAAAAATAATCATCTCACAATATCTTTTGGGTTATCACAAGCCCAAATAAATGACCACCACATGCCCCACTATGACAGTCATTGAGAATAGATTTATATTCATTGTGAGTAAAAAAACGACGTAAAATATCATCTATGCCTCGATGATACAAAGTGTCATCGATAATAAGGTAGTTCTTAGTTTGATTATGTATACATCGTCGACCGTCTCTCGATAGATATTGGGGTAGTTTCGAGGTTTAAAGGTAGATAAAAATGTATCCATATCATGGGTTCAAATACGATATAAGAAAAATATGTTCATCCTCTAATGAATTTTCATGAAAAATTTCCTCATCTAGTCTACGGAAGTTCGACATCAGTTCGGAAAAAAACTAACGATTTATTAGATTTCGAAGAAGTGAAATCAAGATCAAATTATTGAAAAATAACAATCCACTTATTGCATTTCCCCCATATGATACGTCTGGAAGGACATATCGAAATGGATTGATATTTGAAACTATGCTAGTTTTGCAGAGTAAGATTTAATGTCGTAATATCTGAACCACATGTACAACATCCAAGGACAACTTCTCTACGTGAGAGTATTTAAGTTCAGAACCAACCAAGTTTGGATTGAGATCGTAGACAATGTGCTCATGGAGCTCATCATCCTCCTGAACCATTACCATACCAACCATCCCTTCAGATGCAATGATATAAAGAAAATAGTCTCGATTGTAGTCTAGGGGCTTCGATAGAGGTTTTGATACCAAGGCTTTCTTAAGAGCATCAAAGGATTCTTGGGGCCAGTCATCCCATATGAACATATTTTCCTTCTTCAAAATATGTATGAAACCTTTAGTTAAATTAGCATAATTTACTATGAAATGACGTAGGAAGTTATCCTTCCCCTGTAAACCTTGAAGTTGTCAAATATTGCATGGGGGAGGAAATTGAAGTATTTATTCAACCTTAACAGGATCCACCATGATCCCATGCTCAAACACTATGAATCCTAAAATACGACCAGACCTAATGGAGAAGATGCACTTGTGATGTTTCAACCGAATGTGACTATAACAACATCTTTCAAATACTAATCGAAGGTCATTTGAGTGATCTACCCTCTTGCAAGAGTGACTAGTGAGATCATCTAGATAATCTTCAATGATATGTTTAATATCATGAAATGCAAAGGTCATGGAACGTTGGAAGGTCACTCCTGTTTTTTTAAGACCAAAAGGAATTTTTCGGTATGCAAAGATACCACAAGGAAAAATAAGCATCGTCTTGTGTTGATCCTCGGGTTTGATATGAATTTGATTATAACCTAAAAATCCATCCATAAAGGAAATACTTCCCTTCCTGCACACTTGTCAAGAATATGGTCAATAAAAGGAGTGGGGAATTTATCTTTAGGAAAGGCCTTATTCAGGTCCCTAAAATCCATACACATGTGGATGGTTCTTTTCTTTTTATCTATGGGAACAGGGTTAGACACCCAATCGGTCAAGGGAATCGGGTAGATGAAACCAACATTGAGTATCTTCTCTACTTATGCCTTAATATCATGGGCCTTTATAGGATTAAAAACTCTAATTTTTTTTTGAATAGGTTTAGCATTTATATAGGTTTTAATTTCATGTTCAACAATGTTGGCATCGATCCTTTGCATCTCTTCATATGAAAAAGTGAATACATTTCAGAATTCTTTGAAGAGATCAGTATAGATATGAATTTCTTCAGGCAGACAATCTGCATCGATATATATGTTCTCGATTTTACCAAGGGTACAAGAGATGTCGATCGATACGATAGGAGAAATATTTTCCATGTTTCCCTTGGAATAAATACCATGTCTATCTAATGTAACCACGATGTGAACAAACATCTCATTCAAGGTAGATATAAAGTCACCCTGTTCAATCCTAACAAGATCCGAGAGAAAATATAATCAATCATGCATATCATCCCAAGGCCTCTAAGGAACAAACATGGTGTCTAATATGGCTTCATCCAAAGGTAAATTATTATTGAGGGAATCATGTGAAAAATATGTTTGAGAGGCCCATATGGGCTCTAAAATAGGATCCACCTCATTTGTCTACAAGGAGGAAGGATCTGGGTCAGTAGTAGCCTATAGAACATCCTGATATGCAACTTCTATTGCTGACAAAAACATTTCCATCCCAATGTGTGATTGACCTTCACATGTGACATAGTCAAGGAAGGTAGGGTCATTGAAATACAAAGTACGAAAAGGAATATACCTCAATGACGACAAAGCCTCACTAGAAATGGAATGAATATGGTGAATTGGTGCCATGAAATAAAAAGTACCCATCACATCCTGACACCAACATTCTCATTTTCCTGCTGAGAATTATCAATCACATGGACTGAAGGTCCAACCGATGAACTAGGAATAATGTGCACAAAGGACAATTGATCAATCGTCACTATCTTCCCTTTGTAAGGAAAACATAGATTTTGGAAAATTGACGACACACGGACTCTGATGGAATAGGTCCAATTACACCCTAGTAGTAGATTGTAGTCGAGGGGTTCATCAACCACCTCAACGTCGACCTCCACAGTCTTTCCACCTAAATGAACTAGGAAAGCGGGAAGGATCCCATGGGGTCTATAAGAAATCCCATCAAATACAGTCAACATAGTCATGGATTGAGACAGGGGTGTGTTATGGAAATATTCCCCTATGGATAGGTGAAATTTCCCTTGGAGTACAAACCCCTCTACCAAGATAGAAACCTACCTCTGGATACTACCATTCCTATAGATTCATTTTATCCATCAAAAAAGAGAGAAGGAGGGAAAGTATGATGTCCCTCACTTTCAACATTTGTCCAAGCTTCTCCAATCCATTCGTTCCAAATATTACATGCAATGGACAACAAGAGACAAATGACTATCCCCTACTCTAGTAGATTAGACAAAATAAATCGATCTATGAAGATTAAGACAAGCATAGACAAGTACATGTAAACAAATACTAGAAGGAAATAGGCCAAGTATATTAATGAGAAATTTAAAAGGAAACTTACCATCTTCATATTATGTTGCAGCCGCCTCTTCAAGTCCTCCTCATCGAACCCTTGTTCGAAAGATCCAGAATCAGAATAACAATGCTTTGCTGATTTTTTCCTCCTTTGTTCACCATGAGAATGCCTCCATTTATAGGATTTGAGAGGCTCAAACACCTTGGTTATATTTGAAATTAGTTGAGGATATGGGTCCAATAGTTGTGATATCTCCCTTAGATGCATCCTAGGAGTTATATTTGAACCAAACCAATTTGATCCATCCATAGTTGTATTTAGAAGAAAATGGGATTTCTTCCAATATTTTCTCAACCAACTCGACGCTCCCTTAGAATGGAAAAAGAGCACTACAATGCTCCCTGTGAGATATACAAGGAGTGCTAGCACTCCCTATATATGAGTAGGGTATGACTGATATTTCCAAAATTTTCCAAGATGAACAATTCTCATAGAAAACATTTGTTCCGACTGTTGGATGATGTGGCTTCTTCATCTAACATGTTTTAGGGGTTTTACCAAGTGTTTTCATAGTGTCGTTCATGATGTGACACTTATGGAAAGATAATGCAACACTTACGACACTTGTGACAAAAGTGTGACACTTACAACACTTACGACAATGAGAATGTCACATTATCAAAGTGAGGAATTTTGATGTGTAACATATTTCCCCCCAAAGTGTGAAGTCAGAAGATGAAATTTGATGGACAAAACACTTTGTAGATTTTTTGAAGAAAGGGTATAGATTTGGGGAACCTATTAGAAGTTGCAGACATCCATCAAACAATGTTAATATGTGTTCCATTCCCAAGGTAGGAATACCTATGCTTGGACTATAAATGACTCAAAGTATGGCCACTAATAAATACACTACGGATTCATGATGATATTGACTAAAGGTATGGCCACCAGAGATACAATGTGGATTCATACTTCTATGAAATGAACTGATCATAGCCATGCAAAATACATAGTGGAGCTATGAGATGATAAAAAATAGGAACATACCAATACAATGTGGATCTATGTGAAAAAATATATATTAACATGCTCAAATGAGTTCCTTCACAACTTGGATAGAGTAGATAGCATAGTGGATGCTCAACCCAGGGTCTTTGTCCTAATCCTGATGTAGTACAAATATTACCCATGTGAATAGATGTTTTTATGTCGAACATGGTAGAAACCACTTGATTACCGATCATTGAGGTATATTGTTAACAAGTTTTATGAGGAAAATCACTCTATGGAAAGGGGTAAACCACAACAAACGGAAATGACTGCAGAAATCAACTCTAATCTCAAGTATGCTATATAAACAAAAATGCTAACAAGACAAGATAAAGATCCTACCTCATCCAGACATTTGATGAATTCCACTATTGAGCACTTGACTCAAAGTTATATACATGAAACTTTTCCTCAACAACCAAGATACACAAGAATATGGTGATAATATATAAATTTAGTAGATAAAATAGAAGAATCCATCAATATTCATAACAAATATGCCCATGTAACAACAATTCAAATATTTTCAAGAAATTAATTGGATGAGAAAAGAGTATTTCTATTAAAATATGATCAACAAAAGTGTATGAATGAGAAACTTCCATGTCGGCACATCTCGAAACCGAGAAACTAATTCCCTTCCATCTGGGCCTCCACCAAATGAAAGTTCATATAAGAGAGATAATGAGGTTCTCCATCAAGGAGGGAAGAGCTTGGGGGTTGAACAATGTGTTCGGAATTTAAAGAACAAAGGGATGCAAACTCAATATGAAGTGAATAATTTCTCAAGAGTAAATTTTCTTTCAAAAGTTGAATTCTTCTCCTTTTCCACAACTTGAATATGACCCGTTTATATCCTTCAAATGGAACTGAGGGGACAAGTCAAAATGTTTCCAATGTATGTAAGGTCAAGGATCATGGATCTCGCGATGTGACATGGAAACCAGACACCATTTTTTAATTTTGGGTACAAAACCCGATGTACACGGGTTGTAATGGTGCAAACTGTGTATACACATGTTGCATAGTTGTTAGGGTACGTATATGTGGAAATATATTATATTTATCTATGGGAAATACAAAAGAAGAATTCAAGTATGCATAGGGAAATGGAAAATACCTTCTGATCAAGTTTCATGGGGTGAGGAAAATCTTTCTATAACAACAAGTGTGATATAAATCACCATTGATGTCAATGATTTTCAAGGTACTTTTAAAGTAATGTCCAACGATTGTGAAAAATAAGTTGAAGTCGAACATTCATGGAATCATTGGGTTAGGGTTCATTGATTAATACCCACTTCTGAATGCGAGGAGGCCTACCATTGAGGCATGTAGGTCCCAAGGTATTGTTTTGTTCCTAAGTCTATTTCCTGGATAATTTGTTGAAGTAGACAGGAAAAGACGCATCGAAGGAGGGAATTGATGTATCCCCCATCAGTCAACACAAAAATTGTCATAGGAAAGTGACAAGATACAATATATGAACATGGTATGACATGGGTATGGAAACTGGTAACTTTGTGGATGGTTGATGGTTGAGGTGGAAAATTCCCTTCAACACCGAGGCATGGTGTGAGACTTGGTAGCATAAACGCAGAATGGGCCAAAACATAATGCAGCGAGTGTTGATACATTCTTTGGATGGGTCAAAGGAGTGGAAAGACTCATAGGATTGGTTCAATGTGAATTTTTTAGTGGATTATCCAAGTGTTCAGTGTGGAGGTTAAAACAAGTGTTGTGTTCAAGGGAGACTGCAAGAGATGCTTACAAAATTTTTCAAGAAACTTGACCGACTTCCTTCAATTTTTCCCCCATCTAGATAGATGAGTACCTCTTTTTAATTTAATGAGCTGGAGGAGGATAACACATTTTCAATATAACTCACCTTCGGCAAGTTACTCTTCCTTTATTTAATGAAATGGAAGAAGTAAGGGTTCGTTCCCATATGGGCCCTTCAATGTGTAATTTTTCGAGTCCAAAGAAGGAAAAATCGATGGCTTTTCATGTTTAGAGACTCTGAAAAGAACTTAAAGGTGACTCCAGTGTTGTCCTTTTTTGTAATTTTAGTCTCCAAGGTCCGAAAAAGAGATAAAATATTACTCATAAGATGCCCTTTCAAACCTTTTAACGAGTGTGAAAGGAATCAATATCACTCATAAATATTTTCATGTTTAGAGAGTCTGAAAAAGATCGTAAACAAAACTCCAAGGGGTTCCTTTTCCATATAACATTTACGAGTCTGAAAAAGTGATAAAAGTATATTGGGTTACATTTTCATGTATTTATGAGCGCAAGAAAGAACAAATACTAAGCTCATTGACATTACAAGGTCATCGAAAAATATCTGCTCAAATTCCTGTGTAATCAAGTTGTTTTGGGCAAAAGACATTAGTCGCTTCTCGAAAAAAGACAAAGAAAACAAAAATAAACTTTATAAAATGTGAAAAGGAGGAAAAATGATCAAATTTGAACATATCAAATATTAAATTAGGGCCAGAAATCATTTTCACCTTTGTTTTACTATTTTCCTTTCCTCTCTGAGTTTTTTCTTCTTTTGGAGTGTTTTTTGGGCGTTGATTGCGAGAGTTATGGGTGACCTTTTTTGAAACCATCCAGATGAGGTTGCTCCTTTCCTCTTCCTCATTCATTTCCATGTTTTTTTATTGCGTTTCAACCCTTAATTTTTGTCCTTAGGCTCCTTGGGAAGCCTTAGAGTTCCAATCTGGATCGACGCTCTCTCAAGTAATCGAGAGGAGCATCGATCGTGATTTCAATGCCTTGGTATGCAAATTGAGGTAGTGCTAACGCTCTTTTTTCTTCTTTAAGGGAGCGCTAGGTGCAAAAAATTAAAATGTTTTGATTTTTAGGATGGAAAAAGGGAAAATTTTCTTTAAAAAATTAGCTAATAATGATTAATTGATGAATTTACGGGTTTTAATCATAGCTAATAATGATTGAATGGAAAGAACATGAGCATGAATTTGATGACATCACTGCTTTACAAGACCCTCAAGCGAGGGTGGCCTTATGAAATTGTGTCTTGCTTAAGTACTTAAAACTATAGAATATGAGGAAATAAGTCCTCTTACTAGAATATTTGATCGGGTTGTGGGATAATGATGAGTAAGAATTCTAAAAAGGACCACACGTTCTTGAGATCGACATGGGTGATGTGTACTTCTTAATGGGGATCTCGAGGAGATGAGAGCCTATTATTTTATCTAGACATCGATCCACTCCACGACCAACAGAGGCATATGTTTCCCAATACAAGGATGATTTTAAGGATGGAAATTTATTTTTAAATATAGAAACCTTGGTGAATTTTACTAATCCTTCATATGCCAACTATAAAATGTTTGGCGACATTTTTGTAAAAATATTCAAATTTCTAAGGATTTTATATAGTCTGTATAAAATTTTGGCGATTTTTAAGGTAAACTAATTTTATGCTATAGAATTTGGGCGAATCATTTTTAGAATAACAAATCTTTTTTGGGAAAAACAATGGAAAATTATCCCATGAGAGAAATTTAGCCCCTAAAATCATCCCTGGGGCCCCAATAATGCATACCAATGTCACGCTTGGTAGGAGGGAGGATCATCATAAAATACATGATGGATTTATCTCTCCGATCTATCATATTTTCTATCACCAAATTGGTAGGAAGCACTAGTTCCCGTATCGCTTCCAAGTCCCAAATATATTATGCCATTGAGTGCTTGGAGTCTAGGTTATTCAACTGGAGCGCAGGGTTTTTGAGGAACGTTTAGGAGAAGATATCCAAATGTAGAATGGGCAGGAAAAAATAGTTTGGGTATGGATCCTTATTGGTCTCATTTTTCCTAGAGTGGGTTCCATAGATGAAATCGTAGGTTTCATTGATAGAATGCCCTGCGACTAATCCCCTCATGGAGCGATGGACTAGTCTTTCCCATAGGTTGGTGAATGAACTCTCAAAATTTAGATTTATTGTCGACTTCTTTCCATGGTGGAGGAGATAGATGGTGGTGATCAAGGATTTCCCATATGATGGGTGGATTTCAGGGGCAGTGCAGATTTAGTGCTTCCTTAGGGTATATAGTGGGATGCATCATGTATGAAATATCATAACCTTGTAACAATATTTTTATTTTTTTATATGTTTTTGTTTGTACGACGAGGGATATAAGTCATTTTGTTTTCATCATGCATACATAGGTGTGTCATGTCCGATAGATATCAAAACATTAAGACATCACGGAAATGCTCATGCAGTGGCAGATCATGATGTCATGGTAGGAGGACTCTGAGAGGTGGAGAGGAACCTCGATGGTTTGACCATCGACTTTCCTCCCATGAGGATTTGATATGTACCTCTACACCTTCATAGAAATAGAGTTGGGGTCCCTGAAGGCCTCAATAATTTTCTATGATGAGTAGCAAGAGAAATAGTGTGTTATGTGAAGCACAATGTGGTGTAGGGGGACGAATAGAGTCTCCGGTCATTTTAGTCTTTATGATGATTCTATGGGTATAAAAATCCCATGTTTTTCCCTGATATGTAATTTTGGATGATGTGTTTTAAGAAAAACATTTTCTATCAAGCTTATGTATATAAACGAGTTTTGTGGTGGCTACGCATGTTGTATTTTTTTTTATGTGATGTTTTCATTCATATGTTTTATGTTACAAATGTTTATCTATGCACAATATACCAATATAACATATAATTTTCTAACGAATATGTACTCGTATTCATTTCTCTTGATATATGTTTGTATTCTAGAAATTTAAAAGCTATTTCGAGATAACAAACCCTTAGATGGAGACATAGTAAAACTAGGTTACAAGCGGTGTAGTCACAATTTACTTGATAGACAATGAGTTGAGAATCAAGGTTGATAATCAATAGAGACATACCAAGAGAAGAGGATTCGGTTAAAATTTTGATGAAAATATGATACTCTGCAATGTTATTGGTCACATATCCGAGGAAAATTCCTCCTGAGCTCACTAACTCTCCAGAGTGGTAAATGACCCAAGTTGCATAAGCAATATTCTGGGTATGTCGACTAGCACCATATGCAAACACGAAATAGATGGGAAATTATGATGTCATCTGTACATTCAATCAAAAATAAAATTATAAGTAGCAGAGGAAAAACTTGTGCATGCAAAATAAAAGACACACCATATAAAAAGCATATAGTACAGTAATGTACAAAGCACACATACGAGATATTCTATGCATAGTAACTTTTGAGGTAAAGCACATTTCAGGGCTCACCGAGAGATATTCCATCGCAGTATACTAACTCATAGGAATCTTTGTGTAGCATGAATTTTATGATGTATGGTTTGTGCCACATGGGTTCTAAATTTCCTACCCCCAGTTTGTCATGATCTTGATCATAGACTAGGACTAGATCTCCTTCTATGAAAACGTGAGGCTGGATGGACTTATCATATTGATTTTTTAAACATTTTTGATATGTATCATTGATGAGAGAAGCATCACAATGGGTTTCATCCATTGATATAGATGGATTTCTGTGGCCTCCCACCTATTCCAACTGGATCATTTTCGCATTTTTCCAGTTTGGCAATCTTTTTTCCTAGTTTTCGGCTCCCCGACTTCTGGGGCCGTTTTGAGGCCCTAAATAGTGTTTTTATGGATATCCATAGTTAGATAGTAAATAAATTCAATTCTAATGGAAAAATGTGAATTCCTCGGATAGACCTTTCCAACGGGCTATCATGCACCTAAAATAGAGATCGTATGCAAAAGTTACGACCCCGGGAAATTGATGTACTAATTTACCCCAATGGGGCCCACGTGAATTTTGGCGCTTCATATCCTAGGGTTAGGTTTTTGGATGTCTACGGTTTTGGAATTCAATTTTATTGTAAAAATCCCTTTAGAGCCTCATTGTACTATTGACGGGCGAAATTGACCGTCCGTCAACTGAGAGAGTGGAACCGGTCCGGGGTTGTCTAAATAACCCAAGCCGTTTGGAATGAACCACCTTGACGGGTTTAACGGCTCCGTTGGCCGCTCTAAGGTCCTAAGAAAAACCAAAAAGAAAACTAACCTAAACTAACTAATCTATCTAAAACAAATAAAACTAACTAAACTAACTAAAACTAATAGAACAAACTAAAACCAAATACAAGAAACTAAACTAACTAATAAATAAAAACAAACTAATACACTAATCTAATTGAAACAAACTACTATGTAAACTAAAACTAAATACAAATTACACTAACTATTCTACTAATTACTATTACACTAACTCTAACAACTAACTGTCTAACTACCGGTTATAATACAACTTATTCACAAATATACAATATACACAACTGGCAGATTTAAATAAAACCTGTAAAACTCATATGCTTTATGTCCTAAGACGACCAGAGATATTTTTGATTTTTTGATTTTATGAATAAGAAATAAACTTGCTGAAATTAAACGATCTAATATTTTTACTGAAATTAAACGATCTAATATACTAAACACATATATCTCAACAAACAAATGAAAAACTGACCTGGAGACACTCCAAGTCTGCCTTATGTATGATGAATTCAAAGCTGGTCGGAGGAAGGAAACTCGCACCAGTTAGTCCATAAGCTTCTTGTAAACGATAGGCTGTGTTGCTCTTTGAGTTGTTTACAGGACAAACAAGACATAAAAAATCATAACAACTATATGATTATAAATCTCTGCAATAAGGGAAACCTGTTATGCAAAAACTTATATTTAATAATTCAACTTATGAAGAAGATAAACCTGTCATTCAAAAACTGAACTAAACAATTGTTATGTCTTTTATACACTTGGAAGAAACCAGATATGGATTATAGTGATTAAAATTATATCATTTGCACATGATTAAGATAGCTAAAGTAGTCATTAACCAGATACAAATTGATATACACAACATGAAACAAAATATTGATATAATGAGAAGCTAAAGTTGTGACAAAACACCAAATTCTGCTTCAGTCTGTATTAAAACTCCATATCCTTGTTCTCCCACGAATGAGGATGCACATTATTACAAAAATGGTAGGTATTTATAAGTCTCTCCACAAGATAAAACCTCCCTGTGGATAATATCAAACTGTTTTACATAATCTGGGAAGATATTCCCAAAATCAACTAAACTAGGAAACTAAAATGCAAGTAAAATATTTCAAATATCCCCTAACTGCTCATCACATCCACTGCAATTTCGAATTTATCTGCAATAGACCAAAAATATCAAGTTAGAAAGATATTTCATTAACAAAACACTAAAAATCTAATCTTACATACTTAGCTACAGAATCATCTGATTCTGTAGCTAGTCTAAAATAGCATACATGATCAAATGAATATCAAATCAAATCTCTTAAAATAATTCAATCCAATTTTCTTTCAATAAACATTAAAAACGAATCACTAATGATTCACATGATTTTATCATTCAAATTAAACAAAATCAAAAGTGATTCAGTCGAAACAGGGGTAGGAGTACTCTGTTTCACTTTACCATAAAATCGGGTCAAACAGTAACAAGACTATCCCATATCCAATTAAAATCAAATAAGATCAAAATCCAACAACCAAATAGAGAAACAAGGATGCTCTGTTTTGATTGCCATCATAGTCGGGTAAACAAAATCGAAACCAAACATTTTTACAAATCATTTCACATCCAATTCGAAAGCAGTGCAATCAAGCAAATCATATGTGACGTTGTGTTTTTCCAAAACAGGAGATACGATTAGATCAAAATAGGATTGTTTTACAATTACCATAACTGTTATGGATCAAATGGTTCGCACCACAGGTGAATTAATTCATACAGATACGTGAACCAATTCATACAAAATCATAACCAGATTGATTCAACTTTGACCACAATCAATATAATTGGTAAAATGTGCAAATAAACTTTATCATATTTGAACGAAATGGTTAATTCCAAACCAGTCGCGACATGGTTTAATATAGAAACAAATCATGAATCAATCTTGTTTCACAAATCCACTTGAAATAGAATATGTATCGTAAATACGAGTACAACTGATAGCAGGGTCGATCAAACCAACACGAATCAACCAGCTGGGTCTTTCACATAACCGTTACGAATTGTTTTGGATGTGTTTTAACAGGATCACATTGAGAATAGCCCGATTTGTGTTCCTATAACGGTTAGCCATACAATTGTCGTCAACCATAACATATACATTATAACCAATTCGGATCAAAACTTGATTGTATTCAAAATTGAAATGCGAAACAGTTTGTGTCTATAATAGATCCACCGACTTCGATTAGCAACAGAACATCTAAATTAGGCTAAATGAAACCAATCAAATCCATACTAAAATCCAATCAAATCGGCGAAAGAATCCAATCGAAGCTAAACTAGGAAAACGAATTTCATTAATCAAAACATAACTATGTTCACATTGCATATAATGTTACAGAGAAAAATCACGCTGTAAACATAGCTATTCCAAAGAATTTGAATTCATTATATAAACAGGTGATAGAACATACCAGTGAGGCTGCTCAAATAATGCCAATTTTGAATTCATGATCGCTGTAGCAGAATCCACATTCTTAAACAAAATAGAACCAGTCATTCTCTGTTTCTTATCAGTGGCTTGCAATTCGGCCTTTTGACTGGTAAGCCGTGCAACTTGATCCTCCAAAAAATGAATTCGGGACTGTAGCATTGGCACATCAAGATAATACCTTTCTAACCACGAGCCGCACTGATCACAGGGTGGCGCTGTAGACTTAGGCAAAGCAGGAGATGGTTTTGATGAAGGACCAGGGTTTGGACAAGGCAACTTAATGCTTGGGTAGTTAGGGTCGTTTTGCAAGAAAGGTGGTAGGTTCGACACGAAGTCAAATGAGGGTTCCGCACACAGACCTTCTGAATAGGGATATTCACTTGCCAAAAAATGTTCAACCTTTGAACCAGAGTCCTCGCTCAAAATGATAGGGTCAGGGTTGACAGGAGGTTTCAGATTGTTTCTTGCCATTCGAGAGATTAAACGGGCATTCTTTTTGCCTTTGGAATTTGCAGTAGGTTTGGCTTTAGGTTTCTTGCCCACGGGCTTAACAGTCTAGACATCCTTGGTCACAGAGTGGGGTAGGTCGATAGGTGAGTCGGGTAAGGGTTTAGGTAACAACATACTGTAGGGTACCGGGGGTACAGACTTGCCCTCGCTCACCATAGGTTTGTCAACCCGTGGAGGGTTTGAATCCTCAAAATCATTGCGAGCTAGGAAATCATTCCAACAGTCTCCGTGTAACCCCAAATGATAAACAACAATAATTTTAACCAGCCCAAAGTGAAAAAGGATGCTATTAGCCTGGTTCCTTTTGTATCTCTTAGACATTTTAAACAAGCTTCTATGCAGGTAATAAGTCATATTAATCTCATAGCCCATGAAAACCATAAGAAAACGAAGGTGGTGTAAGTAAACAAACCCATACTGACCCTCGTAGGTGATAAACTGTTTGATTATCATCAGCAAATCATGCCAACGTTGCTTGAGCATATTTGCGGGAAAACCTTTGTCACAGGAGCTAACCTTACAAGACTGGAAGAGCAGTGTCCAAGGGACTTCTTCCACTTTGCAATTTTTTTGGACCATCATTGTCCAGTGACAGGCAAACCGGTAGCTAAACTGAGAAATTTCTCGTCAATTTCCAATTGAACATCCTCGACCTTGGCTCGATAGCCATCAAAGGTTAAAGCGAATTGTCGAGCAACGCAGGGGTTAAAACCATCAAAATTTTGTATGAACGGGAGCCATCCAAATTCCTCAAGGTCACTGTGAGCACTGTCGAACATCAACAGAACCTGGCTACCATTGGGTTCAGCCCTTACGACTGGAGCCATGGTGCAAGCACATGGTAAGGGTTTGGGTCGAAAACAATAGGAGAAAATTCATTTGGGCTAATAGCTATCAACAATCAAAGGGGAAGCATTAATGTGCGCGTGCGAGGGTGGTGGGATTATTCACTACCATGCATAATATTAATGGCAAAGTACAACCTCTATTCAATCAATCAAAACATAGTTCAAACCATATTATTTGGCCAACCTAAGAATCAAACGGTGGATGACATACCAATGCGCTATTGTATTATTTCAAACTACGAATGTTCAATGTGAAATCAAACCCAAAAATTAAATGTGTGCCATCGTATGAGTGTGTAATCAAATGTTCATAAAACATTATGAAAATCGATTTCATAACATTTGACAAGCCAAGAGATTATAATAATAAGGATCACATCATGTAAAAACAAAATAAACCATGACCTCTATGCAATTAGATGACTAGGCAAGTCCCAAACAATATAAATCTATATGCTCAATGCCTTACCAGTTTAAGTTATTCAACCAAAAATGTCCAAATAGGCATAGTTTTAAAATTCATTTAGCCACACAATAATAAACCAAAGGTGAGTTCCTTTCAGGATATCAATGAGAAGATCATGACTGTTCAAATAACGATGGAGGATTTTTCACGCTTACAGTCGTGAAAACTAAATGGCGACCAATTTGTAAATGTCGCAAGGGATAAAAATATCGTCTATTTACAAAATGCGACAGTAATTTGAAGTTCAGAAGTCATAGGTGTAGGCATCTTATAGGGCAATGGAAAAAATTGAATTGGCTACCAACATGTACTCATCTTCTTTCGATTGAGCACAACCGTCACATCTCTTCTTAGAGATAAGTCGCCACCATTCCAACAATCTTGTTTTCCACTACATTTTATAGTTTCAACATATTTCCATATTGAATAGAGGCCAATTTTACTGTATCTTTGTTATTATGTGTTAAGTATAATAATAATCTATATTCATTTCATTCTTCTCATAAAATCTAGATCAGTGGTATCAGATCAGTCTTCTCCTTGTCATTCTTAATGCATGTCCACGATGAGGTCAGGGTACAAAGAATTGGGTCTGGAGCTTGTTTCTGCAAGATACCAGATATATAAAATATGCAGAATAGAAACGAAATGCTAGAAATGACAGAATAACAGTAAAATATCCAGCATAATCTTCACAATACACAGAAATGATATACAAAATAGCAACATAAATAGCACTTTGAATCAGATAGCAATGTTCATAGGCCTCTTTGAGGGGTCAACCTCCAGTTGAGCAGTGCTCTGTTACAATAATATCCAAGCTAGGGTTTTTCATACCCTCGACCCTTATTTATACTAACTATGTCTATTAAGAGAGGCATCTATAGGAATATCCTTCTAGAAGCGGAAGCTTCTATTAGGTCTTCTTAAATCCACCTTATTCTATTTTATTAAAATGTCTTATTAATATTGACCTTTATTACATCCGAATACATTGATCTACCTATGTGCGGGTTAGGACCTTAACATGTCCGCCCCCTTAAAAACAACCTTGTCCTCAAGGCTTGAGATGTGGAAACTCCTGCAGAATGGTAGCTAGTTCCCAAGTGGCATCTGCTGGAGTCATATATTTCCACTGTACTAGCACTTCCTTGATGGTTCTCTGATGCAGGCGACGCTCCCTCTGGTCCAAAACTGCTTCTGGTTGTAGCCAAATGGATCCTTCTTCAGCTAACTCTGGAAGGTTGGTTTGAAGTTGGCACCTGGTTCCAATCACCTTCTTCAAGCAGGAAACATGAAAAACAGGATGTAGCTTCGACTGACTGGGCAGAGCTAACTGATATGCAACTTGTCCCACATGCTTTAGAACTGTGTAAGGGCCATAAAATTTGGGTGCTAGCTTCTGACACTACTCGGCCTTGAGGGAAGTTTGCTTATATGGTTGCAGCCGCAGAAACACCTGATCCCGTTCTACAAATTGACGTTCCGAGCGACCTTGATCTGCTTGTTGCTTCATTCTATTCTAGACCATGACCAAGTTGTCTTTAAGGGTACGAAGGATATCCTCTCAGAATGTAAGTGTTTGGTCGACCGCCTGGACCTTCGAGGTACCCGTTAAGTATGAGAGAATTGACGGTGGCTTCTGTCCATACACTGCTTCAAAAGGAGTCATGCGAGTGGCTGTATGGTATGTAGTGTTGTACCACCATTCGGAGAGGGGTAACCATTGAGCCCACTGGTGTTGTTTTTCCTATGCAAAGCACCTCATATAGGTTTCCAAACACTTTTTGACGACTTCTGTTTGACCATCTGTCTGGGGATGATAAGCTGAGCTGAGATGTAATTGTGTGCCTTGTAGCTTAAACAGTGCTTGCCAAAAATTGCTTGTGAAATTTGGGTCTCGATCAGAAACAATAGAGTTTGGCATGCCATGAAGCTTGAAGACCTGATCCATGAAAATTTGGGCCACCGTGGATGCAATAAATGGGTGGTGAAGAGAAAAAAAATGAGCATACCTGGAAAGACGATCCACCACCACCATTATCACTGATTTATTCCCTGATTTGGGTAAGCCTGTAATAAAATCCATAGATATATCCTTCCAAATATCAGGGGGAATTGGAAGCGGTTGTAGGGTGCCTGGAGATTTGACCATTTCTCCCTTATTGCGTTGGCATACCTCACATTCAACCACAAACTTACAGATGTCCTGTTTCATACCATCCCAGAAAAATGAACGTTTAACTTTGTCATATGTTTTGGTGAACTCGGAGTGCCCCGCTGTGGGTGTAGCATGAATCTCAGAGAGTACCATGGATTTGAGCTTGGATTGTTTACTTAAATACAAGCGACCTTTGTATCAAAGCTCATCCTGAAGCCAAGAGTACCTTGGGGGAGCCTGCGCCTTGTTCTGCAGTTGCTGAATTAGATGCGAACTTTTGGGGTCTTGCAACCATTCCTGGTGCACAGCTTGCATCCAATCAGTTACAATGAAGGAAAGAGAAAAAAGGGATCCTTCATCTTCATATTTCCGGGACATTGCATCCGCCACTACATTGTCTTTGCCCTTCTTGTAAATGATCTCATAATCATAGCCAAAGAGCTTAGTGACCCATTTTTGTTGCTCCTGGGAGGAAATGCGTTGTTCCAGAAAGTATTTGAGGCTTTGATGGTCTGTCTTAATTTGAAATTGTTGCCCCAAGAGATAAGGACGCCATAATTCAACTGCATGCAGAATCGCAAACATTTCTTTTTCATAAATAGGTTTGCCCAGATTCTTTTCAGAAATTTGTTTGCTGGTAAAGGCCAAAGGTCAACCCGCTTGCATAAGGATAGTTCCAATGCCTTTCCCTGATGTGTCGCATTTAGAAACAAATGTCTTTGTGAAGTCGGGAAGAGCCATAACCGAAGAGGTGCACATGGCCATCTTCAAATTTTGAAAAGCTTGAGCAGCTGCTGGGGTCCAAGTGAAAGAGTTCTTTTTAAGGAGAGACGTGAGAGGTGGTGCAATCTTTCCATAGTTCTTGACGAACTTGCGATAATACCCTGTGAGGCCCAAAAATCCACGCAAGCTTTTGAGAGTCTTAGGGTGCGGCCAGTCTTGCACAACTTCAATCTTTTTCGGGTCCACCCTGACACCATCCTTGCCCATGAGATGACCCAAGTATTCTACTTTGGATGCACCAAAAGCACATTTGGACTGTTTCAGGAAAAGCTGGTGCTGAGCGAGTAGGCTGAGAACTTGATCCACATGAGTCAGATGGTCTTTCCATGTCTTGCTATATATGAGGATAT
>ML798100.1:55741-66389 GCA_009831015.1 Picea engelmannii
AGGACCCCCCTCTAACACAGGGGCTAAACACGAGGTCGCGTAAGGAAAGGCAGTGGAGATAACCCCTCCAAAGCTGGACCGAGCGTTGTGGAGAACACATATAGAGGATCTGTTAAGGGATTCCGTCGTTAGCATTTTCCACGAAGCTTCATGGGTCTCAAATCCGTTCGAGGTCCTCAGTCGTCTTCCGGAACACTTGCTCTCGATACCCTTGACAGGTTTCGGTCTTGATACCCTGCTCATTTTGGTCTTCCGACTGCCGACTGTACCCGTCTGATAGTTGTTCACATGCTGGAAAACTAGTTGCCTATCTTTTCTAGGGACATACACAGGTGACTGCGGGGGTATACCGCGGTACCTAGGACGGACTTTGGACCAACGCTTTGCAGAGTAGACCCGGAGGGTGCTTCTGTATTCGAGTTGCACTTGCACCGGTAAGGTACTCTAGTGTTGGTTGTGGTAACTGTTCTTCCTACTAAAATAATGCTTGCTTGATTTATCTGCTAGGGGCTTTATTTTAGTGCGTGTTACTATTTTTTCATGTAGAATACCTTAGCGTGTTGTGAATCTTCTCACACAATGGAGGATTCAGAGCTCCATCGGTCATGAAGGCTTCTAGGCCTGCCGCCGGCTATACTGGAGCCACCCCCGCCACCATTGAGGCGAAAGCTGGACCATCAAGGGTCCTTCGAAGCAACTAGGGCTTTCGATCCCGAACAACCCCCTGAGGAATCGACCACCAATCGTGGATTGGTTGCAACCTCAAACAATGATATCTGGACACCGGTCATCGTACTAGTCCAATTTACTGAATTCCTGCCAGGGCCTCATACTGCTATGGAAACAAACGCTGCAACTTCCTCGGGGAACTCTTCCATTCCCATAATTTTTGTTACCACAGGAGACGCTTCTCCTAACTTGCCTTTGTCATCGGTCCGGGCCACCATGGTCTCAACCGCAAGTACATCGCACAGTGGTCCGATGCCATCTATCGCGGCGGCTACACCTCCTTACACACCTAGTGCGACTGGCCCTCCGTTTTCTTATGGTATGCCGAGTTCAGGTACAAGTCCTACACTCACTTCCTCCATTTCAAAAACTTTGGGTCTGGGGGAAGGAAGCTCTAACGCTTCTCTGCAAGGTCAAACTGGGGGCATTCCTGTCCCCTTTAATGCTTTTCCTTATGCTGGGGGTCATATCCCTCCTTCGTCCCCTTTGCTTGGTGGATTTCCTCAGCATTCCACCGGGCTACCTGCACACACGAGTCCACTTGGAGCCGAGAGTCAAGGAACTCCTGCGCAAACTCAACCGGTAGGTTCATCGCCGTTCGTTTGGAACAGGATGTATGGTAATAACACGTTCACATCTTCTACTTTCCCATTAGGGGGCGCACCTATTTTTGGACAGTCTACGCCGGCACAGGGTACTAGTTCTGCGTTGGGGGCACATATACTAGGACCTTGGAACTTAGGAAAAGGATCTGTTCCTTCATCTGGAATGCCAGTCTGGGGCAATTATTTCCATAGCCAATGGAACCCCGGACAGGCCTCTATGCCTCTCCCCACAGGACCGGCATGGGGGCATCCTTCCCAAAGTCCGTCAAATACTATGAACGCCCAACATCCTATGTCCTTCATGGGGCATCGACACATGATGTATCCTCAAATGCAAAACCCTTACGCTGGTCAAGGCCAAGGTTTCTACCAAAACCCTGGCCAGCAACAAAACTTTTCCTGGCAACCTGGGGCCAGTCAAACCCCAGTATCCTTTTATCCCAACTATCAGCAACAACCTAAACTACCTTTCTTGGCGACATTACACTTGTCGGATTTAACACGGTTGTTGAATGATCCTATCTGTCACGATCCGCATTGGCCTCCTATGCCAACGAAGTTGCCTTCGGACATCCCAAAGTTCGAGGCCAAACCCAATGAAGATCTGGGTGATCACGTGACCACTTTCCACTTATGGTGTTCATCTAACTCACTAAAAGATGACTCTGTTCAGTTGCGATTGTTTCAACGCACTCTTATTGGGAGTGCCACGAAATGGTACATAGAGCTTGACCGCTCACGATATTCCTTTTTTGGCGAACTGGCTATGGCTTTCCTTAACCATTTCCAGTTACCTGTGAGATACGACGCCGGCACTAAGTTGCTAGCCATTTTCGAACAGACGTCAGCAGACCATATCTCGGATCATATTCGAGAGTGGCGACACCGAAAGAGTCTTATCAAGGTACCTTTCCAACCAACATTCCTGCTAGAGTGGTTCCTTAAGTCTTTAGTTCCTCAGTTATCCAAAGACGTCGCAACTTCAGGGGTTTTCTCAGAGGAAGAAGCCATCATGAGAGCTCAACAGTTTGAGCTTATTTATTCTCAGTCTGGTCTATTGTACAACATCCTGCCAGATGCACCACGATCGATTCTGGACAAAACCAAATAGAGAGTCGGACCACATGCCGATGGTATAGTTGGGTCGGTGCAAACCAAGCCCGCTGAGCAATTGACAAAACAATTGCAGCAGTTATCGATACAACACTCAGCGGCCAACCAGAATACTGCTTTGGCTGCTCCTCCTACTCAAACTTCGGAAGTACACTCCGTACAGACGACTAACCCATAGGCCAACCAGCAGCCCGAGGGAAAGAAAAAACAACGTAAGAAGAGTAAGGGGGATAAAAAACCAAATGATAACGCTGGCGAGGGCACCACAGAAAAGAAGAAGGCGCGGTATCCGTGCAACCTGTGTGCGGAAGACCACCCAACCCATCTATGCCCTCGACTTGCAGAGGCCCAGAAGTTTGTCATGCAGCAACAACAAGCTGTGTTGACTAATCCCTTTTAGCATAAGCAGAATTTAACTCAAGACTCTACAAGTACGGAGGGGGGAAGCCACGAAAACTGCCCTCCCCCAAACGCTTCATCTTCCACAAACGTATATATGATGAAAAGTGACGCTTTCATAGCAACTAGAGCTCATGATTATAGCAAACCAAGTGCCTCTGAGAAGGGAAAAGAAGCTGAGATCCCATCTCTTCCTCTACAGATAGAGAAGACGTTGGGTGAAACAATGACTCGCATCCCAAAAGGTTCATTTAAACGAGCTTCTGTAATGTCCCCCACCTCTTAGAGAGGTGAGGAGGAGACTCAGTGGCCTGGGCACCCCCACTAGGTCATAGTCTCACACTGAAGGGGGGGAAAGTCAATAAGATAAAATTTATATTTTTAAGTTGACTTAAGAAAGGGAAAGGATAAAGGAGTAATAGATAACTCAACAGAAAAATAGAAGATTAACCCTGGGAGTTAACCTAACTCAACAAAGAATTAGAAGGAAAAGTATAAGTAAGAGGCTGGGGTGCACCTATTATTCATTCTGGTTTGGATTAGCATTTGCTATTGCTCTTGAGCATTCAGTTTGGGGGTTTTGCTGTACAAACCCTTGGGAGAAACTCAGTGGTGAAATATCCACTCACCTTGTTCCACAGCTTGGTCTCCAGGATGAAAGACTCCTCCACACCATTCTAGTATCAGAGCCAGTTTATCGAGGGTGGTTCGATCCAGCTTATCCTGAGGGCCTAGGGCCATTCCGATAGTTGGGTTTTGTTTGCAGGGTCAGGACCATCAGTTTGAGGGCTTGTCTGGAGGGTTATCATCATTCTACATTTGTCTGCAGATTGGGACATCTGGGAGCCATAGGGGACATCCTGTGATTCAGTAAAACTCAGATCTAGGGAGATCTGCTTGATATTTGAGCCTGAAACTTCTCCCACGGGATTCTCATAGCCCGATCTATATTCTTGGAGAGTTTCAGAGCAATTGGAGGCCTCCTTCATCAGTGTCGAACCTGCTAGGGTTTCAGTCATCTAGTGGGGCGCACCATTCAGTGGAGATTTCAGATCTACAACGATTGAGAGATATCTTGGAGATTCGGGCACCTGGGTTGTTCTTACCATCGCCCGATCTATATTCTTGGAGAGTTTCAGATCATTTGAAGATCTCCTTCATCAGGGTCAAACCATCTAGGGTTACAGTCATCCAGTGGGGCACACCATTTAGTGGAGAATTTAGATCTATGGAGTTTGAGAGTGGATTTGGGGATTTGGACATATGGGTTTTCCTTGCAGTTGCCCGATCTATCATTTGGCATCTTTCTCGGGAGGATTGGACATTTTTGGTAGCAGGGAATAATTATTCAGGGCTTCAGCATTCTATCAGGACGTGGCAGATCTGCTTGATTTAGTCTTCATTGCATATCCATCCTTTGGAGGCTCATTTTGTATTGTCGGGAGCATTTTGTAGCAGCTCATATCTATTGCTTGTACGACCATCTGAGTTTTATGCCAGATTGGCCATCTATTGTATTGATCTTACATTGCTCATAATAAAAAGTTCAGATCTTTGCTTGTGCTTCTACATCTTGAATATATTGTTATCTCCATGTGTTGATGAAACTTGTATGCACTTAAAAACTCAATAAATTAGTAGTAGTTAGTGATTCCAAGAAATAGTTTGGCTTGGGATCTTTACAGCTTCTCATAATCCAAACACAAGGGCCGCCCAGAACTACTCTGTGGTGGAAGATTTGTCACAAACCCCTTATGCGATGTCTGCTTTGGAATTCCTCCAAAATTGCCCTGCTCAGAGAAAAGCCTTGTTGACGGCTTTGGGCTCTATAGAAACTTGTAACCCGAGAATGATCATGTTAGATACAATTGACTTGAAACCTCATTTGCCTTACCACGTCGCATTTTAGATAGTAGTGGCTCACCCCATGAAAACCTTTACACGAAATATTTTCTGCACGGTGGTAGACGAGGGTGCTTCAATTTGCGTTATGTCGTTAGCTTGCTGGAAAGCCATTGGTCAACCTGAGTTGTCTCCGTCACCTACTCTTCTCACTGCGTTCGATGGTCATTCTTTCCGACCGCATGGTATCATCCCTTCCTTCCCTGTACAGCTGGGGGGGAAGACCGTGTGCGTCGAAGTAGAGGTAGTCAATGCCCCCATCGATTACAATCTCTTGTTGGGTCATAGTTGGACTTATGCAATGCAAGCGGTGGTCGCAACAGTCTTCCGAGTCCTCTTGTTTCCACATGAAGGCCGGATCGTGACCATTCATCAGTTATCCTTCTCTCGACCTGACCCAGCTTTGGGGGCATCCACAGTTCCCATGGTAGATAATCCTCAAGCCGGGGTTGTTAATGTAGGAGTTGGTTTGTGCCCATATTTGATGGGTACGTTCGATTATCCACCTCCTCATAGCGATGTCAAGTTTATTTCAACTCACCACAAGGCTAAGATTTTCCATGTTTCATCGTTCCGCACGACTTACTTTCAGGATCCGTGGAATCTTCCTTCCCCATCAGACACAATGGATGCGACAGGGCATGCAGGCATGTCTATGCCCTTGTCGGCCACTGAAGTAGCATACTCTTTGGTTCAGCAACCTTCAGCTACTCCTGATCCGACTCTCTCACAAGATTTGGATTCGACGATGTTTTTGCTTGGTCTTACGAAGAAATGCCACGCATTGATCCAAATATTGTTGAACATGAGATCATTACGTATTCGGACGCAAAGCTTGTTCGACAGAAACTTCGTCAAATTAATCCAAGGAAGGCAGTAGCTATCAAAGCTGAATTTGAGAAATTGCTTAAGGCTGGGTTTATATACCCTATCCACTTGACTGAATGGGTGTCAAATCCCATGCCAGTCGATAAAAAACAAGGCACGATTCATGTCTGTACCGATTTACGTGATTTGAATAAGGCATGTCTGAAAGATAATTATCCAACCCCATTCATCGACCATATCATTGATGAGTGCGCCGGTTGTGAATCCTTTTCATTCATGGATGGTTTCTCGGGTTATAACCAAATCCAAATCAAACCTGAGGACCAACACAAAACGACATTCATTTGTCTGTGGGGTACATTCGCCTATCGAAAAACGCCTTTTGGTCTCAAGAATGCTGGAGCCACTTTCCAGCGGGCCATGTCTTTTGCGTTTCACGACCTCAAACATATAGTCGAGGCATATCTAGATGATTTAGCATCATGCTCTCACAAGCGAAAGGATCATCCTACGCACCTCCGACTAATCTTCAAGCATTGTCGCTACTTTCGGATTCGCTTAAATCCCAACAAATGCAACTTCTGCGTCACGTCAGGACGTTTGCTAGGTTTCATTGTTTCAACAATGGGGATCATGGTTGACCCTCTTAAGGTGGAGGCAATAGTCCAGTTGCCCCCCCCACGCACAATTTTACAGCTTCAAAGTCTTCAAGGCAAGACGAACTTCTTACGACGCTTCATCGCCAACTATGCCGAAATAACCAAGGGCATCATGCGTTTACTGAAGAAAGACGTTCCTTTTTTCTGGGACGAAGCCACGCAATGCTCTTTCGACGCACTGAAACACACCCTTATAAACGCACCTCTGCTATGGCCACCGAATTATAAAAAGGATTTCCTATTATATCTAGCTGCCGCAGAGTCAACCATAGGCATGGTTTTAGTTCAAGAAGATGATTCATTTTCTGAGTACGTGATCTATTACTTGAGCCGAGGCCTCGTAGGAACATAACTTAATTATACCCATCTCGAAAAACTTGCGTTGGCAGTAGTCCATGCTGTTCAACGGTTCCGTCACTATGTTCTGTTTCGCAAGACTACTGTCGTTGCCGTCGTAAATCCATTTCAGTACATGTTGAAACGACGAGTCATCGACAGAAAAATCAGTAGATGGATGGTCATCCTCCAAGAGTTTGACTTGGATTTTGTTTCCGCAAAGTCCAAAAAATCACTGGTCTTCGCAGAACTTATTTCGGAACTTCCGGTTGAGTCAGGTGACGTTGTGCCTAAAGAATCGCCTATCCGGGGTGATATGTTCTTGATTGAATCGTCTGATCCCTGGTACGGAGATATACTAATCTATCTCTAGACTTTGAAGTGCCCTACCTCTGCTTCTCGTGATGAGCGTCGACGGATACGCCATCAGGCCAAGAACTATCTTATCCTCAACAATACTTTGTATCGGCGAGGTGTAGACTGTATCTTGCGTCGATGTCTCACTCATGAGGAGGCCGTCATAGTGCTCAATGATTGTCATACAGGAGCTTGTGGCAGTCACTTATCCGGGTTGGCAACAGCCCAAAAGATTTTACGAGCAGGTTACTTCTGGCCCACGCTTATTAAAGATTGTATTGAGTCGGTCAAGAAATGCCATCCGTGCCAAATATTCTCACGGAAGATGAGGGCACATCCAGCTCCCATGTTTCCTGTTATCACCGTCGGCCCCTTCACCAAGTGGGGGATTGATTACACTACTTGCAACCCCCCGTCATCCAGGGGGCACCGCTATATCATTGTGGCTGTCGACTACTTTACTAAGTGGGTCGAAGCCATGCCGACATTTAAAGATGATGGAGAGACTGCAGCTCTCTTCCTTTTTAACCAGATTATAGCACGGTTCGGAGTCCCGAGAGAGATTGTCACTGACCATGGCAGTCACTTTCAGAATCAAATGATGACTGAGTTGACGTCAAATCTTGGGTTATGGCAGGAACACTCGTCACCCTATTATCCCCAAGCCAATGGGCAAGTGGAAGCTGTTAACAAAACGCTTAAGACAATTCTACAGTGAACCATCAACTCAGCCAAGTCCAACTGGCATTTGATGTTATACTCGGCATTATGGGCTTACCGAACATCAGTTAAGACTGCAACCGGTTTCTCACCTTTCCAACTCGTTTACGGGTTGGAGGCAGTCTTGCCCATCGAATGTCAAATTCCATCTCTAAAATTGGCAGTACAGTTATTTCCAGACACTTCTCCGTTAGAATAACGATTAGTACACCTTGAGCAACTTGATGAACAACGCCGTGATGCGGCACTGACCAATGAGGCTCATAAGAATAGGGTCAAGTGTCAATATGATAGGTCCGTTCGTCCTCGGGTTTTCTCTGAGGGCGACCTTGTCCTAGTTTACGACCAAGACAAGGACCCCCTGGGGGCAGGAAAGTTCAAACCCATGTGCTTCAGACCCTTCATTGTTAAGGAGGTGCTAAAGAAGGGCGCTTATCGTCTGGTCAATTTTGAAGGGAATGCTTTGGCGGAGCCTAGAAATGGGCTCTACCTCAAAAAGTACTACTCATAGGGTCATTGTGGGTAACTTTTTGTAACATATGTATAGTCTTTGTGCTATTACTTTCTGTCGTTTCTTTTGAAAAACATGTCATGCACGTGTCATTAATGTTATCTTTCGTCACTATGGCAGATGTCAAGTGAGTCTGAGGTGTTCATTGGGTATGCGGACGGTGCTAGTCGACACACGTGGAGGCTTGCCTTCGCAGCTTGGGTAATCTTCACACCACAGGGTCAGTTGTTATCTTCCAGAGGGATATGCTTAGGTGACACCACAAACAATGTTGTTGAGTATAGAGCAGTTATTGAGTTGCTTCATGACGCTTTTTCATTGGGTATCTCTCATCTCCGGGTCTATCTAGACGCTCAACTGGTTGTGTCGGAGCTAAACAGAATATACCGTGTGCACGATCCTACTTTACACCAAATATTCCTTAGGGTACGTCTCTTGGAATGCAATTTTGATTATATCACATATTTTCATGTTCCTAGGAGTCTAAATCAAATCACAGATACTCTAGCTAATCACATTTTAGATTGGCATCTTGCTCACACATAAAGAAGATCATGATTAAATACATGTAAATACATTTTGTACACATCATCCATAAAGACACATAAAAGAAATAAAAAACCATATATATACATAAAAAATTCTCAGAGTACACAGATGGGCGCAAACGCCTCACAAAATGGGAACCATAACGAGTCACTGGGGCTTATGCCCTCAAAAAATATGATACATGTCAGTGCTCGAGGCACACAAAAGTCTACAAAATCTGTTTAGGGCCTATGGGCCCTGTTATAATCATGTACAGCTCGACCCAAACGCCTAAATAATCGGACCCAGGTCCGGGGTAACCCCACCATATAAGTCTGCATGGAAGGTGGCATGTCCTCTATATCGATCATCAGGACTGTGCGGGTGAGCTCAGTGAAATTCTTCTCAATCCGTACAAGGGCCCTCTCAGCCTCTGCTGGAGTAGGGTTCCCTACTGCTGCTCCCCTGGCGACGGCAGCTGAGGTCTCTGGTCGGGGACGATGCCTGTTCTGTGCAAAGTTGGAAGGCCGCACAGGTCCAACATCTGTGAAGCAACACAAAGTTCACCCATCAAAACTTTGTTATCCAAAAAACATGATATATATCTAAAAAGACATAAAAATTACATATTCAAACAAAAAAACAATACAGGTGGAGACTTACCCATCTCCCCTCGCCCCTCACCAGGAGGCACTGGCATAGCTGGATCTATGGAGAAGTCAATCCCCGCGTATGGGTAGTCCTCAATGGTAGGGATCTGCTGCGACAACCATGCAAAGAAGTCATCATTGAAGGACTCTACAGTCCTTCCACCACCCTGTCGCGGCAGCAATGCTGCCCATATGCATACCATAGGGAACATCGCCAGGTGTCCTCGCACTGTCATCCGAGGACTAAAACACGGAACTCTCTCAAAGAAAAAGGAGCACAAGATAGTCTTGAACCCGAAGTTCCTATGTGCCCACTGACGACAATCTGTCAATTGCCTCTTCATTACCTCGAGCAATGTGGTGCTCCAGTCAAAAATCTGTGCATTCATGCACTGAATGGCACAGTTCATCTGTGCGTGCGTCGCCTGATGTACGGCGGCAGAGCCGGTAATTCACCCAATGAGCGACAAAATGGTCTGCAGAGTCAGGCTGGTGACACTCCCAACTGGTATCTAGGAAGTCCCTTGGCTGGTCCCAGCCACGCAGTACTCTGCGATCAACTCTACGACCTTGCTCGGCCCCGTAGGAAAAGTTTGTAGGTTGACGGGTTCCCCTCTCCTCGAGAGGCCCGTCAAAAAGTATATGTCCTTGGTGGTGGGCGTCAAAGATTGCCCCTCGATCATAAAGGCCTCGGCATCAGGATGCCAGTAGTCAACCAGGGCATTTAGCAGCCTTGGTTGTGCGCGCATGAACGGACATAGGAAAAACTTGACGAGACCACACTGTGTCAGCGTGCCCATGACATTTGGATCAGTAGCTACTACCTCATTGGCAGCCTCATGCTCTCTCTCTCTCCAGTTCACATACATCCTGCAAAACCACAAAAGAAAAAAAAGAGGGATCAACAACTTGCCACTTCACTTTTTGGTTGCGCGGGGGGTAACCCGCGGGCTGTCGAGGCGACAGTCACGGATACCCGTGCGCAGAGTCACACGTGCACGCGGGTACCCGCGGGCTGTCTCTGGACAGCCCGCGGATTGCTAGGGCCGCCCCCTTTAAGGGAAACGACCACCCCCCCAACACACTCAAAAACGATAAAAGAAGTATTGAAATGCAAGATGAGGGAGTTTGTACTTACTTGGTCCGAGCGGAAGTCTGCTTGGTCCAATGTAGCTCCCAGAATCGCGATCTGTAGCAAAGGGGGTCTTTTGGCTCCAGAGTCAATTTCCAAATCAGCAATGGTGATAATGAGCTGCCAGCTTCTATTTATAGAGTTTTTGGCCTCTTTTTGTCACCCTTTTGGCCCCTTTT
>ML798100.1:68397-87707 GCA_009831015.1 Picea engelmannii
TTCTGACCTCACACATTAGGGGGCATCTGTTATAACCCAAAAATGCACCACACAGGTTTACCTGGCATCAGGCCAACTCATGCCTCTTCCTAGCTAAAGCCATGTTGAACAAATCCTCAAAAAACCACTTAAATCAAGGGACCCGTGCCCTAACCTTTCACTGGGTACGGGTGACCGCTTGTTGACCTTCTACTGCATGCAGGTATCTGCGGGCTAACCCACTACAGCCTGTGGGTACCTAACAAAGAAAAAGATCAGGAAAGTTTTCGCCGGGACACGAGGCTTTTTGTCAGTTAACTGGAACTCTTCGCCATGCATGGCCGAAAGTTCGCTTAAAACCCTAGATCTTTCTACCCTATAAAAGGAGGGGTAGGGGTACTATTCAAGGAAAAAAAAATCATAGCAAAGAAACTCTGCCAAATTGCCAAGTCAGTTTTGTCCCGACCCTTTAGCCTTGCCTCAAGCTTTAGGAGAAACTCAAGCATCAGCAGTTGGAGGACAAAAGAAGAGGAGGAGCCCAGGATCAGGATCGAGGAATGGTGGCCGATCTCAGAAATCATTGTAAGTTTATTCATACTGAGATTAATGAAAAAGATACTTTTCCCGTCCCAAATACATGAGTCTTATCTATGTTATTTGATTTGTGTTTTATCTCTAACCCCCTAGTAGATCAATAGCATGCATGTGTAGCTTTGTCTTGATTGCAGGAAAGCTTTGTGGAAGGAGCAGCAGCAGCAAGGAGATAAAGGCTCAATGGAGGATCTACCTCAACCATCGATAAAAATGTTAGTTGATTCTTCCCATGTTTGCATGAGAAAAGGGGTTGAGATTTTGGGTAGAAGGTTAAAAGTTAAGTCTTAAGGGTCATGATCTGTGTACAAGTTTAGAGCCCTAGCTTGTTAGTCCGTATGGTAGAATACCCCACGACACAACCTTATATATGGAAACATCATGTTGTATATGAGTCTAGGCCTCACAATGTTATTATTACATTGAATAGGAAATTGTACAGGATACATGAGACATTCCCACCTAGTCTTATTTCCTTTATCTTTGCTAAGCAATGCAGGAAGGTCATCTCCCATACTGAGAAGTTTGTATTTTCATGATTCACTCTCAGAATGAGCTAAATATCACAACCACATCTAGGGCTTCCGTAGTCGACCTCTCTACACAACAGAAGCAAGTGGATAAGGTCGTGCAAGAATACTCATATATCTTCTCCTCAACTACGAGGGTACCTATGCATTATCAGGTAAAGCATCTCATCTATTGGACTACATAAATACACCTTTTATTCCTTGATCATACACCATTTATCACATCATTCTTATCTTATCTTTCCATAAAACCATTAATATCCACCACTTTCATAATACATATGGGTTTATATATCCATTTTCCAAATTATTTATTTTTAAGTATTTTTAAGAGAATTTGTGATTAAATACTAGAAAATTAACATGTTTTCATTATATCTCAAAGTTGGATGAGTTTTGTGATGACTACAATCATATTTGAAGATTTTTACAAAGTCAAAAATCACCACCTAGCTTCAAATTCGAATTTCATCTTCAAGCTTTCATTTGGAGATAATCATTCAAGCTAAATTCAAGGAGAAGATCATGGATATAATATCTTATCTAAGATATTTGTGGAGGGTTTGATGGGATAGGTTGAGATAAAAGTGGATCTGTAATTATGAGTTTGTTATATTTATTCATGTATAAATAAGTGGGTTCTCTCCTCATTTGGAAGGTGGCCTCTCTCTAGAATAGAGAATAAAAGAATAGAGTGATTGAGCTTTGATTCATAGTCTTGTAGTTTTGAGATAGTGATTTTCATTATTTTTCATGAGTTGGATTGTTTTAATGCAAGATTTTACTTTCTCATAGTGCTTTGTTGTTTACCTTTTTGTCGTGTGTTGTTGTAGATGTTTTTAAAATGCTTTCATTAGATTTAATTTACACACTTTCATGTTTTCATAGATTAATTCTAGATTTCATGCTTTCGTAGTTAGATTAAGTTTTTGCTTTCATGGTTAGATTATGTCTCATTTGATTTCATAGATTCAGTTTTAGTCTCAAGTTTATGTAGCATTAGGATAGCTTCCTTTCATAGATTAGTTGCATATTTTGTGCTTTCTTAGATTTATATTCAACGACAGTAGTTTAACATGTTTCTTGTCAATCATTAGCATAGATTAGAAATCCTCTTACCTTTCATATACTTTGCGTACATCTCATAAGATTATGACTTCGGATTGATAATTTATGTCGCAATTACTATCATATAATTCGCTCGACATTTTGGCGCCGTTTCCGGGGAGGTGTTAAAAGGGTTAGAGTTAGATTTTATTTTCAGTTATGTGTATTTTCTTTTTGCAAGTGTTTCTTTAGTTTTATTTCTTTTCATGCGAATTTCGTTTTTATGCAAGTGTGTTTTTGCATTTTTCATTTGCGTAGTGTAAAGTTTGGATTGTGAATTAGTTTTTGTTTTATTAGTGTTTGCACCCAATTCATCACTAGGTGAGAAAATAAAGGGTGCTTACATGCCCAGTTGGGTCTTGCTAGACATGACAACTGTAGAGGAAAGGGTTAGAGAAATAAAATAAAAACAATAAACAAGAATTAAATTAAAACAAACTAAAACTATGAGCATATGAAAAAGAAATAACAAGCACAATGGACCAATATCACCAATGTTTTTAGGCTGATCTATTGATGAAATCCAAAGCACAATGAAGAAAGGGAACTGTGGTTCCTTCTTCCTCCAAAGGAAGGCTCTTGAGGCCCTCACAAACTTGCTCTCCTTACAATGAGAAAATGAGAATGATAGTGAAAGAACTCAAAGCATATCCACTCAAGAGAGGGGTGGATAGCTCAATGAAATGGTGCTAATGTGTTATTGTCAAGGAGTGAGTCCTTAAAACAATCTAAGCAACATAACATTACATGAAATTCCTTGAGAAAATGATGGTTCTTCATGGCTTTTTATAGCATGGCATGGGGTGATTATGTAACTCCCTTGAGGTGTGAAAAGGGGCTCTTTAGGGCTCAATTAGTTCTTTGACCAGCCTACCATGCGGATTCAACTCATATTTGATGTCAAATCAGCTTGAGAGATGATCCATTAGTGGTTGGGAGGCCGACCAATTTCAATAAATGCACCGTTTAGCAGGTGCGTGAGTTTTTACGCCAACAACCATGCATCGTGCGCTCATGCGCTAATTGTACGTTGTTGTTCCGCGCATGTGCGCGTGTACCCAGATTCTGTAAAGCGCCCTTCAATTTTTGGTTACTTTGTATAGTTTTTGACCCTTTTGCCATGATATGGAATTAATCCTGTGCCATGAATGACTTCATTCCTGTTTTGATGATGCGGAGTTCTTGTTGCCATGTGCGGATGAAATTTCAGTGATAACAGATGTCCCCTGATGGATGAGGTTAGGAGCAAACGTATAACCGAAATCCATCAATGTTTCTTTTACTGAGAATGTTGTGGTACGAGAGAGCAAGAGTGGGACCATGTAGAGCAATCCTTTGGAGAAGAAAGGAACTGGTAGAACCCGACCTTCCAGAAGGTGCGTAACAATATACAACTGTGTACAAACGAGGCGGGCATGCCCCGTGCTCGTGTTATGTAACTCTGAAAACAGATAACTGAAGTGTTGGTGTAGACAACTGCAGCACCCTCGGGGGCAGTAATGATAAAGGAAAAAAACAATTTTGCAACGGAACATACTCTGAACAATAGGCAATGATCGAGATAATAAGCAACGACGATGATGCAGGCATTGATGGCCCTACCAAGTTCAGAGGTCTTCGAAAAATGATGATAATAATAACTGCAATAGTCGCAAAGTAAGACCCACCATAACATGAGAAAGTGTTGGCGTCGAATGTTACAGGGGCCAATGACAGCAGGGGGCAATGGTGTTTCCCCCTGTGCCGTCCGAGATCTCTCATTGAATAGAAAATGAGAATCAAGATACTGTCGCCCTTCTGGAAAATTCTGTTGATGTCGACAAAAGGGGGACACGACTCCCAGAAGCAAAGGGCTCTATGGAATCTACTGAGGTGAGAAAGTGGCAGAGGTACATGGATGAAGTCAAGAAGTGGGAAGAATCAAGACTACCCTTGGCTGGAGGATGTATGAGTTAAACAGTGGCCGCAACTGGGTGACAAGGTCAAGTGTCAGGGGGATGCCAAGACCAATGATAAGTTGTGCCAGAGGCGGGACAAAGTGAACAAATTCAGAGGGTAGAGGTAAGTGACCGGTGGAGTACTCTGAAGATATGGACGATGCCGGCAAGGGAAAAATGAGAAGTGATGCTCCAACAAAGGGTGACATGGGTTGCGTGTGGCCAAAAGGAAAGTAGGTCACCAACAGTGACGACAAAAGCAAATAACTAGAAATAAAGGTGTTTGTACAATAAATAATGAATAAGTTTTGGAAAAAATGTAAAAATACAGAAACAAGTGCCCCAGTGTGAAATGAGTGCCCTGGGGAGGCAGAGATTTCTTGGAAAACTGATGGAGGATGGGGGCCTCATTGGTGAGTTTCTGTATGAGGTAGGTGAAATGAAGATAGTGTCGGAGATGGGAAAACTGATGATGGATGAAATGGTGGGTTCGTGATCCTGCGGAGGTGCAGGGAAAAGGAACATAACCATAAAGCGATGATCTAGGAGTCCATATGGGAAGATAGAAAAATGAGGAGAAGAAGTATGTGGTTGATATGCAACATGATTAAAGACTAGTGGGACTCCCATCCCTAAAGGGTAATGAAGAACAACATGAGTGTCAAAAAGTGCCAAAAGGTGCTATGAATGGGACAACTCATGTGGGTGAGAATGCTACCGGGTTATAGTACTGATGATGCAAATGGAGGTGTGAGTACTGCAGAGCCGGGAATGAGGATCCTAAAGGCGAATATTAGAGGGGTATGACTGGAAAATGTAAATGCAGTACAATGGGGGAAGACTACATGCCAGTGCTGAAGATATACCTGAAGGGATGATGTTGATGAACGATGGACAAGTACCTGCGCACAGAACAACCAAGTACCCAAAGTGAACAATATCTGAAGAGAATCAAAGATATGAGCATGTATTTGACAAATGTGACTATGCGCATGTGTACCTGACCATGATATGGAAAAAAGGCTCCCCGGGGGCCTAGGACGAAAAGTGACCCAGGGACAGCCGTGATGTAGGCGACAGGATGCTGATCCCGTGGCTGAAGACGATTCGAAAAATGGACACCTTGGGCTCCCAGAATGTTGAGTGGAAGTTTGGAAAAAGCCCTATATATAGCTGTAGGGCCCACATTGCCACCTCATTTGTACCTACTTCTACAGTGATTGGACGAGTAGATTGCAGTGGAGATTTGGAGTTTCAGGGAGCATGAGGTATCTGATCGATGGTGTGCGAGTCTCAGGTTAGTGGTCTGATCATCCTGCATAGAAATAGGTTTCTAATTTTTGGGCAGGGTAGGTACGGGGGGGCGTACAGGGGGTTTAAGGGGAATTTTCATAGGATGTGGGCCTGTATGCATAGGAGACTCAGTGGAAGACGCGCATACGTGTGTGCCTGTCCACATAATAAATGTGCATGGGTGTGCGTGGGTGAGAAATTAAGGCGCGCCCTAGGGGCGCGCCTGTGAGGTGAAGAGGCTCACATTAGTGCACGCCTATGGGGTGAACAGGCGTGCATTAGTGCGTGCCTGTGGGGTGAACAGGCACGCTCTAGAGTGCACCTGTGGGTTTGAAAGACGGGCCCTAGCGTGCGCCTTTATTTGTGAACAGGCACGCTCACGAGCGCACCTGTGAGAAAAACAGGCGCGCATACATGCGCGCCTGTATAGTGAACAGGTGCGCATGTGTGCATGCCTGTGGGTGGTAAAACCGTTCCTTTGAGGCAAGTTTTCAGGGTAAAAATGAGCCTTTTTGATGCATTGGATGTTTGCATAAGATAATATAGGACTTTGTGTTGTGTGCAGGTGGCTATCAGTGATGATGGATGTGCAGTGGCGTGAGCGAGACTGGTCGTAGCTGTGAGATGCTGTGGCCAATGCAGGGCCTACGGTTCGAGCAGCTTTAGTAACCAGTGGGTTGCTAAATTTTTTTGAGTGCCCATTGATACGGGCACAAGAGTATTTACTCCAGTTCCTACTCCAGATCTGGAGCCCAGATCTGCACTGCTTCCTCGTGCGAGGAGAGAAGATCCCCTTCACTGCGGTGGAGGATATATATTTCTTGACTGGTCTCCCCTTTTGGGGAACATCGCTGCTGGCAGAGCCTGTGCTGCCAAGGGGGACACAACTGTCAGAGGTCACTGAGCGATATTGCTCAGGCAAGCACTACATGTCTGGGACTGTAGTGAGTATTAGTGGTATAGATGCCCTGTTGCATCGTTGTATAGCGGCGATGATTGTTCAGGTGTATGGGTCACTGGCGACCCAACGGATCAGTGGTGGTGAGCTGCTGGTGATGGAGAGGGTGGTGGTGGGCCGTGAGCGGTTCTCCTGGGGTTTGACACTGCATGTACGGATGATCGCGTAGCTGGACCGTTGTCGATCCATAGGTACCGGGGAGTTCACGTTCGACTCAATATTGGTAGCCTATTTCTTGGAGAGGGTGCCAATGTTGTGCTCGAGGGTTTTATTAGAGGTGTCAGGGGCCCAAGAGCCATGCTTGAGGCAGTGGTCATCAGTTTTGGTTCGCCACGGTGGTGGCGAAGGTGGCCATTATTTTACGGCACAGGCGGCGCAGATATGGCGGCAGATGCCGCAGGTCATACTTCAATACCCCTATGCGGGGGTTGACTTCCGGGGGGACCCAGACATGGTGTTGCCTCCTGGGGAGGTTTTCGACCATCGATGTATGTTGTGTATTTGTATGTTTTGATTTATGTTAGCTTTTGATATATCAGTTCATATGTATGATGTATAGACACTGATATGATCTGTTGTTTGTTGCTTTGTGTATGTGCAGATTTGGCACCTCACGAGCACGAGGTGGAGTTGTATAGAGTGTCGGTTCAGCGAGAGCTAGAGAGACCTCCACGTGGAGAGAGGCGGCGACGAGATGAGGTCGTTGGGTGACCTGCAGAGCCCGAGAGGGCAGCGAGGAGACGTCGGTTCGACGATCCTGATGCAGGGCCGTCACATGCTCCTCCAGTGGCAGCCGGAGTAGATTTGGATGACATACGCCGTTTTCTTGAGACGGTGTTGCAGGACGTGCCTGAGGGCATGTGGATCCGTATCCAGGACGAGGGGTTCCTGGAGCAGTGCATCGGATTACCACCACCATGGTGGGGGATAGTGCGTCGAGCAGTTGTGCTTGCCGCGATGACTAGTGGACGCCTGTCGCCGGGGCAGGAGGGTCCTGTAGGTGTTCCACCACCACCGTCTCCTGAGGGAGGGGCAACTGGGGGTGCGATAGAGGCATCCTGATTGTATATTGTATATTTTTTGATTGTATATAGGCTGGTGAGCCGAGTTTTGTACCGAGGGACTATGATAGCCTGCGAGCACATGTATTTTATGTATGTAAACAGTTGGATGGCCTGATAGGCCTTGATATATATATATATGAGTATACATCTTTTTGAGATTCAAATGTTGTTTACATGTGTTTTGTGTTGATGATGATGATGTCTATTCTATCTATATGCTGTGACAGAATTTATGAGATGTTTACGTATGTGTAGTTTGATGTGATATATGCCAATCTAACACCATGTTAGCTATTTCATCAGTTGTTTGATTCAATTGTGTTGGAATATGTGTAAATGTAATGGAATCAAAATGTCAAGATAATAATCTAACTTGCAGGTATTTGCGAAAGAGGCATGAATCACGTACACGGTAAACATTGTTGAGCTGGAGAATGACTAGTTGAGAGTTGAGGAAAATGCTAAGGTGACGAATATGATGATGCTGGGCATTGGTAAGGAGGCCAATGACAGCAGTGTATTCGTCTTGGTTGTTGGTTGCTGGTCCTAAACATATGCCGCTAGAATGTAGCATTTCATGTGAAGGGGTGTAGAGAGCCCAAGCAGCTGAAGAGATATTTTGCGTCCAACGGCTGGCGCTATCGGCATAACCGATGTGGTAGGCTGGTGAAGGAGGTATTTGTCAATAGCACAAAGGATAGTTTAGATGAGAGGGAAGGAGAAAAAATATTAAAAATGCTAGAAAGAAAACAACCTAAAGTAGCATGACTACGTTTAAGCATAAAATTTCTTAAGGTATAACCCATTGATGGGTTCCTTGAGCAAGAGGCCTTCTGGGGAGGCCAAGATGTATGCACCTTTGGGGAGAAAATGTTGGATGATGTAAGGTCGATGCCAAAGTGATTCGAATTTTCCATGGCTAAAGGTATCATGAGCGATATCATAGGCCAGGACAAGGTCGCCTTCGCGGAATGATCGAAGGTTGACATGGTGATCAAAGGTAGCCTTGGATCATTTTTTAGCTGCCTCGTTGTTCTGTAATGAAGATCGACGATCTTCATCCAGAGAATCCAAGTTCAGCAAGCGCTGCTCCATCAGAGCAGTGTCAGGTAAAAGCTCAATTGCAGTGCGTAGGGTGGGAATTTCGCACTCGATGGGAAGAGTTGCCTCGACCCCATGAACTAAATGAAATGGTGTGAAACTCGTAGCGGTATTTAGTGCCATTCGATAAGCCCATAGCGCGGAAAATAACATATGATGCCGATTGGTTTTATGTTTATTAACCGTGCGTTGTAACATGGTCTTGAGGACTTTGTTCACTGCCTCGACCTGTCCGTTTGACTGAGGGTAATATGGTGAGGAAAACTCGTGAGAGAAGCCTAACTAAGATGAGAGTTCAACGAATATCTCATTCTCAAAGTGTTTCCCATGGTCGGAAACGAGTTGAAGTGGTACTCTGAACCGGGATATGACGTGGTTAAAGAAAAAATGCGCTGCAGTGTCAGCGGTGTTGTTGAAGGTGGGCATAGCTTCGGCCCATTTGGTGAAGTAATCAATGGCGACAACAATGTATGTGTGACCATTGCTAGAGGGGGGATTACAAGTCATAAATTCGATGCCCCATTTACAAAAGGGGCCCGCAGTAATGACAGGGTGAAGAAGGGCGGCGGGGGCTCGGGATTTGTTGGCATAGAGCTGACATTGCTCACATTGTTTCACGGCATGAATGCAATCATGAAACAGGGTAGGCCAAAAGTAACTGGCTCGGATAATCTTCTGAGCCATGGAGATACCCGAAAGATGGCCCCCACATGCGACACTGTGGCAGTCATTTAAGACTCTGTCGGCCTCATCAATAGTCAGGCAGCGACGCAGAATGGTGTCGACGCCTCACCGATATAGGATGTCACCGATGAGGAGATAGCGGGGGGCCTGATGGCGAATGCACCGACGATCATATCGTGATAGGTGATTACCAAACTTTTAAGTTCGTAGGTAGACGAGAAGGTCACCATACCAAGGATCATCGGAAGTGATGTAAAAGAGATGTTCGTCAAGAAAGTCAGTATTAATGGGGGCACTTGGTGTGTCAAAGGGAAGGGTTGTGACAAGTTCGGCTAGAACAAGGGCCTTCTTACTCTTAGGTGTTGAGAAATCAAGGTCATACTCTTGAAGGATAACGATCCATCGGGCGAATTTTTCGTTGACTTGTCGACGGTTGAGAAAGTGCATAGGATTGGAATCTGTGATGACCTTTGTGGTGCGAAGCATAATGTAATGGCGTAGTTTCTGAACTGCGAGGACAACTGCAAGAGAAAGTTTCTCTTCATTTTTGTACTTCAAGGGTGGTCCTGAGAGGTTCTTACTGACGTAGTAAATGACATGTTCACGATTGTCATCTCCGAGCTGGACGAGGACGCCGGCTACTGATACAGCTGATGCTGATACGTAGAGGATGTAGTCACGATTGTAGTCAGGTGCACTGATTAAAGGTGCATTTGAAAGTGTTTCTTTAAGATCGTCAAATGACTATTGGGCATAGTCGTCCCAGTGAAAATGGATGTCATGATGTAGTAAGTGAAGGAAACCATGTGCGTGGATGGCGTAATCAGGAACAAAGCGTCGTAGAAAGTTAGCTTTTCCCTGTAGACTCTGCAATTGTCGTAAATTCCGAGGAGGTGGAATTTCGGTGATGGCTTTGACTTTGAGGGGGTCCATAGTAATACCGCTTTGGGAAACGATAAAACCAAGGAGTTGCCTGACGGTGACACAAAACACACACTTGAGAGGGTTCAAGAGGATGTTGTATTGACGACACTGTTGAAAGATGATTCGTAAATCATCGAGATGTTGGGTGCGCTTCTTAGATCGAGCGGTGAGGTCATCCAAGTAGGCGAGAATGATGGCAGCTAGATCATGAAAGATGTATGTCATCGCGCACTGGAAGGTTGCACCCGCATTTTTGAGGTCGAAGGGCATGACACAATATGCGAACGTACCCCACGGGGTAATGAATGCGGTTTTATACTGATTAGATGGGTGGATTTGAATTTGGTTATAGCCAGAGAATCCATCCATAAAGGAAAGATCCTCGTGGCCAGCGCAGTCATCGATAATATGATCGATGAAAGGCATTGGGAAGTTGTCTTTTGGACATGCGTTATTGAGATTGCGAAAGTCAGTGCAAACGCGAATGGTGCCCTATCTTTTGTCGACGGGTACAGGGTTGGAAACCCATGAAGTGTAAGCGATGGGGTAAATAAACCTGGCCATACGTAACTTATCAATTTCGGCTTTGATAGCCGCGGCCTTAGATGGGTGTAGCGGTCGATGTTTCTGGCGAACTGGTGTGATGTCCGGCCAGGTGTCGATGCGATGTTCAACAATAGATGGGTCGAGGCAAGGCATCTCTGTGTATGACCATGCGAAGATATCCCTGTATTCTTGGAAGAGGGATTTATATGTGGTGATTTCCTGAGGAGTGCAAGCAGCTCCAATGATGATTTCTTCGACGATGCCCTTTTTAATGGAAATGTCGATTTTGATGGTGGGGGAAATGTTAGCTAGATTACCTTCTTCAAAGGCGTCAGGGGCAGGAATGGTATTTTTGAACCAATCGATAGGCCCGGATGGGATAAAATCTTTGGTTTTGACTGCATAAATGGGATTGTGGCTAGGAGGCATGAGAGCTTTTTGCGAAAGGAAGAGAGAATGATGATGCAGTGTGTCCCAGGGAGATTCTAGGCATTGTATCTCTTCCAGTATTTCTTCATCACTTTGGAAATGATGGGAATATAATGGATCGTGAGGAGTGATCTCAGTGATAGGGTGATTGCCCCCTGCTGAAGAAACAGAGGGGGTATCGCGGGAAGATGGTGAGGGTTCACTTGACATAAACCATATATTGAGGTACTGAGGGGTACCCGTAGTGGTGGGATGGATAATTTCCACAGGGGAATGAAAAGGAGAGTTGGGTGGGTTGCGGGGTAAATCTTAAGAGACGTTATCTGAGAACCATGGAGGTGTAGGGAGTGCCTCGGGTTTAGGTGAAATGACATAAAAATCCTCGAGTGGCGAGGTAAGGTTAATTATCGTCGCTGCGAGTTGGGGATGCAGGGTCAATTGACGTTGCCTGTATGCGAGGATTATTGGACACTGGTATGTAAAGTGAGCCAATGAATTGAAAGAGAGCAAGGGTATCTCATGCATTCATTGACTATAGTGGTGACATAGTGAATGTCGATGATTTTTGAAGAGGACGTAGCAGGGCGTGGGTTGTTCTGAAAGTCCTGGCATATGACAGTTAGTGCCTGCCGGAAACATGGTAGTGCTGGACAATGATGGGTGTAGTGGCCATACTCGGAACAGATAGCACACGCAAATTTGGTCCTCAATGCTTTACTACTGGAAGGTTGGGTGGTAGTAGTAGGAATAGCGATAGTGATGGGTGTTGTGGAAGTTGGATTGAGGGGAATCAAATTTCGTAATTCTGGTAGTGATGGGCAGTTGTTGGTTTGGTGACCCTCTTTGTCACACAATGCGCAAAGTGGTGGAATGTGCAGAGGAAGTGGAGTTGTGGGCTCCTTCTTCTTTCTCCTGCCCCTAGCTATAGCAGGGGGGGTAGGGAGTATGGGGGGAGTGGGGGTGAGGACAGGAATTGTCATGGGGAGGCCTTCCTGTGGTCGAGGGACCATCTCAGGTGGATGTAAATACCACACTGGGATTGCTAACACCATATTGGGTAGTGTGAGCGTTGCGGCTACCTGGAAAGATTCTATACCGGGTGGAGGGTAAAATAAGGGAATTTGAGTGAGGGTTCAGGGGACTGTCTCCCAAATGGGACTAGGCCCCTGAGGGGGTGTGGATTCATGGACTATGGGGGTCGACGGGTTCGCAGGAGGCTCCTGTGAGAGTGTTGTTGCGAATTTTGAGACGTCAGGAATGACTGATGCCTCCTGAGGAGGATGAGCATCCTTCATGTGAGTTTCGTTAGAGGATACGACGCATACCTGATTAGGGGGAAGGAGTGGTGGTGCTCCATGGTACGTCCCTAACAAGGATGGATCTTTGAAAATCCCAGGACCCATCTCTACTAGTGGATATGCATCTCTGTTGGTATGAATAAGGGGAAGAATATTATCGAGATTGGCAGATGGGTTTGGATCATAATGTGAGACTTGGTCAATGGTCACAATCATTCCATTGTGGGGGAACATGATTGTCCAAAAGACGGATGATGCCACTATCTTCATAGCATACATGTAGCTACGTCCAAACAAGATATTGTAATCGAGTTGAGCATCGATAACTTCAATGTCAATGAGAATAGTTTTGCCCCCGAGTTCTATGGGGACATTTTGGAAGATCCCTTCTGGAGATGATGGTCGTCTGTCATAAGCTCATAATGTGATGGCGGAAGGACTGAGTTCTGGGGAACCAAGTTTCTGGCATACGGTTTTGGACATGATGCATGTAGATGCACTCTCATCAATGATACACCGATGGATGGTGATGTTCCGTATTTTTACTGGTATTTGAATAGCGACCAAAGCAGGAAGACGAGGTTCACAGCTATCAAGGTCAAAGGTGATGAGTCGAGTATCAGCAGGGTCGACGGACCCCAAGGTGGAAAGTAGTGATTTTCGCTGTGTAGGGCAAGTCTGGAGGACTTCCAGAACTGACATGGCAGCTGGGGATTGTGCTAAGTCATCTACCAAGTTATAGTTATGAGCGGCCCTCACCTGTGGGTTGTGGACATTCCTGCGCAAGGGGATGCGAGGGATGCATAATGGTGGTTCGGCGGAAGGGTGAGGGATCACCAACGGGTGTCCCGTTGGTGTCGTGTTTGTCTCAGGAGAGATAGGAGTAGGCTCATCTGGTGTCTGATACTGACGATTGCGTGTTTGCAGAACAATTTCTTCCTCACTGGTGAGGAGAATTGTTCGCTCTATTGGATTGTTGGGGTTGTGATATTGGCCCACCTAAGGTGGGGGATGCTGCGTGTCCTGCTAGGTGTTTATCACACCTTGATGTGGGATAGGATTTTGCAGTACAGCAGGAGGGGGTTGTTGCGCGTATTGTTGTTGTGCCTGCTGAGGGGCAGGTTGCGCTGGGGAGGGGGGAAGGCTCCCAGAGTCTTTCAACCTTTTGAAATCAGTGATCTGGGGGAAATGGTGGGTGTAATGACTGAACACGCCACAAAAAGCACAAGGGTGGATGATTTTAACATTATTCCACCCTTGGCGTTTGTTGTTATTACCCCCTTGGGGGTTTTGGTTCCCTTGGTTCTGGTTGCCCCCAGTGGGTTGGTGTTGTGGGGGTTGATTCCCGCCTTGACCAGGGTTGTTGTTATTCATGTTCCTTCCTTTCCTCTTGGTATTGTTCGATGGATGAGTTGGATTGGCTGTGTTCAACTGTTCAAAATTTTGGTATTGTTGAGCAGTTGAGGGTTGAACAAAATTTACCCCCGCATGTGGATGTGGGGGAGCCATGGGTTGTGGAGGTCCAGGAGATGGGAAATATGGATTCTGTGGTGGTACTGATCCATAGGGTACATAGGAAGGTGTATAGATTTCACTACTACTATAAGCTGATGTTGAGGGAGTACCACTGTTTGGGGGAACCGGTTGATGTATGGTAGGTGTCGGTGGTGGTCCACTAATGGGTGGAGGTATAACAACAGGATATGGATGTTAATAAGGGGGTGGGGGGTAATAAGAAGTGCCCCCATAGGCCAACGTGTATTTAGGTGTTCCGTACATCAGTGGTGGTTGGGGTTGTGGACCATGGTGTGTGGTGGCACCTATTAGTCCGTCTGCTGAGTGAGACATCCCGGGTTTGTCTTGACCGAATGGCATAGGTTTTGGAAGATCAGGAAGTACTGTGTATAAATATCCTAACTGTGCGTAAATGAGGTCATATTATTGAGCCTTGTTGATGGCTTCCTCTTCAGATTGTGGGAAGGTGGAAGCTACATCCTTACCAAGGAGAGCGACAAGTGATCTAAGAAACCAGTCAAGACATTGTTGTTTGGTGGTTTCTNCTTTACACAAACTACGTCGCCTACGCCACTCATGAATGTGGTCAACGATGTGGGTGGCTGAGGTCTGTTTGAAGTTAGACAGTAGTTCTAGACCATTGTCATGGTGGATGGGTAATTGGAAGAAATTTAAGAATGCTTTGGCCAAGGACTCAAAGGTCGTATGGGACCCAGATTTTTCTTCGACATACCATTTGGCTGATGGGACAGTGAGTGTGCATTGAAATAATCGCAGTCTGACGGAATCATTCATAATGCTGTTGGAAAAACACCATAGATGAAAGGTCATGACATGGTTGGCGGGGTCATCCCCTGCCTTTCCTTCAAAATTTGGTGTGTCTGAAGGAAGTTTGGTTGGCATTGCAAGCCATGTGGCGTCATGCAATATAGGATCATTAGTAAGCTTGGTGAGATTCGGTATGTTGAGAGAGGCCAAATATGTCATCTGTAGTGTGGTGGTAGGATTATTTCCAGCCATCGTGTGTTGTGAACCTGACCCATGATGGGGACTAGGTGGGTTGTTTCTCCCTCTTTGAGAGGAAGTGGGTCCCCCGCTTCCGTGCAAATAAGAGCGAGTGACTGTATGACCTTGGGAATTGGACCCAAGTAAAATAGAACCAAGAAAAGCTGATCCTAAGATAGTGGCACTCACAGGAGTGTGTAAAGGAGGTACTGATGAGTGGGTACAACCAGATACTCCTCCTAATATAGGAGGAACGTTGAGTAAGCATCGTGAATGATGGGGATTCTGTGGTTCCCCAATGGTGTCAAACTAGTTGTGTGAAATGTGTGCAACAAGTTGTGAGAGAAATATAGAAACAAGAGTCTTTGTTGTGATTGTTTACACAATATATATATCAGAGTCAAACTATAATTAGATGTGCATCATACATAAATGAAAAAGAAGCATATATGTGGGTAAGAGGGTTTTGTCTGCGTGGGGGAATAAAAAAGAAAGCAAGTGCTCGTGTCCTAGAAGACGTAACGTCCTTCCTCTCAAAAAGCATTGGACCTTCCAATAGCTCTCAACAGTGGAGTCTGAAGTCACCGGAAGAGACACTAGTGAAGGATGAAATAACTAGTTATAATGAGGGGTAGAGGGGGCAATATCCCAAAAGAGCTGGTGATACTTCCCAATAGCCACACAAAATCCAATCAAGGTGCGATTGCAGCCCACAATCGCCACCTGGGTAGATGTCCTAAAGTTGGTCACTAGGTACCTCGGTCCAAGTGCGACATTTAGATTTTCGGCCTAAGAAATGGGTCACGGGCTGGATCCCGTCCAAGAGGTGGGTGCCTCAAGGGGGGATGCACAGAACAACTAGACCTCGGCCTTCGACCCTTCACGGGTATCTCCCTGCCTTATGGTGATTGGAACACTGGACTTGGAGGATTTGAAGTTCCCTTTTTGTCAACTTCTATGTTTGAAAATGTGAGAACCAGATAACGGGGGGTTATTTGGATGCCTACCCCTAAAATCCTACCTAGACTAAAATTTTCTTTTTGCACCTCCTGTGGAGGACAACTTAGTGAGTTGTTAGAAAGATTTTAGATGAAGTTGTTTTGTGAGGCTAGGGGCGAAAACCAACCTCGTTTGATTAAAAGTGGGAGTGGATAGTCCTATCAAGAAAAGATGGGGTGTTTTCAGAATCCCTTTTGAGGAGACCTACTTAGACCACCATTGTTCGAGACGAGGCTATGTGGGTGCAAAAGTGACTTTTGTGTGTGAGTGAAAAGTGTACCAAATTTTAGTTATTTAGGTGTCACCTTGCAACATGTGGACATCACTTGGTCCTTTACAAGAGTTTGATTACCTATTTAGCTAGATGTCATTGGTACAACCTTGCGGAATTTTAAAAGCCCTAGGAAACTAGCATGTGGACATGTGGCCCGTTACTATCCTTTAACTCCCTATGTGTGAGTTAATCTAGAAAAAGCATGAAACTATCCTAGATTGAACATGTGGGCATGTGTGGGATCGTTACAAACTTTTAAAATCTCCTAGTTTTTTTATCTAAGAAAGCAAAATTGTAACAACTATCCTACTTTTGTGACATGTGGGCATGTATGGGCCCGTTACAAATTTAGGATATGTTTGAAAAAATGAAACTAAGAGGGGTCCCAAAAGGGCCTTTGTCCTCTCCTACAAGTTTTTGAAATTTTGTTAAGGGAGATGAAACCATTTTCGCAATCCTTTTATGGTTCTCAAGATCGCTTGATGGCGCAAGAGAAGAGCATACTCAAGATTGTTACTTCAATTTATAGTCCCAAATGTGAATTAGATGTGATTAAGTATGATTGTTCAACTTGGATTATAAATCAAAGCAAGCCATCCATGTGGCAAAAAGAAAATAAGGGAAAATGATTTTTATCCACCTAAGTGCCTATGTTTGCTTGATTATCCCCTTTATAAGTTGAGGGGCCTAAGTGGTGTAGTATTTAGAGCATGCATATCATCATTCTTAAGAAGGAAAATGACTTTCCCCACATCCCAAGACCTTACAATGTGAAATTAAGACCAAATGCGCGCCCACTAGTTCATACACAGGCGCACAGAGCGCATGGGCGCTATCTGAAGTGAGACAGAAAGCGCATGTGCACAGAGAGAAATTTTTGAGCAGGCGCATGCACGCACGATGCGCGTCTGTGGGGTGGAATACCCGCGCGCCTGTGGAAAATGGTCGAGAGAAGAAATCCGGATGGATTTCTTTCAATTCTCCCTTGAATTGACTGGTTAGCAGGTCGACAGAGGCTGGTTTGTGAACCTGCAAGTTAATGAAATCAAAAGGAAAGAAAAATGAACCCAAATGAGGGAGGAATGGATACCAACTCCCCAGCAAAGTCGCCAATCTGTTTGCACCCAATTCGTCACTAGGTGAGAAAATAAAGGGTGCTTACATGCCCAGTTGGGTTTTGTTAGACATGACAACTGTAGAGGAAAGGGTTAGAGAAATAAAATAAAAACAATAAACAAGAATTAAATTAAAACAAACTAAAACTATGAGCATATGAAAAAGAAATAACAAACACAATGGACCAATATCACCAATGTTTTTAGGTTGATATATTGATGAAATCCAAAGCACAATGAAGAAAGGGAACTGTGGTTCCTTCTTCCTCCAAAGGAAGGCTCTTGAGGCCCTCACAAACTTGCTCTCCTTACAATGATAAAATGAGAATGATGGTGAAAGAACTTAAAGCATATCCACTCAAGAGAGGGGTGGATAGCTCAATGAAATGGTGCTAATGTGTTATTGTCAAGGAGTGATTCTTTAAAACAATCTAAGCAGCATAACATTACATGAAATTCCTTGAGAAAATGATGGTTCTTCATGGCTTTTTATAGCATGGCATGGGGTGATTATGTAACTCCCTTGAGGTGTGAAAATGGGCTCTTTAGGGCTCAATTAGGTCTTTGACCAGCCTACCATGTGGATTCAGCTAAGATTTGATGTCAAATCAGCTTGGGAGCTGATCCATTAGTGGTTGGGAGGCCGACCAATTTCAATAAATGCGTCGTTTAGCAGGTGCGTGAGTTTTTGCGCCAACAGCCGCGCGTCGTGCACTCATGCGCTAATTGTACGTTGTTGTTCCGCGCATGTGCACGCGTACCCAGATTCTGTAAAGCACCCTTCAATTTTTGGTTACTTTGTATAGTTTTTGACCCTTTTGCCATGCTGTGGAATTAATCCTGTGCCATGAATGACTTCATTCCTTTTTTGATGATGCAGAGTTCTTGTCGCCATGTGTGGATGAAATTTCAGTGATAATAATTAATTCACTTTTGATTTCGTACATTTTTATCTTTAGTTTTGTTTTGATTTTGCACTTGCTTAGTTTTGTTTTGCACTCGTTTTGTACTAGTTTGTTTCGTATTGATTTTTCCCCTGTCATGTACTCATTTTCATTTTGTTTTCTAGTATTTGGATTTGATTTTCATTAAGATGATTTTACAATGAGTGTAAGTTTGGAATTACTCACTGAGATCCTTGCAAAAGTTGGGATCTCCTCTTCTCAGGAAGAGGAGATCCTGACCGCAATTAAAGATGCAATCACTCCTCTAGAAGCAAAGGAAAATATAACATCTGAAGAGTTCTATACAGTCTATAATGAACAAGCATGCGAGCAGGAAATCGAGGAGGACGAAGAAGGGATTTCAGGTGAGTTTGATCAAAACGAAGAAGTAGACCATGCTTATGAAATATGCATCGAACATTGGTTTCAAGTAAGTACAAGGATAGATCAATTTTGTTTTTTCTTTTATTTCATTAATTTACATTTTGAGCAGTTAAATTTGCACATTATTGTACATCCTAGATTTCATTTTTCAAAATTAAATGTAAATATTTTCTTACTTTTGTTACATAGATGGTTACATTGGAAATTCCATTTAATTTAGATAATTTCTAGTTTGAATATAAATTAGAGTAGGCAGGTTTTCATTGTAAACAAAAATGCTTTCACAAATAGGATGATTTAAAAAATTCTAGATCTTCATTTGCTAGGAAATAAATAAACGTTAATTTGCATTCGTCTTTAATCATTAAACTTTAGAATTTTATAATTAAACAAAAAAAAAAAAACATTAAAAATCTTATCTATATATTCCATCTTTTCTGGGCATTCATTTTCCACTCATTAAACCTGCAAAACCAAAATAAACAAACACACATTAAAAAAACAAAAAAAACATCATCAAAAATAAAAAATAAAGCAAAATGCAAAATCCTAGTTGTTCGTGAAAGAATTTTTCGACCTGCATGCTGCCCTAAACATGCCATTGTAAATCTGCCATTGAAAAAATCTACCCCA
>ML798100.1:119672-150900 GCA_009831015.1 Picea engelmannii
ACAGTCATAATAGGGACCCAACTGATCTGAACCCAGGGGGTGATTAGTTTCCAATAATTGGTTGTTTCTATCACTCCTTCAAAAGGATCAGTTATAGATCATTTTACATGAGAAATTTGCAATTAAAGGTAAAGTTTAAGTCTTATGATCTTGAATTCGAAGTGAATGAAACCTCTTTAGTTTTCCTTATGCTTGATATGTCATGCTTGCATTTAATATCCTATGTGTGAAAATTCATGGAAAAACAACATAAGAACATAATACACATAATGGATATGACACTTCCCTTGATAACAGAGTTCACCCGATGTGGGTTACGTCTCCAGGTCTTGCTTCCAAAGCTTGACTTCTTTATTCTCCTCACTGTAATGATGTCTCTCATTTACAAGCTGTAAGGACAAAGCCCCTTTTCGATGACGACAAAAAGAGATCAGAATGTGATCATGAATGTATACAAGCTTCATAAGTTCTCATGATCATGAGGCATCCATTATGATGACATGGACATCATTCACACATACTCAATACATACAAAGAGGAAGAATAAAATATGATCCCCATCATCATGGAGCCATCAAGTTCCTTAGATATGCTACTTAGATCCAAGTATAAATATGCATCCCATAAAAATATCCCGAAACCACGAGATTTAGAACTGCTTCATTGGCCACTTATCATGCAAGTGCCAAAATTTTGYTGTCAAATGTAACTGATTGGTTTTATGTGGAAGAAGAGAAGAAAATAAAATATAGAAGGAATAAGATGATCTTTTTTCCTTGCTGCAACCTCTCCATTGTCCTTCAGACCTGTAACATGCATGTTGTGTTGCAACATTTAATGAGAAAACAACATAATGAAAAGCATTCTTACATTGACTTCTCCAGAGATTATCTTTCTGATATGAAGCTCTGCTGCAAAAACATACCTCGCCATTGGATGCATGTCATTGAATTACCTAAAAACAATTGTCAAATCGTCTCCATCGAACATACTCACCTTTAGGCCCTTTATGGACCTCCTGCCTCGATCCACGTGCAATTCTAGGAAATTAATGCACTGTATGCATTGAAATCCATGCCACTGTACGACTTGAGTATGCTCCCCTGTGCACTGGCAGTTCAACATTTAAGTAAAAAAAGAGGGAAGAATTACCCATGAGCCAGTTTAGCCGAATTGGTTGGCAGAGGATAATTTAGGGTGTTAGTTTAGAGGAGGTCATAGGGTCAAATCCGTTGGCCTCCTTTTTTGGAATGTTTCCCAATGATCTGCTAACTTTGGCAAATCCCTGCCAGATTTGGTGGGGCACCACCATATTTAGAGGAATTTCATTCAATCTAAAATTCAAAAAATTTGGCATGCACCCTCACTGGGCATTTGTTGTGTACCACGTGGAATCCTATGATTGGGCCATGTGGCAGCCACCCATTGGACCTGTTGACTGCACCTTCCACGTGTTGGAAACAATATTACAATTGTTATCTTTTAATATACATAGCTTCCTACACAGGGTCATGAAATTTCATTACCCTTCATGAAGGGTAATGAAGATTACAGTTGCAAATCATCACTTCTCCCTATTGTCTTTTCAAACTTTATTTTCATGACTGTAAGCATGAAAACTTGCGACTGGGATTACCATTATGTTTTTAAAGACAAATTTCTCTTATGATTTATTATAGAATTGTGACTTTTTGCTATGAGCATGTTTCTCTCCTTGTTTGTGCTAAGTATGCCTAAGAGAAAGCATTGGTTGCATGAACGAAAGACCCCCACCATTTCAATTTTCATTGATTTTAGTTTGATTTTAAATCATATTTCTTCCATGAAACATTTGGCTATTCGATGCTGCAAACTTACCCAACTTTGCAATCAAAATATGATGCGCACACTTAGGTTTTCAGAGTACTTTGGTCCTATCATACCAAGGTAGCATACAACATGCAGGATTGTCATTACACCTTAGCATGGTCTCAGGTTCCACAAACTCTTCACATGCATTTTGATTGAATACTTTGCCCACTGTTTGAATCATCACAACTTGTATTGATAAGGCTCAGGTCTATGGCTCTGTTTCATTTTTTCAAACCCTACATGTGTGTTCTGTGTTGATCACCCATCCGTTCAGCATGGCTCCAGTGGTAAGGGTTGAACCGAACGACGTCCAAACCCTGCTCTCATATGATAATGCTAGGGAAGCTTTGGAAAGGAATGGTTGGCATATTTTCATCGAAAAGTTTAAGGGTTTTAATATTTAGGTCTCCCAAGAGTTTTCCTTAACCTTTGATGGCTATAGGGAAAAAATCGGTGATGTGCAATTGGAAGTAACTGAAGAGTTCCTAAGTTAACCCCATAATTTCCTTCCAGAGACACATTTTTGTGAGAGCTATTCTGAGAAAACTGTTTTGAATTAAATGAAACCCTTGAAAACCCAGAACCGGAATGAGCCCTTTTACCTTCATTGTGGTAAGTTTCCCCAGAAATTGGATTGTTCCAAAGATATAGCTCGTCCTTTAGAGGTCAAATATCAGATTTTCTTTGTGGCTGAGGTGAGCGTTTTGGTTTGCTTGCAAGTGTTGAAACGTTTGTTACCTCTCTAGCCCTATGCCTTAGCATCCTACAACACCCCTCTCACCCGTCCAACCATGTGTCCCAGACTCCTACTGTGAACCGTTGATCAATCTGAAGGATATTCAACAAGTCTGTCATCAAGTTATACATCTACAGGACATGTGATATTTAAAAAAAAACGTAGAAGAAGCTACAACCATCATGATTCGATTTGATTTCATGATTTGAGGTATGATATGTTTAATTTTTAGCATGATTTTGTCACTCTTAAGTTAGCATATTTGATTTGATTGAATAAACTATTTTTCTTATTAAGATTAGTTTTTTTTGTTTATTTAATAAAATATGATTGCATTGGCTATTATAACTAGCTACATATTCTGTATGCAGTTAAGAAAAATTCGAATTGATTGTTTTGATAATTGAAAACATGTATGAAATCTTCTCATTTTCATTTGTTTTTAGGATGATTAAGGAGCCCACGATTTACAAGGAGATATGAGGCACTTTTTTGAGATCTCCCAGCCATATCAACTGTGTATTTTGAGTAAATAGATTAGACTGTTGGTAGTTTTTGATATTGAGTGAAATCAGGGTGGTTGCATCCCCCATATTTTTGAAACAAATTTGATCTTATCAACAGGAAACAATCATGTTTCCTAAAACCTATATAAAATTATCATTTTGTAAACAATAGATCATCTCAGCCTGGGGCAAGACTATGGATGTTTCACAACAGACTTGAATGGAATATAATACACGTCACAACTTTAGTTTTTCTGTATAATGTTTTTATTCAAGTCATGTTTATTTCAATTTGTTAATAGATTATGATTGCTTTTGTCATCATGGCTTATTATCAATTGATATGATTAAAGATTATATATTGTCCATATTTTTATGTCCCAGATATAACACATAGTAATCATTCGTTCAATTTGAATTAAGAGATTTATCTCTAATTTCGATCAAACATTTATACACAAGTTATCATAGGAAGAATTATCTTATTGTAGTTGCTTGTAAAATTATAAGATTATTGTGACTGCATCTATTATGTGTTCTGTTATTATGATTCAAACTCCATCATTGCTGATTCACATTTATTAGGAGCAATTTCAGAATCTGTCGCAGGTTTACCTCGTCAGATAAGGTGACTGGATGCTACACATTGAACAGATATTGGATGCAATAACAGGTCATCCTGTTATTTGATTTCATTAGTATAATAAATATAGAAGCTTCCTGTAGTTAAAATACTTTCTACCATATGTTATTTCTTTTGTTTAATTAGACAGTTTGATATCCGATTTCTTAAGTATAAACATCTAAGAAAACAAATAAAAAACATTAGATAGTAGTTTTACTGTTGTCTAAAAAATCAATTTACATTCGATTTTCACGGATTTAGATTAAAATTCATAGTTTGTATATATTATATATATATTATAACTAGAATTATTTGTATATATTATACATATGATAACTAGAATTATTTTTAAGTATTAGTTAGTTAAACTGTAGATATATATCAGATGTATATACAGTTTTCAGTGATTTTTATTTATTAAGTTATTGTTTTTCCTTTAGTTATATTTTTCACTTTCTTTAGGACTTAGATCGGCCAACGGAGCCGCTCAACCCATCAGAGTGAATTAATCCAAACGGATTGGGTTAATTAGACAACCTCGGACCGGATTCACTCCTCCAGTTGATGAGCGGTCAATTTCGCCCGTCAACACCATGTTACTTTCTAACATCACCTGTACGGATTTCCATGTCAGTTGTTGACTGTACCTTCCACCTCAGCTGCCACATCAGTTGTATAGTTTTCCATGTTAGTTGTACAAACTGCCACGTCAGCTATAGGGATTGCCATGTCAGTTGCCACATTAGTTGTACATACTTCCATGTCACCCTACCACATACTGTATGGACTACCACATGGCACGATTTGATTGGTCCATGGATCGTCTCGAAAACGCCAAAAATGGGTGACACATAGCAGCCTCTGGTGCTACCATGTCATCATGTTGATTTCATCATGCCACATGTAACCTTCATTCTCATTCCAGATGTGTTGTACATATGGTGACATCATCCCTATGGATTATTACATCATTCGTATGGATGATGACTCATCCCCTGCTGACTGGGTTGGGTTGACCAAAATTTGACCACAAATATCTTTCAATTCGTAACTCTATTTGATGAGACATTTACGCCATTGGAAAACTTGTGATGTGATCTTCATGATTATGTCATTTCCACTGAGTTTTGGGAACTCTAAATTTTTCTGTTTCTCTTCCTGTTGTGGCCATTCTGAGACTCCTGAGACACTTATGAAACTTCTGTGATGTTCCCTAGATCGATCCGGATCATGCCTCCCAATTGAAAGGACTTTTGGTCCCCAAAAGTCATTACATTATAATTTTCATGTCCATTGGACTTACAATAAGAAACCCATACCCAAACTACCTCACAAGGCCAAACAATATCAACATGTGCCAGGAAAATAAGTGATACTAACAATTATCACTTTTACATAATACCCATTTATGGGGTCTGAATCGAAACATGTGATTTACATAGATGGCCACTCTCGACGAACGCAAGGATTTTCCCCATTCGTTCAGCCATTATGTCGAACATGTCTTCTTTAGTCAGCTACCCTTTTTCTGGTAGTTTGTCTTCTCTTGGTACTAGATTTCTCTGTTGCACTTCATGACTGATTGTGTCCCTTGGAGGTGTCTACCTAGTATTCTTGTTCCTCTTTGGATGTATATCTATATGTAATTCCAAACAAGTGGCCTCATGATGCCCATCTTTGCTACAATGGATGCAATAGATTTTCTCCTTCAAAGGTGCATTTCCCTTGCTCTTGTTTGTGTGTGGAAAGAAATCTRCAATCCTCATCCTTTTGCCGATTTCCATAACCTTCCTTCACAAGGATTTTCTCTTCCAACACTGGGATACTGCATGGTTATTCAATCAAAAAAAATTGCAAGCTATTTGATGCCACAAGCTCTGTTTTATATGATTAACATGCTTATAGTCAAATGGTATTTTAGAGTTTCAAGATTTCTTATACCTCAATGAGTTTCCTCTAGAGTCAGAATGGAAAGAAGATTTGGTCTCAACTCTATCGTTGTGATGCTCATATCTCCTTGGAGATGTCTCGAATCCTCGATCATGAGAATCTGTGCTCTCGACCTGCACCAAATCAATTTCATCTCCTGATGAACTGTTGACCTCTGGAGTCTTAGTGACTATCCTGGGGTCTTCTTCCTGAATGGTTTTGAAGATTTCTCCAACATCCTTTGGGACATAGCCTATCCCAGCATATTGATGCCAAACCACTGCCTCAATGGTATCCAAAATACCTTGGCCATTGGCTCCAAGGCCTCCTCCCTCGTATCCCATTTTTGTCATCAACTTTAAGCCAATGCAAGAAGCATGTTGTTCAAGTATTTCAAATGAATCGTCAAAATTAATCAAGAAAGGAACTACACATGGTTTATTTATCTCCACATCAAACTGGGACCCTTGGTCTACTTCTTTAGATGTGTCCAGTTTTTCCCGGTGAGAAGGATTAGTGGAAGATCCTTCTAGGAATCCTCCTTGGTTTCTTCTTCATTTGCTTGAAAAAGTGTGCATGCATTTTCACTGTCATGCTCACACCCATAATTGGTGAAGTTTCCATGGTCACGCAATGGTCTTATCACCGTCTCATTCATAGAGCCTTCCCCTATCTTCATCTTCATTTCTTGCAACTGCTCTTCCAACCGTTGGTTCTCTTCCTCTCCAACATGAAACAATGTATTCAATCCAATATTTTCTTCTTGAATCATCTGATTGAGCTCTTAAATCTCATCGAACCACAACTATTTTGGTGACCTTGCCATACTTAGCTTCAACACCTGAAATCGATATCAATCTTGCTCTGATACCACACGATCTAAACTTGGGGGGGTGGTTAGTTTCCAATAATTTGTTATTTATGTCACTCCTTCAAAAGGGTCAGTTATAGATCATTTTACTTGAGTTATTTGCAATCAAAGGTAAAGTTGAAGTCTTATGAGCTTGAATTCGAAGTGAATGAAACCTCTTTAGTTTTCCTTATGTGTGATATTCCATTCTTGCATTTAATATCCTATGTGTGGAAATTCATGGAAAAACAACATAGGAACATAATACACATAATGGATATGGCACTTCCCTTGATAATAGAATTCACCCAATGTGGGTTACATCTCTGGGTCTTGCTTCCAAAGCTTGACCACTTTATTCTCCTCACTGTAATGATGTCTCTCCTTTACAAGTTGTAAGGCCAAAGTCCATTTTTGGTTACGGAAACAAGAGATCAGAATGTGATCAGGAATGTATACTTGATTCACAAGTTATCATGCTCATGAGGCATCCATGATGCTGACATGGACATCATTCCCACATAATCAATACATAAAAAGAGGAAGAATAAAAGATGATCCCCATTATCATGGATCCATTAAGTGCCTTAGATATGCTTCTTAGATCCAGGCATAAATATGCAGCCCATACAAAGATCCTGAAACCACGAGATTCATAATTGCTTCATTGGCCACTTATCATGCAAGTGCCACAATTTCTCTGTCACATGTAACTGATTGGTTTTATCTGGAAGAAGATAAGATAAGAAAATAAAAGATAGAAGGAATAAGCAGATCTTGTTTCCTTGTTGCAGCCTCTCCATGCTCCTTCGGACCTGTAACACGCATGTTATGCTGCAACATTTAATGAAAAAACAACATAATGAAAAACATGCTTACATTGGCTTCTCCAGAGCTTATCTTGCTAATTTGAAGCTTTGCTGCAAAAACATACCTCTCCATTGGATTCACATCATCGAATTACCTAAAAACGACTGTCAAATCGTCTCCATCAGACACAGTCACCTTCAGGCCCTTTCTGGACCTCCTACCTCAATCCGTGTGCAATTATAGAAAATTAAGGCACTGTCTACATTGAAATATGTACCACTGTACGGCTTAGGCGTGCTCCCCTGTGCACTGGCAGAGTTCAACACTCAAGTAAAAAAAGAGGTTCGAATTACCCATGAGCCAGTTTAGATGAATTGGTTGGTAGAGGGTAAGTTAAGGTGTTAGTTTAGAGGAGGTCATGTGGTCAAATCCATTGGTCTCCTTTTTTGGCATGCTTCCCAATGCTCTGCTAACTTTGGTGAATCCCTGCCAGATTTGGTGGGACGCTGCTAGATTTGGAAGAATTTCATTCAAACTAAAATTCAAATTTTTGGCATGCACCCTCACTAGGAATTTTCCCTCTGCCATGTGGCAGCCTATGATTGGGCCACATGGTAGCCACCCATTGGCCATGCTAACTATGTCTGCCATGTAACCTACCGACGTCACCTGTACGGACTGTCATGCTAGCTTATGACTATACCTACCACCTCAGCTTCCACATCAGTTGTACAAACTTCCACTTTAGTTGTATAGACTTCCATGTCACCCTACCACATCACTTTATGGACTATACGGATTGCCACGTAGCACAATCTGATTGGTCCATGGATCAGCCTGAAAACACCAAAAATGGGTGACATGTGGTATCCTCTGGTGTTGCCACATCATCATGCTAATGTCAGCATGCCATGTGTCACTTTCATTCTCCTGCCATGTGTGTTGTACAGATGTTGACRTAATCTGTATGGATGTTAACGTCAKCCATACGGATGCTGACTCATCCCCTGTTGACTGGACTAGGTTGACCAAACTTTGACCATGAATATATTTCAATTTGTAACTCCATTTGATGAGACATTTGCATCGTTGGAAATCTTGCGACATGCTCTTCACGGTCATGTCATTTCCATTGAGTTTTGGGAACTTTGAATATTTCCCTTTATCTACCTTCTGAGGTCATTTTGAGCCTCCTAGGACACTTATGAAACTTCTTTGATGTTCCCTCAATCCATCCAGATCACCAAGAAGACTCAACAACCAATAAAACTTACCCAACAAACACCAAATGCAGCCAACAAGACTTAAGAGATGATATATGTGATTGTTCAGGGAACAATGTGTATATATGCTCCCTAAAGGAAGACAACTCGTGTATGTACATGTATGTCAAGGGAAAAACTACATATACCAAACAACACAATGATAGGGCAAGGGTTACGCGAATAAACGCAAATTCCAGGAAAAATAGAGGTTGTCAAGCAACAAGCGACAAGGAAACTTAGGAAAGAAGAGAGGAAATCAAGGAGAAAAACACTCAACACCCCAAAAAAGGAGATTTCCCCAGTGGAGTCACCAATTCTATTATGAGAAAAATATCTCTATGGCTAGGGGAAATCTACAACAAATGGAGCGACACCCATAAATCAAATATAATCCCAAGTATGCTATATAAATGAAATCTAACAAGACAAGACTAGAATCCTACCTCGTCCTGACATTAGAGGAAGACCACCATTGAGCACGCAACCCAAATCTTTATACATGCAACTTGTCTTCAACAACCAAGATATGCAAGAATGTGGTGATAATATATAATGTTAGCATATAAATTAGCATAATCCATTAAGATACATGACAAATACGCCCATGGAAATTAATTCAAATATTTTCAATATATCAATTGGATGAGAAAAGAGTATTTCTATTAAAGTAATCAACATAAGTACATAGGTGACAAACTTTTGTAATGACACATATCGGAACCAAGAAAATAAGTCCCTCTAGCTAGACCTCCACCACTTCAATCCTCCATAAATTCAATCTCATATGCAGGATTAAATGGGGTTATCCATCACAAAATAGGAAGAGATTGGGGGATGAAGACAAGAAGTTCACACTTTCAAGGACAAAGGGACGCACACTCACTATGAAGTGACATTTCTCCATAGATTCTCTTCTCTCAAATTTGAATTGTCCATTAGGCTTGGATATGGCTCAATGTGTAGCCTCCAAATGGAACTGAAGGGTTGAGTCAGAGCATTTCGAGTATATGGAAGGTCAAGGATCATGGATCTCATGACATGGCATGGAAACCCGACATATTTTTTTAATTTTTGAGCACCAAACCTGATGTATGCGGGATATGGTGGAGCAACTTGGGTATACGCTAGTTGTATAACTGATAGGGTGTGTATATGTACAAAAATGTGTATTTTTGGATCTCCAGTGAACAAAAAGGGGACTACAAGTTTGCAAAGGGAAATGGAAGGCTATCCAAGCAAGATGCATGGAGTGAGGAAAAATCTATTGTAACTATTGTTCTGTTGTTATTCTATGTATTATTTTTGTTTTCTGCTATTATAATAGATCTAGTACCTTACAATTAGTATAATCATCTTCAACACTCTGAGAGGAAAGAGGGAATATTTATGTAAATGGTGGAAATTAAGACACTTTGGTAAGGAGAAATGAATATGATATCACATCCTAGATGGTTTTACTCCCCAATCATAAATGAAAGACAAAATTAGAAATCATAAATGAATTAAATGACTAAATCCTAATTTCTAATGAGTTAGAGTTTGGTATGATGGGAAATTCCATGAAACAGACATCCTCAAGTTCCCAAGAGTGTTCTAGGTAGTGAGACCATCAATTTTACTTCACTGAGCTTACACATCGCATAGAATATGGAGAAAATGAAGTGAAAAAGAGGAGTGCATGGATTGTCTCTTTACTAGATAGGTTTTCCACCCAAAATAATGAAGCATATTATCTAGAAAACATAATTAGAAATCTCATTAGTAAGAAAGATCCAAGATATTCTGAGATGACCCAAACATGGTCATATTTCCAAGTTATGCACAAACTAATTTTTTGGGTTCAGGGAATGTTCAAGAGTGTATGTCTTGATAGATTGATGAGTTACAACCCACAAGAAATTCACATCATGAAAATTATTACCATGCTAAGATGAAAATAAATGTTGAAAACTCGAATTTAAGCATCTTAGAAGTTGAATTGCATTCTCCATCAAAGTATTTATAACCCCTAAAATTTTGAATGATTTCAACTTAGATATTTGATCCAAAAAGGATCCAAAGAAATCTAAGGATAACTCATAATTTGCAAAAGAACCTCGGGAAGCTCAAAATGGACTCAATAGATAGAGAAAGGGAAAATATTCAAAGTCCTCAAAACTCAGTGAAATTGGCATCATCATGAAGAGCATGTCGCAAAATTTCTTATAGCGTAAACGACTCATCAAACAGAGTTACATATCAAAATATATTCATTGTCAAAGTTTTTGTCAACCTAGCCGAGACAACAGGGATGAGTCAACATCTGTACTGATGACATCAACATCAATACAAATGATGTCAACATGCAAGATACCAGATATATAAAATATGCCGAACAAAAATAAAATGCTAGAAATGGAAGAATAACAGTAAAATATCCAACATAATATTCACAATACACATAAATGATATACAAAATAGCAACAGAAAAGCACTTTGATTCAGAAAGAAATGTTCATAGGCCTCTTCGAGGGGGCAACCTCCAATCGAGCAGCGCTCTGTTACAATAATCTCCAAGATAGGGTTTTCATACCCCCGACCCTTATTTATACTAAATATGTCTATTAAGAGAAGCATCTAGAGGAAAATCCTTCTAGAAGTGGAAGCTTCTATTAGGTCTTCTTACATCTTCCTTATTCTATTTTATTGAAAGGTCTCATTAATATTGACCTTTATTACATCCGAATACATTGATCTACCTATGTGCGGGTTAGGACCTTAACATGTCCGCCCTCTTAAAAACAGCCTTGTCCTCAAGGCTTGAGATGTGGAAACTACTGCAGAATGGTAGCTGGTTCCCAAGTGGCATCTGCTAGAGTCATATCTTTCCACTGTACTAGCACTTCCTTGATGGTTTTCTGACGCAGGCGACGCTCCTGTTGGTCCAAAACTACTTCTGGTTGTAGCCAAATGGGTCCTTCTTCAACTAACTCTGGAAGGTTGATTTGAATTTGGCACCTGGTTCCAATCACCTTCTTCATGCATGAAACATGAAAAACAAGATGCAGCTTYGACTGACTGGATAGAGCTAACTGATATGCGACTTGTCCCACACGCTTGAGAACTGTGTAAGGGCCATAAAATTTGGGTGCTAGCTTCTGACACTGCTCAGCCTTGAGGGAAGTTTGCTTATATGGTTGCAGTCGCAGAAACACCTGATCCCCTTCTACAAATTGACGTTCAGAGCGACCTTGATCTGCTTGCTGCTTCATTCTATTCTGGGCCATGACCAAGTTCTCTTTAAGGGTATGAAGGATATCCTCTCAGACTGTAAGTGTTTGGTCAACTGCCTGGACCTTCGAGGTACCCGGTAAGTATATGAGAGAACTGAAGGTGGCTTTTTTCCATACACTGCTTCAAAAGGAGTCATGCAAGTGGTTGTATGGTATGTAGTGTTGTACCACCATTCGGCGAGGGGTAACCATTGATCCCACTGGTGTTGTTTTTCAAAGGCAAAGCACCATAGATATGTTTCCAAACACCTGTTGACGACTTCCATTTGACCATCTGTCTGGGGATGATAAGATGAGCTGAGATGCAATTGTGTGCCTTGTAGTTTAAACAGTTCTTGCCAAAAATTGCTTGTGAAAGTTGGGTCTCGATCAGAAACAATAGAGTTTGGCATGCCATGAAGCTTGAATACCTAATCCATGAAAATTTGAGCCACTGTGGTTGCAGTAAATGGGTGGTGAAGAGCACATAAATGAGCATACTTGGAAAGGCAATCCACCACCACCATTATGACTGATTTATTCCCCGATTTGGGTAAGCCTATAATAAAGTCCATAGAGATATCCTTCCAAATAGCAGGGGGAATCGGAAGTGGTTGGAGGGTGCCTGGAGATTTGACTATTTCTCCCTTGTTGCGTTGACATACCTCACATTCAACCACAAACTTACAGATTTCCTGTTTCATACCATCCCAGAAAAAAGAACGTTTGACTCGGTCATATGTTTTGGTGAACCCTGAGTGCCCCGCTATGGGTGTAGCATGAAGCTCAGAAAGTACCGTGGATTTGAGCTTGGACTGTTTACTTAAATACAAGTGGCCTTTGTATCGAAGCTCATCCTGGAGCCTGGAGTACCCTGGGGGAGCCTGAGCCTTGTTCTGTAGTTGCTAGATCAGATGCGAACTTTTGGGGTCTTGAAGCCATTCCTGGTGCACATCTTGCAGCCAATCGGGTACAATGAAGGAAAGAGAAAAAAGGGATCCTTTGTCTTCATATTTCCGGGACAGTGCATCCACTACGACATTGTCTTTGCCCTTCTTGTAAATGATCTCATAATCATATCCAAAGAGCTTAGGGACCCATTTTTGTTGCTCCTAGGAGGAATTGCGTTGTTCTAGAAAGTACTTGAGGCTTTGATGGTCGGTCTTAATATGGAATCGTTGCCCCAAGAGATAAGGACGCCATAATTCAATGGCATGCATAATCGCCAACATTTCTTTTTCATAAATGGGTTTGCCCAGATTCTTTTCAGACAGTTGCTTGTTAGTGAAGGCCAAAGGTTGACCCTCTTGCATAAGGACATCACCAATTCCTTTCCTTGAGGCGTCACATTCAAACACAAATGTCTTTGTGAAGTTGGGAAGGGCCAGAACTAGAGTGTTGCACATGGTCGTCTTCAAGGTTTGAAAAGCTTGAGCAGCTGTTGGGGTCCAAGTGAAAGAGTTCTTTTTGAGGAGAGTTGTGAGAGGTGTGGCAATATTTCCATAGTTCTTAACGAACTTGCGATAATACCCTCTGAGGCCCAAAAATCCACGCAAGCTTTTGAGAGTCTTTGGGTGTGGCCAGTCTTGCATAGATTCAATCTTTTTCAGGTCCACCCTGACGTCATCCTTGCCCACCAGATGACCCAAGTATTAGACTTCGGATGCACCAAAAGAACATTTGGACTATTTCAGGAAAAGCTGGTGCTGAGAGAGTAGGCTGAGAACTTGATCCACATTATTAAGATGGTCTATCCATGTCTTTCTATATATGAGGATATCATCAAAGAAAACTAAGACAAAATGACGGAGAAAAGGGCAGAAGACATGGTTCATGAGGCTCTGAAAGGTGGAGGGGGCGTTACACAAACCAAAGGGCATGACCAAAAACTCGTAGTGGCCCTCATGAGTGCGAAAGGTTGTCCTTGGAATGTCAGACTCTTTCATACGTATCTAGTAATAGCCCGAGAAAAGATCAAGTCTGGTGAAGAATTGGGCGTCACTCAATTCATCCAGGAGGTCATCAATGATAGGAATGGGAAATTTGTCTTTGATGGTTAGTTTATTGAGAGCACGGAAGTCGGGACACATTCTCCAAGAACCTTCTTTCTTTAGTACCATGACGACTGGAGAGGAGTAAGGGCTCGTACTAGAATGGATGACTCCGACAGTAAGGAGTTCCTGGACCATTTTTTCAATTTCATTCTTTTGTGCAAAGGGGTGGCGATATGGACATATATTGGGGGGAAGGTTTCCTGGGACAAGGGAAATGGAATGATCATGGACACTGTGGGAAGGAGGGAGTCCTTATGGAGTGGAAAAGACTGTTTGACATTTAGAAAGGAGGGCTTGGAGGTCTTGGGGCACGGGTGGGATCTCTTTGGCTTGTATGGCGTGGAGTTGGGCTATGACACTTGAATTACCTTTTTTGAGCAATTTTTCGATGCGATGAGAACTAATGACTTCAGGAGAACCCGCAGTGATGCCTTAAAATTTATATTTGTTGCCTCCTTGGTCAAATTGCATGGTTAAGTTCTGAAAATCCATGAGAATGGGACCCAAGGTTCTTAGCCATTCGGCACCCAACACAATGTCGCAACCGCCCATGTCAATAGCAAACATATTGGATTTGAGTTGGTAGTCCCCTATTTGGAGACACACATTTTCACAGCACCCGCCACATTTCATAGAACCACCATTGGCAATCATGATTTGGAAATTATTGAGAGCATGGATGTAGCAATGGGTTTCTTGGGCAATGCGGTGATGAATAAAATTGTGGGTGCTGCCACTATCAACCAAGATGATGACCTTTCAGTGCTTGATGTAACCGATTAGCTTGAGGGTTTGGGGGGCAGAGAAGCTGGTGAGAGCATTGAGGGAAATGATTGGTTCCACTTCGGGAGGGTCGGAGGGATGGTTTATGTCAGAAATTTATGGTGACTCGGGCATAGGGGGGTTGTCAACATATTCTTCTTGAATATCCTCAGAGAGGGCCATAAATATCTTTTGTTCCTTACATTTGTGGCCTGGGAAATATTTGTCATCACAATTATAATAGAAGCCTTTGAGTTGGCGTTCATCCATTTCATCCCTGGTCAATTTTTGGATTTTTAATGGGGCGGAGGGAATAGTGGGGTTTACTGGTTTAGGGCGCGGGATAAAGGAAGGCTTACGGTTTTGAGAGGAAACAATTTGTTGTGCTTATTTAGATTTTTTGGTATCCTCCACCCAAGTCGTAGGTCGAGCCATGAGGACATGGGCTCAAATCTCCTCCTTGAGGCCACTGATAAAACACTCTCGAAAGAAAGCATCAGTCATGCCTTCTATTCGAAAAGCCAGACGCTCAAATGCAGCTATGAAGTCTTCGACTGTGCTTGATTGCTTCAATTTTGTCAAAGGGCCCAAATGGTTGGTGTTAGTGTCAAAGCGTTCATAAAGCTCAGCAACAAATTGGGTCCAAGCAATATACCCTTGACGAGAAGTTTTTCTCCATTGCCACCATTGCCAGTGTTCTTGATCTAGATGGAGAACACCATATCGGAGTTTGGCCAAGTCATATGTAATGTTGTAGAGAGAGAAATAATGTTCCATTTGTGTGACCCAACCAGTGGGGTCCGAGCCATCAAATTTGGTTACATCCACCCGCGGAAGGCATATGTCCCTTTGAAAGTGATGGGGTTGAAAGGAATGGGAAGAAGTTTCACCTTCAGTCTTTTTATGTGCCTCAAGAAAAGAGTCATCGGTAGAGAGCTTGAGTTTGGTGCAGAGTGATGCAAAGACAGATTCAAGCTGGGTGGTCAGTTCGTGTTTGACTTCCGCCATTGGGGACTGCACGGCTACATTTACAGATGCATTCATGGAGGCATCATGGGAGGCAATAGTAGCACTGAGTTGTTGCACTTCTTGTTGGGTATCAAGTAAACTAGATTGTAGGGTGTTGAAGTGAGACTCCATTTCTTGGTTACGGGTATGGGCCATGATGATGGGTGAACTGAGAAGGGAGCGGGTGGGGTCAAACATTTTTGCAGAAAAATGATATGGATGAAAGTGATAAGGGAGAAGAGATGAAGCTAATGGAATAGGTCTCAAATAATGGTCTGAAGAATGTTGCAGTGCTGAAATCCCCAAATTCTGAACCAGAGAGTATTTACTTAGCAACCTGAACACAGATGCATGTCAATAGATCTCGCCGATTTAATTTGTTTATCTTGCTGTTTATGTTCCCCAAGGGTTAGGTATTCAAGGATTCTACATACAAGGGTTTTCCCTATGCTATAGCTCTCTGATATATGTGCAGGGTCCAACAGTAGTACTCGGCCCAATATCTCAGGGCACTAACTAAGGAGGATAGACCGTACCCTTAGCTGTACTACCCAACTACCTAGGTACTAGAGAGTATCTTCTCGAGTGTTGTTCTCGGTGACACTATAGCAGTCTGGCGGTTGATAGGTTTATCTAAAGAGGGCTTCAGGAAATCTAGGCCGATCCATACACAGGTGTTGTCTGATGCACTACGACTCGAAGGCGTACCAACAGGGGTTACAAGGGTGACCAACAGACGTGCGCTTAAGAACCACTTGTATTTCCTGCATGTATGAATCCCTCAACCGTGGGTTTATGTGCGTAACAACAGATCTCTATGGCTTAAAGACGTCGGAATACATCTCTACCCTAAAGAAAAAAATACCCACAATTTCTGCCAAGGAAAGTGCTATGATACCACTTGCAAGATACCAAATATATAAAATATGCAGAACATAAATAAAATGCTAGAAATGGCAGAATAACAATAAAATATCCAGCATAATCTTCACAATACACAGAAATGATATACAAAATAGCAACAGAAAATCACTTTGATTTAGAAAGCATTGTTCACAGGCCTCTTTGAGGGGGCAACCTCCAATCGAGTAGTGCTCTATTACAATAATCTCCAAGCTAGGGTTTTCATACCCTTGACCCTTATTTATACTAAATATGTCTATTAAGAGAAGCATCTAGAGGAATATCCTTCTAGAAGCAGAAGCTTCTATTAGGTCTTCTTACATCCGCCTTATTCTATTTTATTGAAAGGTCTCATTAATATTGACCAGTATTACATCTGAATACATTGATCTACCTATGTGTGGGTTAGGACCTTAACACAACATCCCTACATGGTACATGACATTTGCAGAGGGATTGCAGGTGATGTGGCAAGATGACTAGGAAGAAGTGATGTGGCAGTGAATGTGCACAAAGGTTATGTGGGCCAATGAATGTATTCCATGTGGCCTAGTCATGGGCTACCATGTGGAAGTGAGAAAATGCACAAGGATGCCCATCAACCGAATATTCAAAAAAGGCAAGGTTGGATAGCACCAACCCCTAATCCACCATATTAAACTGTATCTTGTCATATCTGTCTGGTTGGAGCCACAATCTACCAAACTTATCGCCACCACCAAAGTTAGTAGGAAATCCCACGAGTTTCAAACTATATCAACATATATATATATAACCAACGGTGTATTAAAATTGGAAGTCCACGGGTTTGACCCCGAAACCTCCCCTGACAACCTGCCTTAATACACATCTACCAACCAATAGGAAAAATGACCCCATTTATAACTTCACCCTCATTTTTTATTTAAGAAATGGATTTTTGTCAAGAACAGGGAAAGGCAGGGCACATGATAGTCTGTACCAACACGAAAAAAGATGAAAGATTACAATCATTAATGTAGAATGTAGACACACAAACTTAGACAAAATTTGTCATGGCCCTGAAAGTGACAAACTTAGATCAAGGTGCGGATACAACCGTTTTTGCATAAATCCATGCCACAAATTCAATGGTGTTGTTTGTTTTCTAATTTGAGCAAAGCTTTTGCAGATTAACTCCAAAATGAGGTATACTTATGTATTTTTCCAAATTCTTTTGCTGAGTTAATAAAAATTCCCACCCATTTGAGAGTAGGACCCTAAGAAGTAGTGCACCATGGATGAACTCCTTTATCAAGTTTTTTGTGTTTAGATCTTATGCATATGTCTCTTCATTATAGAGTTTTTCCTTCTTTATGGGGCACTTCATTTTATGATCATTTAATACAATTCTTTAATAAGTCACATCGATGAAAATATCCCAGATCATGTTGGTATTAGAGAAATCATCTTTGACTTGAATTGTTGAGTGTGAATGCTTACTAGGGCCAAGCATAAATAGGGTTAAGGAACTCTTAAGACTTTCAACCCCGAAGTTGGTTGTGCATCACGAAGGAAGAAAATGGCCGAAGAGGACAAGTGTGATGAATAGGAGAAAAAATTCTATATGGTCTTCTATCACATGTCATAAATGGTCGAGCAAATGTGTGGAGACTATGAGAAGAGAATGGGAAAGAAAGGGAAGAAAAATAAAGAACCAGTGGATGAAAATGCTTCAGTGAATCAAGGTGCTGGAGGAGACCCTCTTGAGCCTCCATCTTCACCATCAATTTATATCTCTTCTTCCTCTAATCATTCTGATCATTCTCATCATTCTATCCATAAAGCGTCTTTTAAGAAACCATTATTAAATATTTATGTAAAAATTTCTTTACCTATGTTTAATGGAGATGTTAATCTTGAAAATATAGATAGTTGGATCCGACAAGTTGAGGTATATTTCCATGTTCAATAGATTGATGAAGAGGAATTTAAAGTGAAATTGGCCTCTCTTTGGTTGGAAGGAAATGCTCTCATATGGTGGGAGAGAAAACTTCAGGACATAAGTAAGTGTGGTGATCTTCTTTCCTCATGGTCAGAATTTAAATCAGCAATAAGGAAGCAATTTTATCCATTGGTTTATTTACATAAAGAAATGATGGAACGAAAAAATTTAAGACAAAGTAAAGGTCAAACTGTACAAAGTTTCATGGAAGAATCTAGGAAGAAATCTCTTGCATTAAACATTCCTTTAGATTCTTATGAAACTTTAAATAAGTATATTGATGCACTTCATAGTTATATTTGTCATACTTTACTATTGTTTAACCCCTCTAGTCTTGACAAAGTTTGTGTGCAACCCACTCACCTTGAGAGTAGGGGAAAGCATGTTCAAGAAGTTCCCACAAAGAAACCTTCCAATTTCCCACATAAGTTGTTTAAAAGGTTTAAAAGGAAGGACAAAAATACCATCACTATAAAGAGGGAAGAAGGAAAGTCGTCTTGTACTCATTGCAAGAATAATGGTCATGATGATGAACACTGTTGGAAATTACATCCATAGAAAAGGCCAAAAGAGTTTGGTGGAAAGGGGAAGACAGAGACCATTACTACAATGCAACAAGATCTTGGTTCTGATTTAGGAGACGAAGAAAATATCACAGTGGTTGGAGTACAAGGTAAATATTCCCTTCATGCTAGTTCAAATTCCAATAATGAATCTCATGATGATGAAAGAAATAGGAATGAATTATTTCACATAATATTTGTATCTAAGCACGCTAAGATAGATACATTATTTGATATGATTTCCCAAGTAAATTTGATATTTGAAGCACTTGTCAAAAAGATGGGTCTTGAAACTAAACCACATTCAAAGCCTTATCCTCTTGGTTGGGTATGTGATAAAGAAAAACTTAATGTCACCAAGAAGTGTAGGGTCAGATTTGCTATTGCTTCAAAGTTGATTGATGAAGTGGATTTGGATGTTGTATCACTTGATATATGTGGCATAGTGCTAGGGAGTACTTATATTTATGATATAAAAGCAGTCTTCTTTCGTCATGAGAGAAAATATCACCTTACTAAAGGGGGAGTGGAATATATTGATAAAGCCCACAACATGAGGGTAAATACAACACTTGTTAGTGAAATAAAAATGAAGAGACTCATAAACACTAATAAGAGATATGTACTCATGGTCATAAGGGAAAAGGATGTCGGAACATCCGACACCTTCCAAGGATGTTATCCTTTGTAACACCATGTTTCCCCCAATTTGCAATTAATCATAAAGTAGGAATTACCATGCTAATGCATGAGGAAAATGTAAATGTATTATTGTTTGAGTTGCCAATAACTGACTGTGGGGGTGAATCCTTGAAAGTACTAGCAACGATATCACTAGAGGAAGAATGCGAAAACTATAAGAGCGGGTTCATCTATCAAATAACCCCAAATCTCCCTTGATAAGGATGACAAGCCTCCTTCGAATCCCAAGGAAAGAAAATCAGTCAATGAAGAAAGGATCGGTGGTTGAATCAAAAAACACCCCCATGAATGGAAACATGCATTGTCATTCCAAAGTCGGTGGCCATGATTTGCTAATCATGAACAGAAGGCCACGAGACTGATGCCGAAGAGCATCCGAGAAACCTCACCGAGGCCAAAACCGACTGAGAAAGCTCTAAGTTGTAGAAAACAAGACCCGAACAGAAGCTTAAACATTGAGAGAACCCTCGATAATTATGAGAATTCCCTGGTGATATCATGGCTTGGCACGGGGGTGGCCAGAGTGATAAGAATGAATGCCTCTGAGCCTATGGTTGATTGGAAGGATGAACACCCATAGTCATTTGGTTGGTGACAACCTATAATAGATAAGTGATTTCCTACCCTGTGTAACTTAGCTGTGACTGTGTATGAATTGGTTATACTGTGGATGCTTTCAGGAATGTGAATTAATGATTAATGGATACATTGTATCCTTTCTATTTCTACTTGGTTGTATAATTAGGCAAGTAAGGAATTTTATGGGTCAGGCATGAATTGTTCTCATAAAGTATGGAGTTTTGTAGCGTCTTAAGCTAGAGCCACGAACTGTGAGCTCATTGACCTTAGGTGTAGTTGCATGTACGATGGTTTACTCACCTAGTCGTTTTGAGTCCCTTGGAGGACGGAGTTTGTTAAGCTCATGATAGGTAGTGTCGATATGCATAGGCCCTCTATGATCAAATAGAACCCCAGAACCCCTTGATGAAGGAGTGCAATAGTTGTACTGAAGAATCTTCTAAGAGTCAAGTCCAGGAGACAGAGTGCAAAGCTCTCAAGTCTTTCATAGCTGACGAAGCTCAGGAAGGATAGAGAGTTTCAAATGTTGAAGGAGAGTACCCTTTCATTTGTTAGATGAATGGACAAGATCCTTTCAGAGGATCTGAGGTTTTTCATGACCGTTAGATTGGAGGAAGGAATATAGGCATTGATGCCTCGACCCATTTCATCCTTCTCAAGTAGCGAAGGAATCGAGATTGTAGATCCCAAGATCCATGGGAATTACCTGGACCGTCCATTTGTAGAGGACATGTGGTTGCCAGTCGGCATTTCGACACCCAAGAAACCCAAGGGAAAGACCCCTTGTCTTCACAATTCACGAAAGCTCGGTATGCGAGACCCCGAATCAGTGTAAAGTGAATAGGTTTCAGCATTTCGACACCCAGGAAACCAAAGGGAAAGAACCCTTGTCTTCTCAAGTCATGAAATCCTGGTACCTGAAACCCCGATGCACTCTGTGGTAGAAAGGAGGAATCCCAAAAGGATCTAGATTGCCCATTTGAGGAGACGCGTGTCAGAGTTTGGGAAAATCTCTAAAATCCTATGGACCATTGGATCCAAATCATCGAGGATCGTTGATATCCTACACGAATCCCCATATCGTAATTCTGGTATTGGAGTGACAAGAGTTTTGGAGTTGTTGCATCGTGAACTCCTGGTTAACTAAACTATGAAAAGATCCAAACCATTGGATCCAAATCATTGAGAGCCATTGGATCTCATACAAGAACTTGAGTATCGAGTTTTAGGGTTTGAAGAGTCGAAAGACTAGAATCTCTTGCATTTCGAACTCTTGGTTACTGAAATCCCGATACGGCCAGGACCATCGGATCAGGGGGAGACTCGTAGCTGTCGATCTCCTCGAAGGTAATATTTTGGGTTTCGAGGTTTGCAGAGTCGAAAGACTTGACTCGCTTGTATCCCTGAGTCACGAAATTCAAAAAGGCGCCTAACTTGTTTGGCCTGTGGTCATAACCAACGATCACATGGAGGTGGACAAGGGAAGAGATAGCCTATGCTAGGCCCTTTTAGGACTTCGGGGATTCTATCCCTTGAGATGAGGAGAAAAATTCATTATGTCATCGTGGGTGTGTTACAAATTGGTATCAGAGCATGGTTACAACACTTGGCCTACTTGGGATCATGTATGAGCCACGTAAAGAGACATTGTTATCTTCATTTTCTCTTTAAGAAGAAGGACCGTAGAATGAAACTGTAAATTGGGAATTTCTTTAATCCCTCTGTTAAAATGGTAACTACTCTTATAGGAGTAGGAAGGCACTGATCAATATTACTAATAAGACCTGAGTGTGAATAACAGAGGTGGAATGAATTGTTCTATGAAGTTGCATGAGCCAGACAAGGGACATGAAATGAGTTGTTCTGTTATGGTGTGACGATGGCTACATACTAAAGCAAGTAGAGTCTCTTGCAATTGAGATGGTTGGTTAGGTAAGAATTAAGATCCAAATGAAGAACTCCTTCGTGATTTGGGAAATATAGTAAGGACTGGTAGGATCCTTAGAAAGTTATAATTACTGCATTATTAAAAGACTAAACCTTGAGCATATAACTCCTCATGATTGAGAGGACTGATGAAAATACATAGGGTCATATTACCTGACCTATAATGGTTAGAATCGATAACAAGGGTAATCTGTTTAAGCAAGATTAAGAGGAGTCCTTTGGGACTATTGCTAATTCCCAAGAGTGACCCTTGTTGGTTTTTCCCATAAAGAGAGGGTAACATTTGTATGAGTTATGACTATGAGATTAGTCCTGTAAGTAAATTAAAAGCTCAAAAGAGATAGCGGGGAAATTTGGTACGCCGAACAGGCGTATAGAATCAAGCTTGTGTTAAAGTTTGAAAACTCTGAAGGTTGAACGCAAAGTATACCAGGAGGAGTAGTGGTTTTAAGTCTTGAGAGGAAACACTTAGAAAAAGTTTCTAAGTTTTGAAGAGTTGAAGCATTCAAAGGTGAAGTGCAGAAAAATAAAGTTCGAAGAAAGAACAAGTATGGAGGATTGAGCGGGATAAATCCTTCAGAAAAGAGTTTTGAAGATTGGATAGGATCGAGAGTCAAGATCCATTTAGAAAGAACCAAAATGCTTCGAGTTGCTTGGTCTCATAGAAGTAGCGCACTGGTTAGTTGCGAGGAGATACCAAAATTTTGCAGAACCAAAGGGCTTGGAAGAAGCAATGAGAAATTCGCGAGAAGATCATAGTCGTTGATCAAGGAGCGATCTGGACCATTGATCATATAGAAGAGAATTTTTCAATTTCATGGATTGGGAGAAGGAAGGTGAAAGGTCTTTCAATTTCGTGACACGTGAAATCATGAAATCCCAACATCCAACCTGAGCCATTGGATCGAGACAGGCGGTGGATCGTTGACATGACGCATACTCATTTTGGGGATTTGAAATTGGGAGTTAAGGGGTAAAGACTCCGCCATAATCCCAAAAGGTGGAAAGCTGGGATTTGGTCAGGATCATTGATTGCCAGAGAGATCTGGACTATGGAATCCAAGTTGTCAGACCCTCGTGGATTAGAAGTTTTGGGAAACGGTGGGGCGTTGTCCACGGATTCACCGAAACACAGGATCCCGACGTGTGTCTAGGAGTTGACCCCAGGTATCGAGAAAAGGGTCATGTGAATCAAAGAGCAGAGAAAACTATAGCTTCGGTATTTTGGGTTTCCAGATTTTGGGGATCGAAGAACTAGAGTTCCTTGCAACATGAATCTCAAAATCGCGAAATGCGAAGTGCCTTTTAGTTGGGATCATGGTCACCGCCGGTGGTCACGTGAGGAGAAGGCATGAGCTAGTATGATGAATACAAATGAGTTGAATGCAGTGTGAAGTTTCATAATAGGAAGCCTGATATTAATAGCAGTAAGCTATGAATGATACTAAATGTGAAAAGTAATGCACACGTATGATGTAAGAGTATAGTTATAGGCACGATATGGTTTTTCCTGATGAGAGAAATATAAAGCAAGTATTGCTTTTTCCAAGATTGAAGGAATACTATGGAGTCATAGCTAACTACATTCTGGGGAGTCATGAAAGTTTTGTTCCAAATAATAGCCTGAGGGGAATGTATTTCATTTCCTCAGGAAGTGCCAATATAATTAGATGAATGGGTAAATGAGCAAAGATGCTCTCTTGTCATAATAAGAGACAAATGATTACACCTTTGAGCATCACATGAGAAGGATTGTGAATGAATCTGAATTAACTAATCTTAACAGTAAAGATGCATTTTTATATTCCTTAAGAGGAATATTTAGTAAAAATCCAAAACTAACTCAAGGCTGAGGCCATCACAAATAGTGATGGATATGCAACAAGGAAGTTGCACGCCTAAGGAGTTCCCGTTGGAGGAACTGTGTAAGGACTTTGTTAGAAGGACAAATTCACAACCCTAATAATTGTTGAAGGTTGGACAAAGGGCTGCAAGGCCTGTCCATATATATAAAAGAATCATGGATTACATTTTGAAAGAATCATGTAATTAATAGAAGACTAACAACTAAATATTGACCATTCTGATAACCGAATGGAAGTGTGTAGGATGCACATGTTCATGATTCATTATGAGCAAAGAGTTGTTATTAAAGAATGTTGTAGTATCCCAAAAAGGGTTAGGGTGAGGCCTAACCAAGGCTGCTTAGAAAAAGAGCAGTTGTGGAAACCAATATAGTTGGTGAGAGGCAAGTAAATCCCTTGAGTATGATTAAATGAATAAACGAGTACATTTAACTGATGAGGCTTGGTCGAAGCTGTGATTAAGAAAAGGCAGAGAGACCTTAGAGATAACTCGACTAGGCTGAAAATCCCCAGGCGATGTAGAAAGAATTTGAAGAAGGGGAGAGCTCTCAATTCTTTCCTTGCTGTGCATTACATTTTCTATGGGATGAGAAAGCTAGTACATTGATGAACGAAAAGGTATTGACACCCTAAGTAATAAGGATTGTGTTTTCGAAGATACAATCGAAATTTATTTTTGTTGCACTTATGGAAACATTTGAGGATGTTTATGAGTTTGAACGTTATGATACATGCATTTGGTTTAATATTATGACTAATGTAATTGTGGCTATGATGATGCATGTTGTGTATAGAAATGAATTGGAGCTATTGAGGAAGACCATTGCCAACGATGAGCAACCTCAATCAAAGGATGACTATGAGAAGGTTCTTGTGGAACGATTATTGAAGGGACTTTAAAAGTCCCCATGGAGCACCATTGATGGGATAATATCAGAGAGAGAGTGCTAGAAGCCAAGAACCGGTATAAAGATATTTGTGCCTATGTGGCACAAGGTATGAAGGGATTTGGTAGGAACCCATTCTGAAATATTTTATTGTCTTAGTGTTATGCATAAACTTGAAAGGAAGTTTTATGCCTTGGATACCCAAGTAAGGTATGACTCAGGACGAAGAACCTGAATAATGGAGGTATCTACCTCTGGTAGTAAACACTRTTTATAACCATCAGAATAATTCATGAATTGATATGTCATGAATGCATTGACAATCAAGGAATGTGTAAAGGCATTCATGTGAAAATTTTGAGTTCATGTGTATTGATTTGGGATCATGATTGGCCTATAGCAGGCAGTATGGTCCTACTGTAAGAATGAAAGAAAACAAATAAACCATATGAGGAAAAGGTTGGTTAACTTCCAACACCCCATGGCCAAGAACCGGTCATAAAGTGTGACGAACTTGAAAAACAATGCAAGAATGTATTGGGTATGAATGTGGCCATGGATATTGACACAATTGTTAAAACCTTTTTTAAATGTTGAACTATGTTTTGAAAAGTTTGTTATGTTGAGATAAAACTAACAATTGTTTGGATGTGTAAAGAATGAATTGCAGGAAGCAAATAGTCTTGGATATGGCAATGTTGTAAGTCCATAAGGAAGACTGATTACCTGCTGAGCCAAACTACAAGGGATGGTATTTCCCTTTTTGAGAAAGTAATTAATTGTTAAGTATGCACAATTCTGAAATTGTTGTGACGATGTTGTAAAGGTGCAATAAAATGTATATGAATGGAAAATCTAACAAGTTGTTTGGCCGATTGAAGTGGAAAGTGCAGGAAGCAAAGGGGTCTTGGATATGGCGGCATTGTAAGCCCATAAGGAAGACCAATTGCCTGCTAAGCCAAACCGTTATGTGAAGGAAATTCCCATAATTATGAATCTAGTTCCTATGCAGAACAAATATGAAAACAAGTCGCGAGATTGGAAAATCCGTGGGTGACAAATTTGCAATAAAATTCTGAAAGATAAAATTTAGAATGATGTCTCATGAATTTTATATACCTGTGATACAAGTGGGAAGAAAATACATGTCCAGAAAGGAATAGATGAAGGATGTCAAAGGTGAAGATGATGAAAAAGGGCTACTCCTAAGCCATGAGAACCCCGTGATAAGTCATGATCGCCTGAAATAAATTATGTTGAGGTAACACAAGCCAGAGGGACGCCTCGACAGAGCAAGTTTGAGGGATGCCTTGACTGTAAGACTCGATAGAGTCTCTAAAATGTTCCTGTGTGAGAAAACCTCGACAGGGCAAGATGGATCACCCAAGGGATTGTATAACAGTGAAGGGGATGCCTGAGCCTGATCCTGGAGGATGAGTGACCGCAAGGAAGAGGAGATCTTATTAATTCTTGTAAACTATTGGGATCATGCACATAGTGGGTAGTTTCCCATGTGGAAAAACCTTGGAAAGGAAAATGAAATCATGATAGATCTTGTGAACTATTGAATTGGAATCATGCACCCAATGGGTACGTCAAGGAAAGCAATGACCAGGGATAACAAAAATACCATGTGGATACAGATCCACAAACTGCACAGATAAGTATTGTGCTAGAATATGAAATTTTCCTTTTTGAATTTTGAACAATAGTAAGATGTTGTCACACAAAATTGTGGTTAATATGATTGTGTCCAAGAATTATTGAAGGCAGATGATGAAGAATCAGATCCCGAAAAAGGACCTGACCGAGGATGAAGGTCAAGACTTCTGAAGTGGCTGAATGAGAAAGGCATGACAAGTGTTTTTGAGAAAGAACACCGAGGACAGTGTTCCTTTAAGAGGGAGGGAATTGTAACACCATGTTTCCCCCAATTTGTAACTAATCATAAAGTAGGAATTACCATGCTAATGCATGAGGAAAATGTAAATATATTATTGTTTGAGTTGCCAATAATTGACTGTGGGGGTGAAGCCTTGAAAGTACTAACCATGATATCACTAGAGGAAGAATGTGAAAACTATAAGAGAGGGTTCATGTATCAAATAACCCCAAATCTCCCTTGATAAGGATGACAAGCCTCCTTCGAATCCCAAGGAAAGAAAATCAGTCAATGAAGAAAGGACCAGTGGTTGAATCACCAACCACCCCCATGAATGGAAACATGGGTTGTCAGTACGAAGTACCACAGGGACTTGCAGACCTAAGTTTCCTTCTGACAAAAGGAACTGGATAGGTCAACAAACCTTCCCAAGTAAGAGGGACACACACATGGGAAGGAGGGGGCACTAGATGAGGGCAGAAGCTCACAAGGGAGAGGCACGAAGCTCTCCAACGAATCACGAACATAAGGCCACGATCTTGATGCCAAAGAGCATCTGAGAAATCTTGTCGAGGCCATAATCGAGTGAGAAAGCTCCTAGTTGCAGAAAACAAGACCCGAACAAAAGCTGAAACAGAGAGAGAACCCTCGAGAACTGTGAGAATTCTCTGGTGATATCATGGCTTTCCACAGGGGTGGCCAAAGTGATAATAATGAATGCCTTTGAGCGTATGGTTGGGTGGAAGGATGAAGACCCACAGTCAGTTGGTTGGTGGTAACCTGTAATAGATAAGTGATTTCCTACCCTATGTAACTTTGCTGTGACTATGTATGAATTGGTTATACTGTGCATGCTTTCAGGAATGTGAATAAATTCTTAATGGATATACTGTATCCCTTCTATTTCTACTTGGTTGTATAATTAGGCAAGTAAGGAATTATATGGGTCGAACATGACTTGTTCTCATAAATTTTGGAGTTCTGTAGCGTCTTAAGCTAGAGCCATGAACTGTGAGCTTGTCGACCTTAGGTGGAGTTGCATGTACAATGGTTTACTCACCTAGTCATTCTGAGTCCCTTGGAGGACAGAGTTTGTTAAGCTCATGAGAGGTAGTGCCGATATGCACAGACCCTTTGTGATCAAATAGAAACCCAAAACCCCTTGATGAAGGAGCATAATAGTTGTACTGAAGACTCTTCTAAGAGTCAAGTCCAGGAGACAGAGTGCAAAGCTCTCAAGTCTTTCATAACTGACGAAGCTCAGGAAGGATAGTAAGTTTCAAATGCCAAAGGAGAGTACCCTTTAATTTGTTAGATGAACAAACGAGATCCTTTCGGAGGATCCGAGGTCTGTCACGACCATTAGATTGGAGGAAGGAACATAGGTGTTAATGCCTCGACCCCTTTCAGCCTTTGCAAGTAGCGAACAAATCGGGACCGTAGATCCAAAGATCCATGGGAGTTACCTAGAACGTCCATTTGTAAAGGACATGTGGCTTTCGGTCGGCATTTCAGCACCCAAGAAACCCAAGGGAAAGACCCCTTGTCTTCACAAGTCGTGAAAGCCTAGTATGCGAAACCCCGAATCAATGTAAAGTGAATAGGTTTTGGGGTTTTGGCACCCGGAAAACCAAAGAGCAAGAACCCTTGTCTTCGCAAGTCGTGAAATCCCGATACTCGAAACCCTAATGCACTCTATGGTAGAAAGGAGGAATCCTGAAATGATTTGGACCACCCATCGGAGGAGACGAGTGGTGAGTGGTTAGAGTTTGGGGAAAGCTTTGAAATCCTGTGGGCTATTGGATCCAAATCATCGATGATCATTGATCTCCTACACGAATCTCCATATCAGAAATCGGGTATTGGAGTGACAAGAATTTTGGATTCATTGCATCGTGAACTCCCGATTCACAAAACTTTGAAAAGATCTAGACCGTTGGATCCAAATCATCAAGAGTCGTTGGATCTCATACAAGAACTCGAGTATCGGGTTTCAGGGTTTGAAGAGTCGAAAGACTCAACTCTCTTGCATTTCGAATTCCTGTTTACCGAAATCCCGGTATGACCAGGACCATCGGATCAGGGGGAGACTCACCATTGTCGATCTCCTCGAAGGTAAGATTTTGGGTTTCGGGGTTTGCAAAGTCGAAAGACTTGACTCGCTTGTATTGCTGAGTCGCGAAATGCAAAAAGGTTCCTAGCTTGTTTGCCTTGTGGTCATAACCAACAATCACATGGAGGTGGACAAGGGAATATCTAGTCTGTTCTAGGCCCCCATAGGAATTTGGGGATTTTGTCCCTCGAGAAGAGGCAAAAAATTCATTATGCCATAGTGGGTGTGTTACATCCTTCTCATAAGAAAGAATTAATTGACATTATTTCTAAGTATGATGTCATATTTCAGGAACCAGATGGATTACCTCCTAAGAGGGAAATCCAACATGACATACATCTTTAGAAAGATTCTCCTCTTCCTAATGTGGGCATGTACATGATGTCAGTTATAGAGATGAAAGAGATCAAAAGGCATGTACAAGACTTATTGGATCAAGGGTTCATCAGGCCCAACTCATATCCTTTGGTTCTCTGATCATGATGGTGCTAAAGAAGGATGGCACATGGAAAATGTGTGTCAATTATCGATCCTTAAACAAAATCATTGTGAAAAATCGATACCCTCTTCCTTGTATATATGATTTACTTGATCAATTAAAGAATTTTGTTTATTTCAGAAAGTAGGATTTGTGCAGTGGATACCATCAGATCAAGGTTGCAGAACAAGATTCATGGAAAACTACCTTTAAAACCAAATAAGGATTTTTTGAGTGGTTAGTTATGTCGTTTGGGCTTTGTAATGCTCTGAAAACCTTCATGCATGCGATGAATGATGTATTCGGGCCATTTCTAGATGATTTTGTAATTGTAGATTTAGACAATATTCTTATATTTAGTGGGACTTGGGATGAACATGTAAGGCATGTTAGGAAAGTACTAGATACTTTGCAAAGGGAAAATTTGTATGTAAAATTGTCCAAATATGAATTTGGAAAGACTACACTAGTGTACTTAGGTCATATTGTAGGAGGAGGACAATTGAAAATTGATCCTTCCAATATTGATGTAATTGTAAATTGGCCTGAGCCCAAAAATGTAACCAAAGTATGAAGCTTATTAGGTGCAATCTAGTACTGGAGGAGATTCATTTCAAACTTCTCATTTATTGCAACTCCTTTGCATGCCTTAACCAGTGTGAAGAACACTTCTCATTGGGGAGGAAAGAAACAAAAGTCCTTAGACACTTTGAAGGAGAATATCAGTACCGCACCAATATTATCACTTCCAAATATTCAACAACCTTTGAGATCAAGACAGATGCCAAAAGATATGCCATGGATGTAGTATTGATGGAATATCATAAGCCTATCTGTTACCACTATGAAACTTTTAACCAAGTTGTTGTTAACTATCCTACATATGATAAAGAGTTGTATGCATTAGTTCAAAGTGTAAATAAATGGAAGCACTACTTGTTAGGGAAGGAAACAATAATACATACAGATCACCATCCCTTATAGTATCTCCAAGCTTAAGCCAAGATGAAACAATATCAACATTATAGGTGGATGTGTTTTCTTCAAAAATTTCATTTGGTAATCAAATACAAAAAGGGTACAAGTAACAAGGTAGTCGATATGCTTTCTAGACCTCTTATTGTTGCTTCTATTATTTTGAATAAAGATTCTTTATCTCATGATAGCTATGTGGAACAATATGTTGTTGATGAATATTTTAAAGATGTATTTGAGAAGCGAACCCATGGTGCACAGGTAGAGAACTATTGTCTGTAGGGAAAACTACTCTACCATCTTGGAAAATTGTGTATTCCTACAAGTGAATGAGTCCATGTAGTACAAGATGCTCACACTTCTCTTGTTTCTGGGAATTTTGGGGTGGGAAAAACTATGGATCATCTACAAAGGTTTTGTTACTGGCCTCAAATGAAAGAAATTGTAACTAAATATGTAAAGGGATGTGTGATGTGTTCCACTTGTAAGCCCACTAATATAAAATTGGGGCTATACTCACCACTTCTTTTTCCATCCCATCCATGGGAAAGTATCTCCATGTATTTTGTAGGGGGTTTACGAATGTTGAAAAGAGGTCATGGCTATTTTTATGTTGTAGTGGATAGGTTCAACAAGATGTGTATCTTGATGCCATGTAAAAATAAAATCACTATTGAGCATATTGCTAATCTCTTCTTTAAGTATGTTTAGGTTCACTTTCGGT
>ML798101.1:9661-20312 GCA_009831015.1 Picea engelmannii
GTTTAATTTTAGCCCAAGATTCTTCCGGTGTTATATTTTTAAGAGCCTTTTTGGAAGTTCAATTGAATATGTAATTTCCATAGTTGATTGCTTCCACCCAATACTTTAGACTTAATCCCTTAGATTGGATCATACAATTAGCAATTTATTTTAATGTGCAGTTATTTCTCTCAACAACACCATTTTGTTGTGGTGTATATGGAACAGTGTGTTGCATTTGGATTCCCTATGTAGTGCAGTAACTTGTAAAATTATTGTTCACATATTCGCCTCCATTATCTGTTCTTAACTTTTGAATTTGATGTCTAGATTGCTTTCCTACAAGGGCCTTGTAGGCCAAAAACTTGTCAAAAACTTCCCTCTTAATTTTTAAGAAGTAAACCCAAGTATGTCTGGAAAAATCATCAATGAAAGTTAAGAAATACTTTCACCAAGAAAAAGAAGGAGAATAAATTGGACCACACAAATCACTATGGACAAGATGCAAAGGGCCTGAGGCATGCCAAGAGGCACATTTGTCAAAATTGTCCCAATGATGTTTTCCAAGAACACAACCAGCAAAAACACCATCTCTGCATGAAACATGAGGAATACCAATCACCATCTGTTGATTACATAGTTGTTGTAATGAGAGATAGTTTAGATGACGAAACCACTCATGTGAAAGTTTTCTCAAGTCATCGCTATGAGCAACAAAAAACTGATGAAAACGATGATGACCCAAAGTTGTCAAACTTGTACAACCTGGTGTTAGCACAAAGTTGGTTAAGGTGCCAAGTGTCAAGAAAAATAATTGGCAACACTCTCACAAGTTTCCAAGCATCAAAAGAACCCATGGATTTACACTACTAGATTGCACGCAAACACACAGGCGGGCACTACCTAAATTCTGGCAGAAAATGAATTGTGCAAAGTTATTTTACCAGTTTTGAGTCACTAACGTGAAACTTGGATTATGAACAATTGAGAATATATTGTTCAAAACTAGAAGTTTTTTTTGTTCATAACATTCCAAATAACAAAAACGTCTCTCAGTTTTTCAAAATGTTCTATGGTTTGAGAGATATTAGACATATAAGTGGCTCTACCAACTGTTTTACAATGGCACTACCTAATTTCCTGTAGCGCTCACAGTTTTGATATTCACCTTATTGGGAGGTTGTCACTTGTCAAGGAGGATTCAAATGGATTCTGAAGGATCCATTAGATGCCAAGGGACCCCTGCACCTAATATTTAGCTCCATCAAAGGCCTCATCCAATGAGGTGGAGACATTTTATTAATGACTTTTAATAAATTCCTAAAAATTAGTAGTTTGTTGAATTTTTGTCTCTTTGATTGTTGCCACCTATCTCCAAGGCTTGGAATCCAATGGAGGAAATAATGTTTGACATCATTAGTTCATTTGGATGCTATTTTCTATTTAAAGAAGGAGATATCTCTTGGAAAATGGGGGAGGAGAGACCCAAGAGGTCTGGGTAAAATTTCAAGATCTGTAAGGGAGTTAGAAATGCATGAAAATTCTCTGATTTTAAGTTGTAGACCTGTGCTTCTTTTTTATGTAAAAGACCTCAGCTGACAATGAAGTTATGTATCAGTTTTTTTCTCTTTTCTGTGTAAATACTTTTCCCATCTTTCATCTTGGATATCTGTTGTTGCTACAGGTTCTATGTCTGCAATTTCTCTGTTGAGAGGGTTATTGTATAGGATTTGCTCTACCCCTTGCCACAAGCTTATCTGAGTTTTAATTGAGCTTTAGAAATTTTTTCTTAGAACTAAGTTTTTTCCTCTTATTGTCATATGTATTGAAGATAAATATGCTCTTTGATCATTTTCAGTTTTGTTTTTCTTATTTCTTCATTCCATTTTTTTGTAATCATTATAATCGATCCCAACTTTGTTGACCTGATTTGTTGCACATAGAATGTTAGTTTAGGATTACATTTTATTTTCATGGACTCCATGCCCAATGATTTCATTGCTTTCTCAATTAATTTAACCACTCTCATAATTTCCTAAAACCTAAGCTATCCAATCAAATATTTTTATTCATGACGTGCAAGGCTTGCACTTGAGCAGTCCAAGAGAAACTTCTAGTGCTGACACCTGGTAATATCATCAACAATTCCAGTTGCGGGAACATGATTAGGATCTTTTATATCCTTGATTACAACTTAGTGAGGTGAAAAATCTATGGTTTTACCTTCACTAGAATGAGTGATTTGATCTACTGATAGAAGGTTACAAGAAAGACTTGGAACAGATAATACATCATTGAAATCACCATTATCTACTTGAACTGTTCCAGATCCTACAACACTAAGAGATCTATCATCACAAACAAATATTTTATTGGTGTTACATTCATTTAGAACAAAAAATATATCTTTATCCTTAGCCATATGATAAGATTCTCCTGAATCAATAAGCCACTCATCAGAAGAAGAATTAGAAGTTGTATTGAAGGAGACACCAAAAGCAGAAAGTGCATGTCCATGAGAAGATGAAGAAGAAGTAGAATCAATATTGATGTGTTACTTCTTCATCATTGCTTCTAAAGCTTCCATCTTCTTGAAACATTTGGACTCATCATGACCATCTTTATCACAAAATTTACAATGTCTGTCTGTCTTTTTATTTTTATATTTTTCTCATTTCTCACCATTAGGAATTGAAGTTGTCTGAGTGGGTTTGGAACCCTTATGTTTCTTGTTGTTGTAGTGAGGATGTTGCTTCTTGGGATACTTGGGTTTATGTTTCTACTAGGAAACTAAGGCTTTGTTGGAGGTACCTATAGTGCTAATCACTCCAAGTTGTATAATCTTATCTTCCTCTCTAATCAAAGAAGCACAAAAGGACTCAAGAGTGGGTTTTTGATAAGATTTCCCTAGAGCCTCTATCGTGGAATAAAAGGTAGATACAAACACAAAATATGCACTACCTAGCTTAGAAATAATAAGATAGATGCAACTCTCTTCCTCCATTTCTATCTCACATTCTTCACATAACATTTTGAGTGTTTTAAACTTAGATAGATAGTCTCCAAGGAAATAAAAACCACTTGGACTTAAGGTCAGTACTTGATTTTCTAACTATTGTCCTCGAATAATATTGAGTATACCAAAAACAGATTCAATCTTTTCCCAAGCTTCATGGGGGTTATCAATTTCTTTAAGGTGGAACCTTAAATTAGGAGAGATAGACATTTTGATTAGTCCACGTGCTTCGTCACTCCTATTAGCCCATTTGACACTATTATCATCATCATCAGTGGGTGTTTTTTCCTTTCCCAAGGTAATATGGTAAAACACTTTACTTCTTAATAAATCTTCCATATGATATTTGCATTGGAAGTAGTTGGTGCTGGTAAGAAAGAGATTACTTGTAGAAGCCATACTTTTTTTTAAATAAAAAGAGGGGCAGATCCTATTTTATTATATCACATGCAAAAAAGAATATGTCCTTAGGCTACCAGTTGTTCCGCCAAATTAGTGGAAACCATAACAATTGGCAGCCTTGGATGTCCATGTCAAAAAGAGGCGGACCACCATCTGCCCTACCTGGAGGAAACTGTGACAGATGGCGGTCGATAGTCTTTACATTAACCATGAAAATTGAAATTGAAACTAGACTGGAGATAAAATAGTTTGAACTGACACCTAACCAAAACCATAAAGAACACCAAGCCATGCAATTACCCATTGACATCAAAAGTAGCCTTGCCAGAGTCTTCGTTGTGCAGTTCGTTCCAAGTTGGCACAACATAAGGTATTGCACACGTCAGACATATTTTCCATGCTGGTGCATTGGAGAAAGCTTCGTACAACATATTGATGCATTAGTGCATGAGTGTAGCATGGTAAACCTAGCCTTCCATATGGCTTCTCAGGTCGAATATCGAATCTAAATGTTCCGAGTGGAAGAAGGTTGGGGGGGCATGCTATTGTTCTGGTACCATTGATATAGGAGGTGGTGCAAGGACCTTGCAACCTTCCTTCGTCGTGCCACCCAGACCCTCCAAAACCTTGCTTATTGTAGCCTGCATTCCATCCTCTGCTCCTTCTTATTGCTCTGCTTTCACACTCCATCCCTATGCTCATTTGTGGTGCTCCATCATCGCGCTCCATCACTATACTCCTTCCTCCTTCCCAGGGTCCTCTTCTCTCATTGTGGCTCTCGAAGGATCATATCCCACTAAAAGTGTGGCATCCTGAGAGGCCATGTGGAGGATTTCCTCTTGGAACTCCTCCTCGATGAAGCAAATGCAGAACTCCTCCATCTTTTCCTCCATGGTGATGGTGTTGTGGTGAGCCAATGTGGCTGGATTAGTGTCTTTCACTGGGAATCTTCTTGGAGGTTGCCAATTCTCTGGACTAGTGAAGAGAAGAGACTCTAGAGGGATCTATATGGGTTTCTCCAGAGTGACCTCCTCCACTCAATCCATTGGAGGTGACCAGGTCATCCCTCCTTTTCATTTTTTCTGAGTTCTATGAGTGCAGGACATGGAGAGTGCCCGCTCTAGCCTTTGTTGGCACCTCTGTCTCGCAGCCAAACTATACCAGGCAGGGCATGACATGGATTGCCTCTCTCCTGTGGTTTAACTATACTAAGATTCTTACCTGGTGCAGGCTGAAGGAGAAATGGAGAGGGCTAGTGAAGTGTTGGGTGATAATAAGGAGATGCGACATGAAAACTGCCATTATATCCCCATACGCATTGAATTTCCTTGCCTCCAGTATGTTCACTCTAGGGAGTAGAACCATGGCTCTTGGCTAGGAATTAAGGTGGTATCCCATACTTAATGGAGAGGTGATGGGAGAGAGACTGCCATATTTATGGCTTGGCTTGGCCTAGTGTGATGTGGCCCTTATGCATTGTGTGTCACCCCATCCAAGGTTCTTGTAGAATACATATTAAATATGTAGATAATATGGATTTAAAAACTAAAAATGATTATTTGGATGGAAATATCTCGAAAAGTTATGCAGTTTTAATAAAAATGACACTGAAAATGGACTTCGGATGTGAGAGTTATGCCCCTTTAAAAAAAGGTATAGATGGTAACCAAATGGCCATGTGATAGTGTAAGTTGTTTTATGAAGTGACCCACTTTTATAAAGAGAAGTGGGGATCACTTTTACAATGAATTTACTTTATAAAATAAAATTTGCATGAAAAATAAATAACTCTAAAATAAAATATTAAAGACTTTTATACTTGAAGTGAAATACACTTTACAATTGAAAAAGTAACAAAAGAGAGACTTGAACTCAAGACCTCTTACTTAATAAGGAAACTTTTAACCAAATGGTCTAGCAAAACATATTGTATTTTTTAGGGAGAGGATTGGGGTTGTTGTTGTTGTTGATGGCCTTGGAGAGCATGCTAAAAAAAAACAATTTTCACAGAAGAAAAAATTTTTGCTTCTTAATGACAACAAGGGTTAGATCTTGTTTAACTTGCCCGTAAGATGCACCTTTTCCTATCTGTTTCTGATTTTCGAAGATCACACAAGGTGAGGGGAAAAGACAATATGAAAATCTAAAAGAGTAGAAATCCGGAAATAAATAATACAAAACCGAAATAAAACTAAAATGATACTCTGCTAAAATTTAAAAAAATGTGTATGTAGACTTTATACCTTTGGATCTGACTGAAAAGGCCGTATCTTGGGAAAACAAAAACCTTTTCGAGTGAAACGAAAATTGTTCCTGAATGAAACGAGCACTACAGACACAATGGAACAATCCTATCAGTCTAGAAATTTACAAAAATGACAGAAAATGGATATGAGACAACTCAACTTCACGATCTCAATATACAACATGAGAAGGACTTCAAACAATCTTTGATACCATGTTCGACAACACAGGTGTTCCAACAGAGGATGAAAACTATTAGTAACCACTCACATAACCAGATCAATGCATAGATTTTTCCACATGGTAAAACCCCTATGGGGAAATATCCACATCCCCAATCAATGCGCCCACTTGGAGCAGTTTATTAATGCAAAAGACAAATATTACAGAAAGATTTTACAAGATATTTTCTCACAATCTATCATTGGAAAATGAACCTCCGTGCTATTTAAATAGAGATCATGGACCAATCGGGTGTTAAGCCACAGATCAATGGTTGTTAAGATCAAGGAGAGTATGAACCGTCAGATCACTCGATGTCAAGAACATATCGTGACCATTGGATTTCCTAACTACAAATGCATACTAAAGAAACACACTAAGAAACACACTTTTACCTAACGACACATTAGACCAAGTAGATATTAATTAACTCCTAAGTGTCTAAATATCCTAACATGAATATCCTTCCATTAGGTTCATATGACTATCTAATTGGTATGGATTGGTTGGACCAACACCATGTTGTTTTAGACTGTAATAAAAAGGAATTTACTTTTCTGGATGAGGAAGGGAACCCAAGAATAGTCCAAGGAACTCCTAGGGAAGTTACTATCTAAGAGATCTCAACAATGAAGTTGAAGAAGTATTACAGGAAGGGTTGCCAAATATTTGCAGCCCATGTGGAAGAAGCACCTAAGGATAAGGTGCCAAATATAGAGGATCACTCACTCCTGAAATATTTTGAGGATGTGTTCAAGGAGGTACCATGACTACCCCCAAATAGAGATATTGATTTATCTATAAATTTGATGCCTGGAGCAGCTCTGGTATCAAAGACTCCCTACATAATGAGTACACCAGAGCTAAAGGAGTTGCAAATGCAACTTGAAGAGATACTGAAGAAGGGGTATATATGTCAAAGTGTATCACCTTGGGGTGCCTCAGTATTTTTCTTCAAGAAGAAATATGGGGCATTGATATTGTGCATCGAATTTAGACAATTGAACAAGATAACCATAAAGAACAAGTATCCTTTGCCAAGGATCGATGATCTCTTTGATCAGTTAAAGGATGCAAGGATATTCTCAAAGATTGATATTAGATCGGGATATCATCAAGTAAGTATCATAGATTAATACATCAGAAGTACCACCTTCAGGACAAGCTATGGTCATTGTGAATTCAGAGTGGTGCCATTTGGATTATCAAATGCACCAGTTGTTTTTATGTGCTTGATGAATGGTTTTTTCGAGGAATATTTAGACAAGTTTGTCATTGTATTTTTTGATGAAATCCTTGTGTATTCCAAGTCAGAAGAAGAGAATGAGAATCATTTGAGAATGTTGTTACAAGTGCTAAGAGAGCACCAGTTGTATTCCAAATTGAGCAAGTGCTCATTTTGTCAAAACAAAATTCACTATTTGGGGCATATCATATCCGAAGAAGGGATAAAAGTGGACCCTGAAAATATTGAGGCTATTAAAGGGTGGAAAACACCTAAGAATGTGACATAAGTCATATCCTTCATGGGTCTAGCTGGATACTATAGAAGATTCATTGCAAGTTTTTTTAGAATTGCTCACCCAATCACTTCCTTGCAAAGGAAGGGGGATACATTTCAATGGACAATAGAATGTGAAAATAGCTTCCAATAATTGAAGCAGTTACTAACCAGTGCCCCAATTATGAGGATTGTTGATTCAAATAAATATTTCATGGTTTGCACAAATGCATGCAAAGAAGGACTTGGTGGATTCCTTGGCCATAATGGATTTTTGGTATGTTTTGAATCGAGGAAATTGAAAGAACATGAAAGGATCTATGGAAATCATGATTATGAGTTGGAAACCATAGTGCATGCCTTGAAGAAGTGGAGGAAATACCTCATGGGAAAGAGGTTTGAGCTAAGGATAGACTATAATGGTATGAAATATTTGTTTGATCAACCAACTTTGAATGCTAGGCAGAGAAGATGGTTGGAATTCCTCTGTAAGTATGAATTTGATATTAAGAACATCAAAGGAAAGGTGGAAAAAGTGTTTGATGCACTTAGCAGAAGAGTGTATGAACTACATGCTACAACCATTATCATGTATCAATGGTGACAATGAATTTTATCACCAAATTTCCAAGAATAAACAAGCAACATGATGTTATCATGGTGGTGGTGGAAAAGCTTACTAAAGTTGCCCATTTCATTCATATGAAGATTACTCACAAGGAAACCAATGTTGTTGATATCTATATGAGGGAAGTAGCACACTTGCATGGAATACCCAAGACAATTGTGTCTGATAGAGACCCAAAGTTTACCTCAAATTTTTGGAAGGGGTTATTCAAAGGCTTCAGAACAAATATGAACTTCAACAAAACTTATCATCCTAATTCTGATGGGAAAATAGAGAGGTTGAACCAAGTGATAGAGGATATGCTAAGGATGCACATGATGGAAAAACCATCTAAATGGGAAGATTATCTACACTTGGTAGAATTTTCCTACAAAAATGGGTACCAAGCATCATTGAAGATGAGCCCATTTAAGGAAATTTATGGCAGAAAGTGAAACACACCAGTAAGCTGGGAAAACCTAGATGATAGAGCAGTAGTTGGGCCAGAGTTTCTTAGAGAAATGGAAGAGAAAACGATGAAGATTAAATAGAATTTAAAGGTTTCACAAGACAGGTAGAAAAACTATGCTAACAAATGCAGAACTCACAGAGAATTTAAAGTGGGTGAGCATGTTTTCTTGAAGGTGAAGGCTAACATAAGTTCCCTGAAGTTGGAAAACTATTCCAAGTTGGTAGATAGATATTGTGGGCCATTTGAAATCCTAGAGAGGATTGGACCAATATCTTACATGATTGCATTACATGAATCTATGTCTATACATAATGTATTCCATGTATCATTACATAAGAAATATATATATGATGATAATAATGTTATTGATTGGAATGTGATCCAATGGGAGAAAAAAATTGCTTTTCAAGTGCATCTGGTATGCATTATGGACCAGAAAATAAAACATCTCTGGAATCGATCCATAGGGCTTGTAATGGTTAAATCGACCTGGTATGGTATCGAGGACACGACTTTGGATCATGAAGATGTTATGTGGGAAGAATAACCACATATTTTTGAAGATTTTGAAAATCTTGTTGATGTTATGTAAATAAGTTACACTGAGGAAAGTGAAAAAATAAGGGGAGGGGATTGTAATAGCCCAAGGTCGAGCCCCTATTGAATTGTAATGATGTTTATTAAATTTTATAGGTTGTTGAGCCAAGTATTTATAAGTTGTGAGGCTTACATGTTTATTAGTCTAGAGAGTCTATATATTAAGGCTAGAGAGCCAATTTTGTATATGTAATTATGAAGATTATTAATAAAAATACATCGTTGTGTGTAGACCAACCATGAATAAAGATTTATGGGGGACTAAGATCCACTAGGAAGGGAAAGGGAAGGGGGATGAGAGGCTAGGAAAAGGGGTCTAATCTTAATGGATTAAACCAAGGGAATATTATAATGTATTTCCTAAAATACTAAAGTTGGGAAATAAACCCAGTTATCCTAAGTTCATTTGCGGAGAGGAACGAACTCCAAGTGAAGAGGAACGAGCCTTTGGAGAGTCAAGTGTCATTCAATATGCATGCAAATTTATGTGGGAAACTACATTGTTGTGAAGGTTCTCTCTCACCATTCTTCTTCTCCCACGATTCTCACGAGACTAACCATTCTTTCCACCCATTGCCCTGATTCACCCACGCACTCACGCACTGAGAAAGCACACATTCATCCAATTTCATCCATTGTTGAAGCCTCTACAATCGTGAACCCCCGTAATTTTTTGAGTCATCCCTTGCCTTACCCTATTTTTCTACTATGGTTTGAAGAGGCAAGTTCTCAGGCTTGTGGTTGAAGAAGCAAGTTGTTAGGCCTGTGAGAAACTCTCTCCAATTGAGAGAGATTGTTGGGGAAGTGGTTTCTTCTGGAGGGAGTCCAACAATAACTATAGAGCTCTAATAATCCCTGATCCGGCCTATTGTTGAAGCTATATAAGGGAAGTGGAGTAGCCTATGGACTGTAGAACAATGAAGTTGTATATTCCCGATGTGCGACAAGCATGTGGGGAATGAGAGTCTGTCAGCAGTGGGCATAAGTATGCTCCTTCGTGGGAATCCTTCCTATTGCATTGTGTAGTTTTCCATAGTCTCATCCTAGCCTAGGATTTCCTTTAACCTGGGTGGAGTTTAGTCCCAGCTCAGGGGTGACCCATTGTTGATAGTTTGGGGAAACATAGTCTATGGGAGGTTCGTGGAAGGTCTGAACGCAATTGGTGGTATTCTCATAAAAATATACGTACCAAATCTATGTTAATTTTACATGCTATGTTTAAATGTTGTGTTTAGGTACATGTATGAATGTTATCATAATTTCATGTATATACTGCATGCATGTGTTTATTTTCGCTTCCACATGAATATGTGTATGAACATAATGTCTATCTCTATTTAAATTTGCATTATATATATATATATATGAGCTCAAACAGAGCATGCATAACCTAGTGTCTTAAGACTAGGGTGTGTTACAATTGGTTTCAGAGAAGTTTGGCTTTGAGTTAGTGGCGTGTCCCCAGCATCGGTGTCTAGGGGACGTTACAGTCATAGACACATACATTCAATCATTAATTTGAATTCAAGTGTGCAGGGTAAATGAAGTACTTATCTATTACAAGTTGCATCCAACCAACTAATTGTGGGTTTTCACCTTTCCACCCAACCG
>ML798101.1:63293-78317 GCA_009831015.1 Picea engelmannii
TTTAACATTATTTTCACTAATAATTGTATCGTTTTATGAAATTACTAGTTAATTGTATTGTTTTATGAAATTACTAGTTAATTGAAGGTTTTTACTAATAGAGATATTGTAAATATTGTTTTCCTGACTCCATTTATCTAAATTGATTCAATTTGATTCAATTTCTAAATAATGAGAGAGAAACATATACACACAAACATTTATAGATGCTTGGAAAAATAATCACAAAGAAAAAATCAAATTCTCACTTCAACTATGGAATCCATATGAGGATCATATCCTATATAATTATGTTAATAATATAGGACATACATATCATTTGTATGTCTCTTTTTCAACCAAAATATATTCAATGGAAGGTACAATTGGTTCCATGGTTTTCTATCTGTACATATCTCATTGCCAGAGTACATGGATTACTATATTGTAAATCCATCCACAAAGGTTTATACACATATAGATTTCATCGAAATTAGACATTTTGGTTCCTTCTCCCTCAAAGGGAACATTGGTAAATAAAAGTATGGATGGATACTTATAATAAAAGTACACGATGATGTTGGCTTAAAATATTTTATCTATAGTACTATCAATAGATTTTGGAGGTAAACTATTATTCCTCATGGAAAACCTATACCTCCTAATGATGGGGTATTTTATAAAGGTAAAATATAATGGTTGCATATGAAGATAGTTTTTGAGAAAAATGATTTATGAAGATAGTTTTTGAGAAATTTCTCTCTGGGTGAGAGAATTGTAGGGAATTGATTTCCTGAAGGTGATAAACTACAACTATAGGGCTCTGAGAATTCTTGTCCGACCTGTTGTTGAAGCCCAGAAAGGAAGTGGGGCAGTTGAAGGACTGTTGAGAAGAGAAGGGGCACAATTCTTGGGGTGGGACATGCATGTGGGGAATGAGGGGCTATAGGTTGTTAGTTTGAGTTGGCACCTGTGACAAAGTATTTCATGTTGTCTATGATCCATTAGCCTGGTTATGAATCCCTTTACCTAGGTGGAGTTTAGTCCCATCTCGGGGGTGATCCACTGTTGAGAGTGATGAGCAATGTGGTATAAGGCTGGGAGGTTCATGGAATGTCTACACACAGTTGGTGATATTCTTACCAAGATAAGTGTCAATTGTGTGATAAATTTACATGTTGCATTATTATTTACGTGTTTATTTTTATGGTTTTATCCTATGTGTGGTTTATAACTGTCTTTATATTTATGGATATTGCCTATATATGATGCATGTATATCATGTCTACTCTTATTTTAGTCTGAATCCGTGCATTTACATAATGTATTTTTCTGTTTATGTTTTATATATGAAGTTTTGCAAGAGTTTTGTGTGTATACATTTTAATTGCATGCAGTTCAAAAAATTTATGTGGCATAGCTCAGATGGATGTTGGGTATGTTACAATATGTTGAGCAAAGAATGAAAGCATTTTTTGGAGTAACATGGCCCAACTTGGGTGGTCGGGGATGTTACAACATGGTATCAGAGATTTAGTTTTCAACACTGAGCCTGGATGGTCCGAGCAAGTTGAGTTGAAGCGAAATTTCACAGAGGATTGATTTTTAAGTGTCCAAATCTCAAGTTACAGAGAATCCATGGTAAAAAGTAACAACAATTGCATAGAATTGGGAAAAAGAACCAGTTTATGTTGGTAAATTCATGAGAAATTTGAGAAATTTGGTCATGTGGTGAGACATTTTGGATTTAATATATGTTCTAGCAACATTAGACCTAAAATTGGTCGAATTTGAAGTTACAATGAAGCTGTGACAAATGGAGCGAGATTAGTAATTAAAATTTTCAATTCGTGAATTGAGTTTGGGAAAAATTTGTTCCATAAATGTCAACCCGCAATGATTCGTTGTTGCATAGATTGAACTGGTGTTATTGGGGTGAAATTGAACAAATTTCATAGTTGTAGAATGCCTATGCTAAAAATTTGGCGTCGCGTGCAAAAATATTGGCGTATGGGCGCGTACGCTAAATTTTGGCGTCGCACAGAAAAATATTGGTGTGCAGGTGTGCACACTAAATTTTGGCACTGGGATGAAAAATATTGCAGTGTCAGCGCACCCACTAAAATTTGGCACCAAGCAGAAAAATGTTGGTGTGCGGGTGCACACGCTAAATTTAGCATTGCACAGTGCATATTGAGTGACACGTGGGTAATACTAGTGCATAGGAATAATAAGGTGCACGCGGTGTGGACAGGCATGATATTGGCATGTGTGGTGTGTGCAGTATTGGCAGAGTACAGAGAAATTTTGTTGGTGCACGCGCAATGTGGGTATATGATGTCGCAGGACAGTTTAGTTAATGGTGCACATAGAGTATTTGTGCATGGTGGGGGCGTACTAAAATTTGGCATGGTACAATGTGCAGAGTGAAATGTGTGGAGAATATTAGTGCACGACACAAAAATGGTGCATGACACAAAAAAATTGTGCACAATAGGTATTAGTGCAAGAACCAAAAGTTGTCTGCACCAGGTATTGGCGCGATAGAGAAGTGATGCACAGTGGTTATAGGTGCGCATAGCATGAATTAGATTGTGGTGTTGCTACACATGATAATATGGGTGCACAGTTTGAAATTTGTGTGTGTAAATTCGTTTGGATGGTGAAGAACATCACAAAACCCATGAACTTCCGTGACATTTTATACTGCTTGAACGTCATCTTTTTGCAATGCATTTTTTAGGCCCTTAACAACGTTTTTATCTACTCAAAAACCATGAGAACAAAGTATACCTAATAACCAAGGTAAACTCTGTCTCTACAACTCAAATAAAATAGCTCAGAGAGATCTTTCTAATGGTGTAAATTGTTCGTCAAATGGAGCTTTTACGAGAAAGTTACAACACAAACAATGGAGGGTAAATTTTAAGACCCAACTAACTTCAAAGAGCCATAATTTTTTTCTCCAGAATCAAATTCAGTCGCAGGAGAAGTCAATGGAAATAAATTGAACCATAGAATACTTTGCTAGAGATGAATTAAATTTATGACCATGTTAAAAATGTTTGATATGGAAAAGAAGGTACCCGTAGCATTTTAGACCAAAAACACGAATTGACCTAGAACTTCAGCAGGTTGTAACTAGAATCCTAGAACCTAGAAAGAGGTGAAAATTGGATAGACTCTCAAAAATATGTATATGAAGAAACCCAACTAAGATCCTATGAAAAATCCAATGGTGTAGATGAAAAAAATGCATAATTACAGCAGAGTTACGCCAAGTTGAAGTGTGAACAGAAAAATTAATGGGCAATTTTCAAATAACCATAACTTTATGCTCGAGACTCTGAATTGAGCATGGGAGAAGGAGTCGGGAAGGTCTCAGCCAGTAGAATATAAATATTCACCCAAAAAATTGATCCAGGAATTCAATTTTCCAATAAATCAAAAGAAATAATTCTAATACATTATTGAACCAGAATGGTTCATATTTTCATGAAATTGTTGAAACAGTTAACCTGACAAGTTTTGTTGGCTGCACATTTTGCAGAGTTAACAACAAATAGATCAGATCTAGATCAACACAGAGTCTAGAGGAATGGAATATTCACATGGGACTTACATCCTTGAAGATGAGAATAGAGGGATGGATGTCCATTTGGGAATTGAAGGAACAAGCTCCAATGGACATGGAGAAGGAAGGGATGAAAAAAGGAATGTGGTAGAGACCATTAAAAAATTACAGAAGGATGTCCAAATCCATAAAGATGATAATTAAAGGCTTATGAGAGCCAAGGAATAGTAAGAGGACTTCAACATGAAGCTAGTGTAGAGCTTGAACATAATAGAAAATAAAATGGATAAGGAGAGTGGCTCAAGAAACTTAGGAAGTCATAGGTCTCCTGATGAGAAAAGAAGAACCAGAAGTGTTAGCAAACATCACTGTCACTCCTAGAGGAATTCCAATAAGAGAGAACACAACAACTCAAGTCCATCCCCTCTCAGGAAGCATAAGAGTTCTGGGGTGCATGAGCTATGAGGAGAAATGAACAAAATCAAGCCTCCTACATTTGATGTGAGCACAAGAAGGATGAAGATGTAGAGACATGGTTGTTGGGAATGAGAAAGTATTTTCAATTGCATAATTATTCTTATCATGAAGAAAGAAGAATAACCATCTATCAACTCAAGGGAAAGGCATCCATGTGGTGGGATCAACTTGTGCAGGTGAAACACATTAAAGACAAGAGTGTTACTTGGAGGGAATTCATGAAGTATTTTGAAAAGAAATACTTGAATAAGAGATACGATGACAAGAAAATGAAATATTTCTTTGAACTCAAGACTGGGAGTATGACCATAAATGAATATGAAATAAGGTTTTTAGAATGGATGAAGTATGTTTCTTTCATCACAGATGAGACAGTTATGATTCAAAGGTATTCGAGTGGATTTCCATCATTCATCAGTGACAAAATACAGTATGATGATCCCAAGACATTGAAAGATGCCATAAGGCGAGATAAATGCCTATATGATCAGTAAAAAGAAAGGCCAACTTTCCAAAAATCTTGGGAAGACAAAAAAAAAATGAATATGGATTAGAGGAAGAAGGGATCTAAGCCACCATTCTTCTGAAATAATCCTCAGGGACATCCAACTTCTAGAGAACCTAGAATGATTGAGACCGCGGGTCAAAGGCCAAGCAAACCACCTATTCAATGTTGGGTTTGTAAAGGAGATCATATGTTCAGATATTGTCCTCACAGAGGTGAAAAAGTGAGGATTTATCAAAATGTACATCAAGATGAAATGGTGGAGGACATGGGTAGAAATGTACCAATGATCTATGCATCCCTGGACAACAAGCAAGCAAAGCATCAGTCACATATGATTGAAGTGGAAGGTATGATCAACAACCAAACCATTGCTATTTTAATATTGATTCAGGAGATATTCATGGTTATATAGATCTCAAGATGGTGGAAAGTTTACATTTTCAAAGAAGCAAGCATGTAAAATCTTGGTTGGTGCAACTAGCTACCAGAGACAAAAGAAAAGTTAATGAGATGGTTAAGTCATGTCTTATGGACATGAATGGACTAAACACCACAAAATATTTGAACATCTTCCCTTTAGGTTCCTATGACTGTCTAATTGGGATGGATTGGTTGGAACAAAATCATGATATCCTAAACTCTCATAACAAGGAATTTACTTAATTGGATGAAGAAGGGAACCTAAGGAAAGTGTAGAGAATTCCCAAGGTAGTAACCATCAGAGAAATTTCAGCATTGCAGCTGAAGAAATGTTATAGAAAAGGGTGTCAAATATTTGCAACACATATGGAAGAGACACCTAAAGATAAGGTGCCAAATTTGGAAGATCATGCAGTCCTAGAATATTTTGAAGATGTGTTCAAGGAGGTACCAAGATTACCCCCTGAGAGAGATATTGATTTCTCTATAAATTTAATGCCTCGATCAACTCCAGTGTCAAATACTCCTTACATAATGAGTACACAAGAGATGAAGGAGTTGCAAATGCAGCTTGAATAACTTCTGAAGAAGGGGCATATATGCCCAAGTGTATCACCTTGGGGTGCCCCAGTCTTGTTCGTGAAGAAGAAAGATGGGACATTAAGATTGTGCATTGATTTCATACAATTGAATAAAGTGATTGTAAAGAACAAGTATCCTCTGCCAAGGATTTATGATATGTTTGATCAATTTAAGGATGCAAAGATATTTTCAAAGATAGATCTTAGGTCCGGTTATCATTGGGTAAGGATTAAAGAGGAATATATCAGAAATTCTGCCTCTAGGAAAAGGTATGGTCATTATGAGTTCACAGTGGTGTCATTTGGGTTTTCAAATGCACCAGTTGTTTTCATGTGATTAATGAATGGTGTTTTCTGAGAATATTTAGACAAGTTTGTAATTGTCTTTTTGGATGACATCCTTGTATATTCCAAGTTAGAAGAAGAGCATGAGCATCATTTAAGGATGGTGTTACAAGTATTAAGGGAGCATCAATTGTATGCCAAATTGAGCAACTGCTCATTTTATTAGAAGAAAAATCATTATTTGGGACGTATCATTTCAAAGGATGGGATAACAGTGGATCCTAAGAAGATAGAATCCATTAGAGAATAGTCAGCGCCAAAGAATGTAATAGAGGTGAGATTATTCATGGGCCTTTCAGGCTACTATAGGAGATTTTTAGAGAATTCTAAAATATTGCACACCCAATCACTTCCTTGCTAAAGAAGGGTGTGAAGTTTCAGTAGACATTGGATTGTGAAAAGAGTTTCCAACACTTGAACAATTTATTAATAAGTTCTCCAATACTAAGGATTGYAGATCCAAATGAATACTTCATTGTATCCACAAATGCATGTAAAKAAGGACTTGGTGGAGTCCTTAGTCAAAATGAGTTTGTTATATTTTATGAATGAAGGAAGTTGAAGGAGCATGAAAGACACTATACCACTCATGATTTGGAGTTGGCACCCATAGTGCATGCCTTGAGGAAATGGAGACACTACYTTATGGGAAAAAGGGTTGAGCTGAGGATATACCATAATGGTTTGAAATATTTATTTTATCAACTAACTATAAATKCTAGGCAAAGTAGATGGTTAGAATTCTTAGTGAAKATGACTTTGATATAAAGCATATCAAGGGGAAAGAGAACAAAGTGGCCAATGCAATCAATAGAAGAGTGCATGAATTGCATGATACAACCATTAGCATGTACCAATCATATTTGAAACCCAGAATTTTAGAGGTTGAAAAATTAGATTTGCAATACAAGGAATTAGTGGAAAAATTACAGCAAGGTATTTTGCAGTAGCAAATTGAAGAATACAAGCTAGATAATGATGAAATTCTCATGTACAAGGGAAGAATTTATGTACCAAATTCCCAAGAATTGAAAATTTTGATATTGAGATAAATGCATAATGTGCCTTATGTTGGGCACCTATATTATCAGAAAACTATTGCAGCTGTCAAGAGCCAATATTATTGGCCAAGCAAGAAGAAAGAAGTTGTTGATTTTATTACCAAATGTTTGGAATGTCAAAAGGTAAAGGATGAACATAGACACCCAGTTGGGTTGCTACAACCATTACCCATTCCTGAGTGGAAATGGGAAGTTGTAACAATAGATTTTATCACCAAACTGTCGAGAATAAGAAAGAAGCAGGATTCTATCATGGTAGTGGTAGATAAGCTTACTAAAGCTACCCATTTTATTCCAGTAAAGCTCACTCACAAGGAAACCAACATTAATGATGTTTATATGAGAGAAATTTATAGATTACATGGTATACCCAAGACAATTGTGTCTGACAGAGATCCAAAATTTACCTCAAATTTTTGGAAAGGATTATTTAATGGATTTGGAAACAAATTGAATTTTAGTACAACTTATCATCCAGAATTAGATGGACAAACAGAGAGTGTGAATCAAGTGATTGAAGATATGTTGAGGATGTATGTGATGGATAAACCATCAAAATGGGAAGACTACCTACACTTAGTAGAGTTTTCTTATAACGATGGGTACCAAACATCTCTAAAGATGAGCCCATTTGAGGCACTTTATGGCAGAAGGTGCAACACACCGGTAAAATGGGATAACCCAAGAGATATAGCAGTGGTTGGGCCAGATTTACTCAAGTAAATGGAGGAGGAAATGTTGAAAATAAAACAAAATTTAAAGGTTGCCCAAGACAAGAAGAAAAGATATGTTGATAAGGGAAGAAATCACGGGGAATTTAAAGTGGGAGACCATGTATTATTGAAAGTGAAAGCCAATAGAAGTTCCATAAAGTTGGGAAATTGTTCAAAGTTGGCAAGTCGCTTTTGTGGACCATTTGAAATACTATAGAGGATTGGTCCAGTGACTTATATGATTACATTTCCTGAATATATGTTTGTTTATAATGTATTCATGTAGCATTTCTCAAGAAATATATACCTCATGCTAATCATGTTATTGATTGTAATGTGATTCGAGTGGAGCAAGAAGGTTCTTTCCAAGTGCATATTGTACGCATTATGAACTGAAAAATTAAACATATCTGTAATCAAGCCATAGGGCTTGTAAAGGTCCGATGGACCTAGTACGATTCTGAGGATGCTACTTGGGAGCATGAGGATGCAATGTGGCTATAATACCTACATCTTTTTTAGGATTTTTGAAATTTTTGTTGTATATGTGTACATAATGCAGTGAGGACATTGCATTAGTAAGGGGAGGGGATTGTAATATCCCTAGGCCGAACCCAATTGTAAATGTAAATGAAAATGTACTTAAGTTGGTGAGTTGTTTGATATGCACCTTTCATGGCATAGTACTTGCATGTACTGTGCAGTAAAATGATGAAGTGTGCACATTCTAGGATACTGCACGTAGCATCTTAAGTGCATGCGATATTGAGGCCAGGGAGCCTTTGTGTATATGCTATGTTTTATAGGTTGGTGAGCCACTTTTGTGATCATTAGGCTAGAGAGCCTAGATGTTAAAGGCCAGTGAGCCTATTTTTGTATATGTCTCATCATTAATATAAAATACATCGTTGCGCACAGACTGACCACGATAAAAGACTAAGGGGGACTAAACTTCACTAGTTAGGGAAAGGGGGGGCTAAAAGTTAAGGAAAAATGGCTAAGATAGGGAGCTTAAGCCAAAAAGGAATATTATATTAATATTCCTTAAATAATAAACTATGAATACTTATTTTATCCTAAGTTCTAAGGTTGAGGACAAGTGGTCCAAAGTAGCTCCCAACATGACAAGTGTCAAGTTGGGAACATGCATACATATTGTTTGGACTTAGTTCATTCCTTCCATAATTTAGTCATTCGATCTATCATTCCATCATCATACACACACTCATTGAGCTATCCTCCATACCTTCCTGTCACTATACTTGAACCTGTATCCATATTCATACTGTTTGTGTACCTAGTTAGCTTGGGCATTGGACTGAAGAAGCGAGTTGTCATGCCTGTAGGATATTGAAGAGGCAGGTTGTCAGGCCCATGGGATATTGAAGAGGTGGGTTTCCAGGCCCATGAGAAATTTCTCTATGGGTGAGAGAATTATTGGGAATTGATTTCCCGAAGGTGCTAAACTGCAACTATAGGGATCTGGGACTTTCTGTCTAGCCTATTGTTGAATCCCAGAATGGAAGTGGGGCAGCCGAAGGACTGTTGAGAAACGAAGGGACACTCTTCTTAGGGTGGGATAGACATGTAGGGAATGAGGGACTGTAGGCTTCTAATTTGAATTGGCACCTGTGACAGAGTCTTTCATTTTGTCTATGATACATTAGCCTGGTTAGGAATCCCTTTACCCGGGTGGAGTTTAGTCCCAGATCAGGGGTGGGCCACTTCTGAAAGTGATGAGTAGTGTGGTATAAGGTTGGGAGGTTCATGGAATGTCTGCATGCAGTTGGTGATATTCTTACCAAGATAAGTGTCAACTGTGTGATAAATTTACATGTTGCATTATTATTTACGTGTTTATTTTTATGGGTTTATCCTATTTGTGGTTTATAACTGTCTTTATATTTATGGTTATTGCTTATATATGTTGTATGTATATGTATATTGTTATTTTAGTATGAATCAATGCATTCACAAAATGTATTTGTTTGTTTATGTTTTATATATAAAGTTTCACAATAGTTCTTGTGTATATGTTTTAATTTCATGCAGTTCAAAAAATTTATGTGGCATAGCTCAGATGGATGCTAGGTATGTTATAGTATGTTGAGTAGAGAATGAAAGTGTTTTATGGAGTAGCATGGCCTGGCCTAGGTGGTCGGGGATGTTACAAGGACTCAGTATTTGAAAATGACATGTATTTATTAAACTCTGCAGGGATATACCTATTATTCTGGACAGATCACTTATGCCCCAAAAAAGAGGATTTTTCTTACATGCCAGTCTAGATCCGCCTCTTCTCTATTCCTTAGGAATTCAGACTTGAATAAATTCTAATTGTTATAGGTAACATCCTAGGAATAGATGTGAAATCCTCTAAAGAAAAAAAGAAAATGAGATACACTTCATATGCCCGAATCTATGTGTACATGAATATTTCCAAAGCCATGCCAAGCTTTGTTACCATGGAATATCAAGAGGAGGATTGGATCCAAACCATTGATTATGAACATATACCCTTCCATTGCAAGAAATGTCATGAGCATGGACACTTATTTCAGGACTTCCCCCTCAATGATCTTGTGCGACCAATAGATGAGGACAAATCTAAAGATGGCTTCACATAGGTCACCTTCCATAAGAAGCAACCTCCCAAGAAACCCAACCAAGGTGTAGATAAGAAGATCTCCACAAGAAAATCCTTTGATACTTTAATCCATTTACTAGATGTAGAGGAAGTGGAAAACCCTCATCAACCAGACACCCAGTGAAAGGATAAAGGAAAATCAATGCAATCCCTAGACCTAGTCTTAGAGAAAATATTAATCCCTCAATCCCACACTCAGATGGATTCATACAAAGGCCTAGAATAAGGGGGGTGCATAGTAATGAATATGGACGAAAGATATCTCATAGACATAGATCTGGAAAAATTAAATAAGCATTTAGTAGAAAGGAACTTCAATCCATTATGTTAGACCAACTTCAAAAAATTCACAAAGTCTACATATAATACACAACAGGTGAAGCTTCATGGTCGGGTATGGGTTTGGACCCAATCTAGGATCCGAGACGAGTGCCTAAAGAGGGAAAATGAAGGTGGTGTAAATTAGTGCAAAAACTGATCAAAGAGGTAGGTACTTTTATTACTAACTCGAGACAGATCCAATGTATTAATGAGGGTTTCTCACCCCCCCCCGCCTCCCCAACTCTTAATGATGAAAATCATTTCATGGAATGTAAGAGGTCTAAATGGAAGAAACAAAGAGAGGATTCTTCATAATTGTATCATGGTCGAGGACCTGTAAATTATTTTTCTATAGGAAACAAAATGTATAGGTGTTGTAGCTACAAAGGTCTTCAGAATATGTTGGAGGCAATGTAGTTGTATATACAATGACTCTATTAGTGCAGTAGGAGGATTGGCTATTCTCTGGAACCCTGTCAGAGTAATAGTAGATCAACCTTTCACTGCATCTTGCACATTTTTGATGCATTATTGAGATATATTCTCCAACAAAGAGGGAATACATACAAATGCTTATGGGCCCCAAAACAATTGGGGAAAATATTACTTCCTGAACAGTCTCTCCTACCTTAGTATCCTGGTAGGACAACAACACTAGATTCTAGGGGGAGATTTTAACATCATCCTCTCACTTAATGAAAAGAGAGGGGGTTCAAGACGTTTTGAACATGATAGTGGTAAGTTATGGGATTTCCTTGAACATCTCCATTTTATTGATATAGAAACCAGAAATGGAACCTTCACTTCGACTAATAAATGATCTAGAGCCTAAAAAATTGCTTGTAGACTGGATCATTTACTTATTTTGGAAACCTTGATTCTTCATGGACCATTAATTGAAGCAAGCATCCTCCCACATTCAAGCTCTTATCACTGGGAAATGTAGTTGTGGATTGATACAATTTCTATGCCCAAATACAAACTGTTTTGATTTGAGATGTTTTTTCCAAATCATCCAGAATTACCAGATGTCTCTCGAACTTGGTGGGTGAATGCATAAATCTCACATGTCTCATTAATGTATAGATTTCAACAATGAATGAAGAAATTCAAACAACAAATTCAAGATTGGAACAAAAATCTTTTTGGAAATATATTTCAGGCACAATGCTCTTTAGAAAAGCATCTAAAAGAAATAAATAGGAATCCATTTTGAGGGGCCACTCAGACGCCTTATTTCAGGAAGAGGAACTACTCAAACAACAATTATAGGAAAGATACAAGTAAGAGAAAATATTATGGAAACAAAAACACAGAGTTCAATGGATCAAGGAAGGGGAAAAGAACACCAAATTCTTCCATCAATCCATGGTGGATAGAAGATACATTAATCGTATTACGAATCTAGAAGATGCATAGGGTAACCCAATTCTTGACCATGGGAGAATGGAATCTGAGTTGGTAAAATACTACAAGGAGATTATGTCAGATCCTCCCATTGATCGCACTCCAGCCATCAACAGAGTAATCCAGCACATACCTTCCCTCATTACTCCTGAACAAAATCAAGGCCTCATGAGGCCAATTACGCTTGAAGAGGTAGACCATGCCATGATGGAAATTCCCCTAGGGAAGGTTCCAGGGTTGGATGGATTTACAATATATTTCTTCCACTATTGTTGGTCGATGATAAGGGAAGAAGTTTGGCTACTAGTGGAGGAATACATGACTTCTAGGCAAGTTCTCTCATCCCTCAATGCTACTTTTCTGACACACATTCCAAAGGAAGAGAGGATCACTCAACCGAATGAATTATGACCCATTGTGCTCTACAATGTAATCTACAATATCATTACCAGAGTCATTGCTCTCTGACTTAATCCCATCCTCCCTTTCATCATCTCTAATGAACACTCAGGTTATGTTGAGGGGATCCAAATAATGGATAGTGTCATACTGGTTCATGAAGTGATCCACTCACTCAAATCCACCTGTACCTTGGGTATGCTCATTAATATTGGTATTTCCAAAGATTTTGATCACCTTAGCTGGAAGTGTATGCAATCCCTTCTTTCAGCCTTTGGTTTTAGTAGGGATTGGATCCAATAGATAATGAACCTCACCTCTTCTGCCTTTTTTTCCATCCTAGTCAATGGTGTACCCTCCCAACCTTTTTCTCCCTCTAGAGGCATTTTTCAAGGGGACCCACTCTCTCCTATTATCTTTGTCATTATGGTGGAAGGATTGGGATGCTATATCACTACCTCTATGGTGGATGGATCTCTTCAAGGTCTCCCTTTACATGGCTTGAAACCTGCCACTTCTCCCATCCAGTTTGTGGATGACATGATGCTAATGAACACTCCCACAAAACAGGAATCCATCAAGCTCAAGTACATCCTCTCATATTTTATTGATTCCTTTGGTACCACCTTTAAATTGGATAAATATCATCTCTTATTCTTCAACACTCCTTTGTCTATATAACAACATATTTCAGAACTTCTGGACATACATAGGAGCTCCCTTCCATCCAACTATCTTGGTATTCCCCTTTCTAAATTGGTTGCACAGAATATATATTGGGATGCCCTCCTCAAATCCCTCTCCATTCGTTTGAATTCCTAGACCTTCAGATCCCTAAATCTTGTTGAAAGATCGATTCTCATCAAATTGATCCTCCAAGCTATACCTTCCTTTCTCTTCTCGGCCATGTCCACCCCTCAATTAGTCACTAAAGCCATCTGAAATATTCAGCGAAACTTCCTTTGGAAAGTTCATAACCTAGGGAAACAATGGGCTCTTTTTAGATGGGAGAAAGTTTTCAAGCCAAAGTCTATTGAGGGTATTGGACTCAAGGACCAAAGCAACATGAATAACATTATGGGAGAAAAAATATAGTGATGTTGGTTCAAGTATTCGACATAATTATGGGAAAATATATGGAAGAAAAAATGTGCCCCCAATATTAATGAGGCACAACTTATCATATTAAATTATCAGGTCCAAGGGCTAAAATATCTATAATGTAGCCTGGCACAATCACCCTATGATTCAGGAACATGCATTCTAGGAAATACGGAATGGACAAGAGATTCTCTTTTGGAAGGAATCATGGAAACAATTACCTCCTTTTCAAACCTTGGATAGCATGTGCCCCATCCAAAACTACTTGGAACAGTTGGAACCCCTCAAGGCAATGAACCTTTGGTTGGAAAATCCCCATCAGTCTCTTTGGAAGACATGGAAAACTATTCCCACTAACCTCAACATCCCTAATGATTGTGACTTGCAACCTTGGCAAGTTGTCATATCCCAGAGAAATATTTTTATCAGGGAAGTGTTAGCACTCAAAAACGCACCGACATTTTTGAAGGAAAGATGCCTAATCTTGTAGGGAAAATTTGACTAGCTTCCCGAGATCCAAATGAAGATATGAAACCACCATTGGAAAGTTTAGGATTTGTAGATGTCGATCGACTATTTAAACATGAAAAACAGACTCTCCATGACTGAGAAATTTGATTTTGAAAAAATCTGCGCTTTCCCCAGCGCAGAAGGCAGAATTATAACCAGTTAGTTGTCGAAAGTGGCGACTTTCAGCAACTAAGGAGGAGATTTTCGGGTAAGTTAGTTGTTGAAAGATGTCACAGCCAGAATAGCCAAATTTCACCCAAATCAAGAATTTTTGGGTTCGAATGGTTTGAATCCTTCTTTAATAAGCTGGTTATGAATTATCAAATCAAAATCTGAAGGCCATTCTTGGAGATGAAAGTCAAAAGGGAATTTTTTGACTAGATTTGGTGATTTTCAAGGGCAAAATGATAGGGATTTTTGGCACACATCATCAAATTCGAATTCCACTTTCAAAGGAACAGATCAAAGAGCCTTGGAAGGCTAGGCTACACTTCATCAACTGCCAACCAATGTTTGAAGACCAAAAGATAGAGGTTGACCTCATCTTGAGGATCTCTCCTTATCTTTTGTAAATCAGTTTTGACTTTCTATTTTTAGAATATCAGATCCATTGTTTTAGGATCTGAAAACTGATTCCAATAGGCTATAAAGCCAAAGACATTTGGAGGACTAGGGGGTTCAATCTTGGATACATTTGGCCTATGTACTTAGACTCTTATTTTGATATGAATCACAGTTTTCTTTTGCTACTAATATCATATTTTCTCATGTGTGTCATTGCTCTGTAATTCAATTCAATTTAGCTAATCTATTAAGAACCGTCATCTTCTTATTTGGATCATGAATTTGAATTGAATGAACTCTTACTATCTTGTATGACCCTGCATGTTAATGTACTTGGTTATCTAGAATAGTGTTCTTCATACCCCATTCCAAATTACTGCATCTGATTATTGGTTTCTAAAAGCATTGGCTCATTCA
>ML798101.1:143630-169034 GCA_009831015.1 Picea engelmannii
TGTATAACTTCTTTTACTACTTGTTGATGTTTGTTGTGCTCTCGGTGTAGACCGTGGACCTGTTGTTCTTACTAGAGTATTATGTGTTGTGATTTGCATTGCAGTTCCAGGTGTAAAGGGACTACGCACTGACCTGTGCATGGTGTTTGAACCATTTCATCTTCCGTGTCATCATGCTCCATTGCATCAATAGTTTTTAGTGTCTTAATTATCCTTTCATTCCATTCTTCATTCTCCATGAACTGAACATCGCGATTGATTATAAATTTTCTTGCGATAGAGTCATACAACTTGTATCCTTTTGTGTCTTCAGAATACCCAACAAATATAAATTTTTGTCCTTTGTTGTCCAAATTCTTTCTCAACTCATCTGGAACATGTGCGTATGAAACACAGCCAAACAATTTTAAATGCACCACACTCTGCTTCAATCCTGTCTAGGCTTCTTGAGGAACTCTATTCTTCGTACTCTTTTTTGGACATCTGTTCAAGACGTATACTGTAGTTGCTACTGTGTAAGACAACCACGATGGGCATAAAAAAAAATTTAATTTTCTTAAAGGATAGGAACTCCATTCATGGTTCCTGATTTGGAAGGTTAGGGAACTAGTCCGACCTCCTGGTCAAAGATCGTTCTGAACTCTATTAAGAAAGAGTAGCTCTTCGATTTCTTGTAGGAATATCATGAACAAATCCACAGGTCCCTATAATGAAACTTCGCCTATGAGACTAAGCACCAAGTGCGACCCTCTATTCCACGTGACCACAGACTGCGACCACGCGCCTACCCAAAAGAGTTTCAAAACTTTGCATCTCATGAATTTAACATATAAGTCACCCCTGACTCCCCAACTCCTGAGCTATGAAAAGGGATTAACAATCGTTAGCTCCCTCCGCTCATGTGACCATTCCCATGACCACAGGCTTAACCTAAATGACGCGTTTTATTTCATGACTTCAAGACTTTCGATGTAAGTCTCCTCAAATCCTCCACATCTCAAGCTCTAAAAAGGGATAACGATCCCTTAGCTCCCCCTTTGGCCTCTGTCCATGTGACCACTCACTATGACCTGAGGCAAAACTCTAAAGCGCATTAGAATTTCGTGTATCGTGAGTTCTCACAACTTCCCTCTTTGACTTATTCAAGTCGCGAGTCAACGAAATGCTAAGCTTTCACCACGTGTCCTCCTTGATGAATGATCATGATCAAATCATGAGTTCACACATAGCGAGTTCAAACAGTATGTTCTTTGACCTTCCTTCTCTTTGAGTCAGCAAAATGATGAGCTCTTGCCACATTTCCTTTCCAATGGACAGTCCCGATGGTTTCAGAACTTCTCTTGTGCACTTTTCTCCGGATCCAATGACTATTGGCCCACATCCCAGATCTGATGGCTCAAACATATTCTCCTCTTGCATGCTCTTCACGTTGTCTAAACGTGGATTCCAACGGTCTAGATATTCTCCTCTGCTCGATCCAATGACTATTGGTCCACACGCTCAGATCTGACAGCTCATATATGATCTCCTCCTGCACTCATAATTTCTCCCATCTTGGAAGAATTTGATGTTTCGAAGGCCTCAACCTTCGATCTTCTACTACGATCCAGCTATTGGATCTCCCCAACATTTACGAAAAGTGTTGTCCCTCTTGAGATTTCTCACCCTGGAACCTCGCAGGGCTTCTCGAACATCTGCTTGCCTCGTAGAGAGCCTGTGCATCTCTGCACTACCTCTCTTGAGTTTAACAGACTTCATCCTCCAAGAGACTTAGAATGACTATGAGGGTTGACATGCGTACATGTAACTATACCTAAGGTCGATGAACTCATTGTCACGACTCTAGCTTAAGACACTACAGAACACAAGCATTTATGACAAAAAATCATGTATGAACCATATAACTTCTTACTTTCCTAATTATACAACCAAGCAGAAATAGAAGGGATATACTATATCCATTAAGCATTCATTCACATTCCTGAAAACATTTACAGAATATCCAATTCATACAAAGCATATGTGATTACTTATCTATTATAGGAGGTATCCATCTAATTGATTGTGGGTGTTTGTCCTTCCACCCTACCATAGTCTCAGAGGCATTCATTCTTAGCACTCTGGACACCCCCGTACCAAGACATGATATCACCAGGGATCTCTCATAGTTCTCAAGGATTCCTTCTCTGTTCAACTTTTGCTCAGGTTCTGTTCTCTGTAACTCTCAAATATTTTTCTCTGTTATGGCCTAGGTGATATTTATCAGATGCTCACCCAACATCAAACTCACAACCTTCTCTTCATTACTCCCTGGAGAGCTCCACACATATCCTTTATGGTCTTTCCCTCTCGTATCCTGTCCCCCCTCTGGTTGTCCCCATGTATCCCTTTTACCTTCCTTTTGTTGGAAGGTTTCCAGCCCATCATGTTTCTTTTATCAGAAGGAAGCTCGGGTCTGCAGATCTTTGTGGTACTTCAAGCTGACATTCTGCAGCTAGACCATGCCCCCATTCATGGGGGTGGTTGATAATTCAACCACTGGTCCTTTCTTCATTACCTGATTTCTTACCTTGAGATCCGAAGGAGGTTTGTCATCATCATCAAGGAAAATTTGGGGTTATTTGGTATAATGAAACCTCTTGTATAGTTTTCACATTCTTCCTCTAGTGATATCATGGCCAGTACTTTCAAGGCTTCACCCCCACAATCAGTTATTAGTAACTCAAACAATAATACATTTATATTGTCCCCATGCCTCAACATGGTAATCCTATTTTATGATTAATTACAAGCTGGTAGAAACAGGGCGTTTCAATTCCCTCCCCCTTAAAGGAACAATGTCCTTGGTGTTCTTTCTCAAAAAAACCAGTCATGCATTTCTCATTCAGTTGTTTTAGAAATCTCAATTCTTGTTTCTTGGTCAGGTTCTTTTTCAAACCCTTAATCTTGGTCACCTTCTTTCAATAATTCTTGGACAACAAGAACATTAATCATCGTCTTATGTGAAAACATTGCATAAAAATTTCTATTAAAACTTTCATAATCTTAGCACAATAATTATATGTATAGTTTGTGGATTTGTATCCACATGTTTTTTTTATATCCAGGCTCATTGTTTTTCCTTGACATACCCATTGGGTGCATGATTCCAATTCAATAGTTTACAATAACTATCATGGTTTCATCTTCCTTCCAGTCACTCACCCTCTAGGCCCAGGCTCAGGCATCCCCTTCTCTGCTATATAGTCCCTCGGGTGATCGCTCTTACGTTGCCAAGTTTTTCTCACATAGGAAGAACTACCCACCGTGTGCATGATCCCAATAGTTTAGAATAACTATTAAGGTATCCTCTTCCTTAAGGTCACTCACTGTCCAGGCCAAGGCTCAGGCATCCCCTTCACTACTATACAATCCCTTGGGTGATCCCTTTTACCTGCCATGGTTTTCTCGTACAAGAAGAATTCTAGAGACTCTATTGAGTCTTACAGTCGAGGCGTCCCTGAGACTTGCTCTGTCGAGGCGTCCCTCTGTCTTGTGTTACCTCAACACAATGTATTTCAGGTGATCATGGCTTATCACGGGGTTCTCATGGCTCAATAATAACCATTTTTCATCATCTCCAACTTTGACAGCCTTCATCTGTCCTTTATGGAAAAATATTTTCTTTTCACCTATATCACAGGTATACAAAATTCATGAGACATCATTGTAAATTCTAACATTCAAAATTTTATTCTAAATCTATCACCCACATATTTTCCAATCTCTTTGTTTATTTTCAAATCTATTTTGCACGGAACCATATTCACAATCAAGGGACTTTCTTCCCCATAAAATTTTAACTCAATGGGAAATCAGTCTTCCTTGTGGGCTTACAATATTTCCATATCCAAGACCCTTTCTTCCTGCAATCATTCCTCAGCTAAACAAATTGTTAGTTCTCATGCACATACATTTTTATTGCACCTTTACAACGTCATCACAGCAATTTCAGAATTGTGCATACTAACAATCAAATTCACTACCTCAAAAGGAAATACCTTTCCTTGTGGTTTGGCTCATCAGGCAATCGGTCTTTTCTTATGGGATTACAACATTGCCATATCCAAGATCCCCCCTTTTTTTTCTCCTGTAGTTCATTCTTTACACAGCTAAACAAACTATTAGTCTCTCATGCCTCCATGTATATATATCTATATTCAGAACAATGCATACTAACAATTCATCACATCTATATAAACATAAAAAGGAAATCCCATTCCTTAGCTATGCCCCATTTCAACATACCACACCTTTCAAAACGTAATTCAATGTTTCAATAGATTTAACAAATGTGCCAGTATTCACGGCCACATTCATACCCAATGCACTCTTGCATTGATTTCACGTTTGTCACACTTGATGACAAGTTCTTGGTCATGGTGTGTTGGAATTTAACCAACATTTTCATCATATGGGTTATTCATTTTCATTCATTATTACAACAAGACCATATTTCCTTCTATAGGTCGATCATGATCCCAAATAAGTACCCATGAAACTTAAAAATTTCACATGAATGTACCCAAGCATTATACCTTCATTAATAACCAGGGTGCCAACACTCATGGCCACCCAAATTTGGTTTTCTCTAACACCTATAAAATGTGAGTAGAAATGATGGAAGGTCCTCCTTCCTCAATGCGAAATCTGTTGTTTGTCCTTTATGCAAATATGCATTTCCTTGAAGCAATTCCATGAAACGTGCTATCTATTAGCACTTTTGTTTCCAATCATTCCTTGATTGGTCCATGTATTCATGAAATATCGGTCCATGAATTATTTCGATGGTTACAATCGGTCCTTACTACTAGAGGTTCACGCCTCCATCATTCAGGTTCTCCTTCCTGAATCATAACCTACTTGGGTATCCTAGGCATACAACTACCTTTAAACGTTTCACACATAACATTAACACTGTAAAACATTTCAGAAGGGATTCTTACCTAATCCCTTCATACCTTGTGCCGCATAGGCATGAACATTTTTTATATCAGTTATGGTTGCTAGCACCCCCTCTGATATTACCCCATCAACAATGATTTAGCAAGATTCTCATAGTCCTGTCAACAATCTTTCAACAAGAATCTTCTCATAGTCATTCTTTGATTGAGATTGTTCATTGTTGGTAATTGTCTTTCTCCACAAATCCAATCCATTTCTTTGTACACATGACATACATCATAAACACATTAGTCGTCATGTAAACAAAAAGTGCAAGTACCATAGCACTTAAATCAATAAAACTTTCTCAGACATGTCCTAGCATATCTGTATGCTCTTCATCACACTATCCTTAATGTTTTCATGAGTGAAACACAACAGTTCTCATTCGTTTCTATAGTAGTACAACCATCATCATTATGGTGTCAAAACAGTTACTTTCATCAACGTACCAACATTCTTATCCCAAAGAAAAACATAATACACGGAAAGAAAGAATGGAGGGCTCTTCCTTTCTCCCAATTCTTTTCCACATCGTCTGTGACTTTTAAGCCCAGATACGTTATTTATAAGATCTCACTTCTTTTTCTCAACATGGCTTTAACCAAGCCTATTCAATCAAACATACTCATTTAATTACTTACTTATTCTCTCTTGTCTAGTTGTACATGTTCTCATAGCTGATCATCTAAGACCTACAACTCCGTATGCAATTCAGGGCTCTTAGGGTGGAAGTAATGTTCCTCCTTTTTCGTTTTCTTTTCTTTTGCGATGTACTTTTTTTTGTTGTTGTCGTTTTAGGGGCCCTCCAGCTCTTTTCTTGAGCATCCTTGGTTAGGTCTCACCCCAACCTTTTTGGATACAACAACATCCTTAGTATTAAGATTTTTTTGTTCATAGTGGGTCATGAACCTATGCATCCTGCACATTATTATTGGGTTCTCAGAGTGGTTAACATTCAATTGTTAGTATTTCAAATACACATTTATTTTAAAATGTAATCCAGGATTCTTATATATATAAGTTTGTAGCCCCCTGCTTGATTCTCAACAGTCATTAAGGTTGTGACTCTGTTCTTTTGACAGAGTCCTTACACAATTTCTTCATAGGGAACTCCTTCAACATGAAACTTCCTTATTGCATGTCCATCGCTATATGTGATGGAATCAACCTTGATTTAGTTTTAGTTGTTTACCAAATATTCCCTTTAAGGAATATAAACATGCATCTTTTTTAACTTACATCTGCGATGTACTTAACCATTTTCATAATCCTAAGCCTGCATGTAGTTGTCATAGGTATATGGTGCAGACCCCCCTTCTCTCCAAGAGTTGTGTGAACTCTCGGTCTTAGGATCTTCTTAAGACTGAATTGAAATAGTGTTTAATTCCATGTAGGAACCTCTAAGAAACAATCCACAAGTATTTGCAAATTTCGGCTTGCGTGTACAAGCGCTAAACACGAGTCTCTTCCACGTGACCACGCCTTGTGACCACACACCTACCCAAAAAGGTGCTTCATGATTTCACGTATCGGTGATATGAGTCAATAGAATCCCTTTCCTTCAAACTCTTGATACCTGAAATGCTGAATATTTTTATCATATCAACAGTCACCAACAACTCTCCAAACAACAATTGTGATTATGTCGTGATTTCGCGTTTCGCAACTTCAGGATTTCTATTATCAAGCACCTTGAATCCTTCGATCCGTGAAATTTTGGAGTTCTTAATCTAACCATCCTAATTATTCCACAATCTGACGGCTTAGATATCGTCGAGATTTCATGTATCGAAATTTCATGATTTTCTGTATCGATGATATCGAAAGACCTATCAATTTCATTCTCCCGATCCCCAAAATTGTGAAATTATCTCTAGACAATCAATGGTCCGGATCGCTCCTTGATCAACGACTATGATAGTTTCACAAATTTCACGTTTCTTCTTCCAATTCCTTTGGTTTTGTGAAATTTCGATATCTCCTCGCAACTAACCAGTGTACTACTTCTCCGAGATCTAACAACATGGAATATTTCAACTCTTTATGAATGGATCTTGACCCTCGATCTTATCCAATATTCAAAATTATTTTCTAAAGGATTTCTCCCACTCAATCCTCCGTACTGGTTCTTTCTTCGAACTTTAGTTTTCTGCGCTTCACCTTTGAATGCCTCAACTCTTCGAAACTTATAAACTTTTTATAAGTGTTTCCTATTGAGACTTAAAACCACTACTCCTCTTGAGCTTCTCGCAATTGAAATTTAAATCTCACTCCTTGTGCACATTTTCACTCTGTGTATTTTTCAAAAGAATTTCTAACGCCTTCCTAGAATACTCTGCGCTCAACCTCCAGAACTTTCAAACTTTAACACAAGCTTCTTTCTATACGCACTCCCTATGCTCTGTATGCATAGTTGGCATACGAAGTTTCCCTATTATCTCTTCTCATATTTTAAGTTACTTACAGGACTAATCTCACAGTCATAACTCATACGGATGTTACCCTCTCTTTATGGGAACAACCAACAAGGGTCACTTTTGGGAATTAGCAACAGTCCCAAAGGACTCCTCTTAATATTTCTTAAATAGATTATCCATCTTGTCAATCCTAATCATTATAGGTTAGGTAATCTGACTCTACATATTTTCATCAGTCCTCTCAATCATGAGGATTTATATACTCAAGGTTTAGTCTTTTAATAATGCAGTAATTATAACTTTATAAGGATCCTACCAGTCCTTACCAGATTTCCTAAATCATGAAGGAATTATTCATGAGGGTCTTAATTCTTACCTAGCCATCCATCCCAATTACAAGAGACTCTACCTTCTTTAGTAGGTAGACATTGTCACACTATAACAGAACAACTCAATTCATGTCCCTTGTCTCACTCGTGCAGCTTCATAGCACAATTTCTTCCACCTCTGTCATTCACATTCATGTTTTTCAGTAATATTGATCAGTACATCACTATTCCTATAAGAGTATTTATCATTTTGATAGAGGAACAATATAATTTCTTTGTTGAATTCCATAGGAATTCCCAAATTACAGCTTCATTCTGTAGTCGTTCTCCTTAAGGATTTGATGCAGATAATAAACCTTATTCCAAAGGTAGAATTACCTTCCAACATGCATCATATTAACCTTAGTGAACATAATATCATGATTGTTCTTCAACCCATCTAGGCTTGTGTTTGAATCATGCCCTGCTAGATAGGGTAGGGTAGTACACCCTCTTCCTTTAGGCTTTCTAAGAAAGAAAAATCACTTGACTCTTTCATGATACCAAGTAGGCCAAGTGTTGTAACCATGCTCTGATACCATCTTGTAACACACCCATGATAGGCATAATTTTTTTTTTTCGATTTTCTTAAAGGATAGGAACTCCATTCATGGTTCCTAATTTGGAAGGTCAGGGAACAAGTCCGACCTCCTGGTCAAGGATAGTTCTGAACTCTATTGAGCTGGAGTAGCTCATAGATTTCCTGCGGGAATCTCATGAACAAATCCACAAGTCCTTTTTATGAAACTTCTCCTTAGTGACTAAGCACCAAGCGCAAGCCTCTATTCCACGTGACCATGGGCTGTGACCATGAGCCTACCCAAAATCGTTTCAAGACTTCACATGTCAGGAATTTAACATATAATCCACCCCTTACTCCCAAAACACCCGAGATGCGAAAAGGGCTACACAACCATTGGCTCCCTCTGCTCACGTGACCATTCCCATGACCACAGGCTTAACCTAAAGGGCATGTCGCATTTCGTGACTTTGGGAATTTCGATGCAAGGTGCCCCAACTCCTCCAACTCTTGAGCTCTGAAAAGGGATAACGATTCCTTAGCTCCTCTTTTGGACTTCGTCCATGTGACCCTTCACTATGACCCGAGGCCAAACTCTCAAGTGCGACAGAATCTCATGTATCGTGAGTTCAGATGGATTCCCTCTTTGAATTATTCAAGTCGCAAGTCAATGAAATGTTGAGCTTTCACCAGGTGTCCTCCTTGATGAACGACCACGATCAAATCATGATTTCGCACATTGCTAGTTTGAATAGTATGTTCTTTGATCTTCTAGCTCTGCGAGTCAGCGAAATACTGAGCTCTTTCCATGTGTCCTTTCCAATGGACGGTCCCGATGGTTTTGGAACCTCTTTTGTGCACTTTTCTCTAGATCCAACGACTGTTGGTCCATGTGACAGATTTGATGGCTTAGATCTATTCTCCTCCTGCGTGCTCTTCAAATTGTCTGGACATGGATTCCAATAGTCTAGATCTTCTCCTATGCTCGATCCAACAGTTGTTGGCCCACGCGCCCAGATATGACGGCTCAAATATGATCTCCTCCTGTGCTCGTAATTTCTCGCATCTTGGAAGAATTCAACGCTTTGAAGGTATCGGCCTTCAATCTTCCACTACAAGTCGACTATTGGATCTCGCCAACACTTACAAAAAGTGTTGTCCCTCCTGAGATTTCTCACCCTGCAACCTCAAAGGGCTTCTTGAACCTCTTCTTTCCTTGCAAAGAACCTGTGCGTATCTACACTACCTCTCCTGAGTTTAACAAACTCCATCCTCCAAGAGAATCAAAATGATTATGAGGGTTGACATCCGTACATGTAACTATACCTAAGGTCGACGAACTCACTAACGTGAATCTATCTTAAGACACTACATAAATCAAGCATTTATGAGAACAAATCATGTTCGAAACATGTAACTTCTTACTTGCCTAATTATACAACCAAGCAGAAATAGAAGGGATACAGTATATCTATTAAGCATTCATTCACATTCATGAAAACATTCATAGTATATCCAATTCATACACAAGATATGCGATTACTTATCTATTATAGGAGGTATCCATCTATCTGACTGTGGGTGTTCATCCTTCCACCCGACCATAGGCTCAGAGGCATTCGTTCTTAGAACTTTGGCCACCCCCGTGACAAGCCATGATATCACCAGGGAACTCTCATAGTTCTCAAGGATTCCTTCTCTATTCAACTTATGCTCGAGTTCTGTTCTCTGCAACTCTCAGATATTTTTCTTTGTTATGGCCTCGACGAGATTTATCAGATGCTCACCCAACATCAAATTCACAACCTTCTCTTAATTACTCCCAAGAGAGCTCTATGCATCTCCTTTACAATCTTTCCCTCTCGTATCCTTTCCTCCTCATCAAGCGAAATTTCGGGTTATTTGGTATAACAAACCATCTCCTATAGTTTTCACATTCTTCCTCTAGTGATTTTATGGCCAGTACTTTCAAGGCTTCACCCCCACAGTCAGTTATTGGCAACTCAAGCAATGATACATTTATATTGTCCCCATGCCTCAGCATAATAATCCTATTTTATGATTAATTACAATCCGGGGGAAATAGGGTGTCACATACTACCTCAACCCAATATTCATTTGACAAATGTTTAGCTACCAACATACCAAGTGCCATTTCCATGATGGTTCTATTCTTTCTCTCTACGACACCATTTTTTTGTGGTGTATATCGCATAGTAAATTGATTTTAGATGCCATGAACTTTATAAAAATTATGAAATTCTCTTGAAACGTATTCTCCTCGTCTGTCAGTTCTTAGACACTTGATGTAATAACCACTCCGTTTCTCCACAAGTTATTTAAATTGTTGAAAACAACCTAATGCGTCAGATTTATGCTTTAGGAAATAAATCCATGTCTTTCTTGAGAAATCATCAATGAATGTCAGAAAATAAGTATTGCTTCCTATGGATGTTGTTTTCATTGGTTCACAAATGTCTAAATGTACTATTTCCAGTGGAGCTCTTTCTCTGTAAGACTTTCCACCTAGAAATGATTCTCTATGTTGCTTTCCAAATATGCAGCGTTCACATATCCTTTCTAGTTTTTCAATCAATGGAAAACCTTTTACCATATCCTTTGTGTGTAGTAGCTTCAAACCTCCAAAGTTCAAATGTCCAAATCTGAAATTCCATAACTAGGAATCATCATGTATTTCAAATTGGAATGTTTCTTTTATCCCTATTCCATTTTATCTTTTCTTGATACTGCACACACTATTTTCCTTATTAGAACTACACACACTTTCTACTATAAATGCAGTGTCTGACTGCGCATCTTATGCTTTACCAACAAATAAAATTGTATTCTTCCTCTTGGTTGGCTTCAATGTCAAAGGGAACATTATGTTACTTATCATTTGGATTCTTTCAATTAGTTGATTGCTTGGGCATTTATCCATAATCACACAATGATTATCTTCCATGTAGATTATGTATCCTATCTATAACAATTGTCTTGTGCTCATAAGATTATGCTTCAGACTAGAACCATAATATACTTCATACATAACTTCCTGTTATGCTTGCTTAGGTAAAAATTTTATACTGCCTTTGTCTAAGACAATGACTTGGATATTTGTTCCAGGTATAACCTTGGTTTGGAATGACTCATCCAAACTAGAAAACAGATCTATGTTTCCTATCATGTGGTTACAACATCCTGAATCTAAATACCATATGTCAAATGGACTTGCTTGAGCAATATTGTATTCAACTGGGGATATTATAGGGATTTCTACAGTGCACGCCATAAACATAGGACAAGGTTCGTTATTTGCGTTGTTTGACGGATATTAACTTTTTTTGTTCTGTTTATACTGTCTCTTTCTTCACTTATATGCATAATGTACATACCTTTTACAGTAATGGAATTTAATCTTTAATTTGTTAGTTCTCTGACTACTTGGCTAATTAGTACTTGGGTTTGGACCTCTTCCACCAATATTTCCAGGACTGCTGCTGCATCCACCTTTGACAAAACTTCTTCCTTTGCATCTAGAGTTATCACTCCCTCTTCCTTTTCCATGGCTTACATATGACTACGCAAAAAATCCATTATGTAATGACATAGTTGACCTATTCAATCAGTTTTCATGATTAATGAGGGAAGCTTGTAGTTCATCTAGGCTAAACTGACTCAAGTCTTTGCTCCCTTCTAGAGTCACAACAAGGGTGTCAGATTTAGGAGGAAGACTCCTAAGAACATTTTCAACAACTTTTATGTCTTCAATGGTTTCACCATGAGACTTAATCTAATTTATCAGGCCAATTACATGTGTGTCGAATGAATCTACTGTATATGTATCTTTCATTGATAGGGTGTCAAAATATCTTCTAAGAATTTGTAGTTTTGCAGTATTTACTTTGTCCATACCTTGATAAGAGGATTGTAATATGTTCCATGCCTCTTTTTATTTTTTTGTTGATTCCACTCTTGGAAGTATGCTATCATACATGGATTGATGTATGTAAAACAACACGTTTCCATCCTTCTTCCTTTGGTCTTTCAAGACACCCTTCTCATCTTATAGGAGGGAATTATATGTTTCCTGATATATTGGTTCCACATACCCATTATCGACTATATCCCATACATATTGACCTCAAAACAGTGCCTTCATGGTCAAGCACCACATCTCATAATTCTTGGATGGAAAATTGGGAGGTTGCAGATTTGAGGTAGAAACCATTTTTCACTTTTCAACACAGTTCCTTCTCTTGAAATTGTTCGGATAGAACCTTCTCTTGATCACACTTGCTTTTGATAAACCTTTCTTTGATACCAAATCTAGGATCTAGTGAGAAATCACCAAATCTTGGATCCACAATGCACAAGGAAACGGTGCACAGCGCGGTGACAAAATATTGTGCGCCACAAACTTCGTCACTGAACACTCAAGACTTCATCAGGTAGTTCAAATACCACACAAAATCCCTCATGCTATAATATAAAACGCTTTAAAATACAATTTATAAATTCAGAATAACAATTTGATATGCTTACCACACAAAACTTGGAAAGGCAAATTTCTTGATATTAATAAACTTCGGCGCATTGTGCGCAGTTACAAAATACAATAAAAAGATGAGCTTAGACTCTAATGACTTATTCTACTAACTTTACAAACACATAGCTTGTGCTCACACTTCTCCAACTATTCAATTTCTATTGTTCCTCTCTATTGCTCTGCATCCTTTGTGCATCTATTATGCATCATCTTTGACTAACGAAGGACTCAGACTTATATGGACTCGCACTGTAACTTCCTGTAAAATTAAAGAAGATTATATATTAAAGACGAAACTAAAATCGAGAAGATAAATATTAGATCCATTTATAATTCTCCTTCTTGTCGACTGACTTTTGAGTAAATGTACAAATTTCACTTGCAGACCGTCAGACTAACTGACTACAAATTCAGCTGATTGACAAAAAAATACTGACATAATGACTGACAGAAAAATCAACAAAGACGTAAATATATCACCGACTTGTAATTACTATTTCCAACACTCCCCCTTAATTTATAAGTAGGTGGGATTACAGAAGAAAATTACATCAAAAATTGAGTTTACAAATTTACTATCACTCATATGTTACTACGTAAACTCCCACATTACTGCTCAAATGTTGAAATGCATCTCTTCCTAAAGATTTTGTGAAAATGTTTGCGACTTAATATTTTGACCCGCAAAAATCTAAACATATATCTTTGTTATTCACCAATTATCTGATAAAATGATACCTTGTATCAAAGTGCTTAGTTTTCTTGCGAAATACATCATTCTTTGATAACATGATGGCCAAATTGTTGTCACTGAATACTGTTGTTGTTTCTTGTTGTTCCTGCAACAAATATTTTAACATTCTTCTCATCCAAACTACTTGACAAGCTACACTTGTAGCTGTGACATACTCTACTTCTGCTAAAGAAAGAGTCACTATGGGTTTCTTCCTTGATTCCCATGACACCATACTTGTTTCAAAATGAAATGTGTACCCATAGGTACTTTTCCTATCATATATGATGCCTCCACAATCACTGTTAGTGTATCGAATTAATTTGAAATCTTCTGAAGTAGAGTACTTTATGCCAAAACCTTTTTTTCCATTCACATATCTCAAGATTCTCTTTCCAACCTTCCAGTACAATTCTTTTGGCATTTCCATGAACCTTGAAATTAGACTCACTCCATACATAATATCATGTCTTGTCACTGTGAGATACATAAGACTACCTACCATCCTTTTAAATAGTGTGGGATCCACTTTGGACCCTTTATCGTCCTTTCTTAACTTCAATCCCATTATGACAGGTGCTGGTGCTGCTTTTGAATTCATCATATTCAATATTTCCAGAATTTCATACGCATACTTAGACTGTGAGATAAATATACCAGTTTTTCACTGGTGAACTTCAATTCCCAAAAAATATCTCATAATCCCTAAATAAGTGATTTCAAATTCATCCTTCATGACTGGCATGAATTCTTCTATACCAAAATCACCTGTAAATATAAAATCATCTACATATACGAAAACAATTAACATGTTACCTTTATGATCTGCTTTGATGTATAGTGCTGGCTCACTTTCATTTCTCTGAAATCCATTTTGTGTGAGATAGGAATCTATGCAGTTGTGCCAAGCTCCTTGAGCTTTCTTTAATCCATATAGTGATTTCTTCAATGTGTACACTTTGTCTTCTTGTCCTAGAACATCATAACCTTATGGTTGTTCCACATATACTTCTTCTTCTAAGTTTTCATTCAAAAATGTTGACTTTACATCCATGTGATAAACTAACCACTTGTACTGCACAAAAATGGTTAGCACTTTTATGACTGTGTCCATGCACACAACTCATGCAAATGTTTCCTTGAAATCAATTACAAGGTGTTTTGTAAAGCCTCTTGCAACTAACCTTGCCTTGTGCTTCTGTACATTTCCATCTTCATCTTGCTTGGTTTTATAAATCCATTTGACAGTCATCACGTCCTTATCTTCAGGTACATCTACCAATTTCCATGTTTGATTGCTCTCTGTGCATCTGATTTCTTCATCCATGGCTTGTGCCCATACATCATCTTTGACAACTTCTTCAAAAGTCAATGGATCATCTATTTGTGAAAACAGAGAAAAAAACTGAAAATGAATTTGATGCGTCTTCATTATAGATGGCGCGCATATTTCTTGTCTTTCTTGGTAACATATTTGCTAGAATTTGATCTGGGGATGTAGAAATGCTTGGACTACTTGTTGATGTTTGTTGCACGCTAGGTGTAGACTGTGCACCTATTGTTCTTACTGGAGTATTTTTCACTATGATTTGTGTCGTAGTGTCAGGTATATAAAGGACTACGCACTGACCTGTGCATGGTGTTTGAACCATTTCATCTTCTGTGTCCTCCATCGCATCAATAATTTTTACTGTCTTTGTTATTCTTACATTCCATGCTTCATTCTCCATGAATTGAACATTGCAACTAATTATGAATTTTCTTGCGACAGGGTCATACGTCTTGTATCCCTTTGTGTCTTCAGAATACCCAAAAAATACACATTTTTTTCCTTTGTTTTCTAACTTATTTCTGAGCTGATATGGAACATGTTCTTATGAAACACAACCAAAAAAATTTAAATGCGCCACACTATGCTTAAATCCTGTCCAGGCTTCCTGAGGAACTCTATTCTTCGCACTCTTTGTCGAACATTTGTTGAATATGGATACTACATTTGCTACTACCTCATCCCAATACTAATTTGTAAATGTTTGGATACCAACATATTGCACGCCATTTCCATGATGGTTATGTTGTTTCTCTTTGTGACACCATTTTGTTGTGGTGTATATCGCGCAATAAATTTCTTGTAGATGCCATGAACTTTACAAAAGTTCTAAAATTATCTTGAAATGTATTCTCATCCTCTGTAAGTTCTTAGACACTTGATGTAATAACCACTATGTTTCTCCACAAGTGATTTACACTATTGAAAACAACCCAATGTGTCATATTTATGCTGTAGGAAATAAATCCATGTCTTTCTTGAGAAATCATTAATGAGTGTCAGAAAATAAGTATTGCCTCCTATGGATGTTGTTTGCATTGATCCACAAATGTATGAATGTACTCTTTCTAGTTCAGCTCTTGCTCTATAAGACTTTCCAAGTGGAAATGATTCTTTGTGTTTCTTGCCAAATATGAAACCTTCACATATCCTTTCTCGTTTTTCAATCAATGGAAAACCTTTTACCATATCCTTTGTGTGTAGCATATTTTGACCTCCAAAGTTCAAATGTCCAAATATGAAATGCCATAACTAGGAATTATCATGTATTTCATATTGGAATGTTTCTTTTATCTTTGATTCATTTTATCTTTTCTTGATATTGGGCGCACTATTTTCGTCATTAGAACTACGCGTAATTTATGTTGTAAATGCAATGTCTCACTACACATATTTTGCTTTACGTACAACTAGCATTTTATTATTCTTCTTGGTTGGATTCAATGTCAAAGGGACCATTTTGTTACTTGTCATCTGAATTATTGCAATGAGTTGATTGCTAGGGCATTTATCCATAATCACACAATGATTATATTCCATGTAGATCATGTATCCCTTCTATAATAGTTGTCCTATGCTCATCAGATTATGCTTCAGAGCAGAAACATAATATACATCATACATAACTTTATGTTCTCCTTGATTAGTTAAAATGTTTATACTTCCTTTGCCTAAGACAATGACTTGGATATCTCTTCAAAGTGTAAGCTTGGTCAGGATTGACTCATACAAACTAGAAAACATATCTATGTTTCTTGTCATGTGGTTACCACAACCTGAATCTAAATACCATATATCACATGGACTTTCTTGAGCTATATTGCACGTCACACTCTTGTTAATATGTGGGCATTCCTAAAAAGTCCAATTTGGCAAGTGTGTGTAGGGGTTCGGTGAGTACAAAGGTTATAGGATTAAGAACATGTAAAATGTTTTATTTCTACGAACTCACACACATTCCTTCGTGTAATCATTCCTTCAGACTCCATTGCCACTTTTTTTCCATCAACTTCCTGGAAGCGCCCATATATATAAAAATAAATCTTAAATCCACAAGGATCTATCATGTGCTCATAAAGATCAAAATCCCTTAAAATGGAATCATTTCTTATATTGGAAAAAGATACGCCTATTGACACATGATGGATTTATAGTGATCTTTAATCTTACATCATTAAGTGAATTGGATGCTTTATCTCTAGTCATGTGGTGAATTGGATCCTTGATCTTTAGTTGCGTGGTGAATTGGATCCGAACATCATTTAGTGAATTGGATCCTTGATCTTTTGTCGTGTAGTGAATTGGATCCTTGATCTTCAGTCATGTTTTAAAYGTGTAGAAACATTATAATCATATTACAGTTCTATATATGTCAAGTATATGACAAYGTTTCATGTAACTGAATTGTAGTGTTYGRCAATCGRTTCCTTTGTTTCATATAAAATATGCGAAACAAATACACGGTGAGGCTATGCTCACTTCTGTATTATTCAATGAAGACATATTACATTCYTATATAGGAAAAGACTCGACTGAGTCAGTTACATGCAAACCAAAGACAACTAGAATCTTAACTAAGAACTAACTCTTAACACGCCTACAATTGACTCTCACAATTGAAGCTTATAACTGGTGCTTACAACTGGCACTTACAACTGGCACTTACTCCATTATTTCCAACTCTCCCCCTTAATGGAGAATGGATTGACTTCTACACCTAACATCTCCCTAAATAGCTCAAACTTAATCTTTCCAAGAGGCTTAGTGAAAATATCAGCAACATTTTCACTAGTAGTACAATACACAAGAGTTATTTCATTTGACTGCAACTTTTCTCGAACAAAATGATACTGAGCTTCAACATGCTTTGTCCTTGCATGAAAAATTGGATGCTTGACAATATTGATTGAACTTTGATTATCACATCTGATCATCGTAGGTTCCTTTCGTTCTTCTCCAACATCTTAAAGAAGTCTTCTTAACCAAACAACTTCACAAGTTGCTGCACACAAGGCTTTATATTTTGCTTTGGTAGAAGACAAAGATACAATAGGCTGTTTCTTACTGCTCCATGAAACAACCCCGAATCTAATGTTGAACGCATATCCAGTGGTTGATATTCGATCATCCAGATTGTCAACCCAATCAGAATCTGAATAACCTGCTAACTCAACATCAGATGCATCAGTATATTTAATACCATAATCATGTGTACCTTTTAGATATCTGAGTACTGCCTTTGCTGCATTCCAATGGATTTCATGAGTTTTCGCCATGAACTGACTTAACACACTCACAAAATATGAAATATTAGGTCTTATTGTGGTGAGATAATTCAGACTACCCACCATCTGTCTATACACAGTGCCATTCACCTCCTTCGAACCATCATCACAAGAAAGTTTCACATTATGTTGCATGGGAATAGTAGAAGACTTACATTGATCCATTTTAAATCTCTTAAGTAATTCTCTAATATACTTACTTTGACAAAAAAAAGTTCAGCCTACATTTCTCCAAACTTCAAGACCTAGGCAGTAATATAACTCACCAAGATCCTTCATTTCAAATACCTTTGATAACTGCTCATTGATTTCATCAATTAACTTCTCTTCATTTCCTGTAATTATTAAATCATCAACATATAATGAAATGAATACTATATACCCATGTTAATTAAATTTGGTATACATATTTGGATCACTTTTGCTCCTCATAAAACCCCGTTGRAGAAAGRAAGAGTCTATCTTCTCATACCATGACCTAGGTGCATGTTTTAGACCATACAATGCTTTCTTTAACTTACACACTAAGTGTTCTTGCCCCTTTTCAACAAACCCTTCAAGTTGAGTAAGGTAAACCTCTTCCTTTAACTCACCATTCAAAAATGCAGATTTAACATCTAACTGATGCAGCTTCCAATGGTACTTTGTAGCTAAAGCAATTAAGATTCTGATAGTATTCAATTTAGCTACTGGTGCAAATGTTTTAGCATAATCAATACCTTTTGTTTGTGAATACCCCTTTGCCACCAGTCTAGCCTTATACTTATCTATGCTACCATCTGATTTAAACTTGGGTTTGTATGTCCATTTGCATCCAATGGGCTTCTTATGTTTAGGCAATTCAGTCAATTCCCAAGTATTGTTTTTCATTATAGATTCATATTCTTCCTCCATTGCATTTCGCCACTTATCATGTTCATTAGCTTCATCAAAAATCACGGGTTCTATGACATTTGAAATGATACTCATTAGGGCATAGTCTTTATACCTCTCAGGAAGTTGAATTTGTCTTGAAGATCTTCTCAACTAATTATCTTCCTCCCCACTTCGTGAATATCTGTCTTCACCTCTAGGTGAACTGTAAATGCTTAAATTCTCCATATCACTGAGTCCTTATTGTTTTTGTTGCTACGATTTCTGCGAGGATGGCTGATGTTACTGTAGGGATGGTTGTTGTTGTGTGGGTTGTTGTTGTTGTTGCTCTTATTTAACTCTTTCATCAAGAAGTCTCTGCCATTCCTCACGACTGTTGTTGTCATGATTTTCTGCTTTCTTCTCATGGAAAAGTACATCTCTACTTGCAAATACTTTGTGAGTAGAAGGATCAAATAGTTAGTATGCTTTAAATTTAGAACAATACCCAATGAAAATACATTTAATGGCTTTAGCATCCAATTTCCTCCTATTCTCCTTTGGAATATGAGAAAAATCCTTACAACCAAATACTTTTAAATTATGAATTGGAGGTTTGGAACCATTCAAGGCTTCAAAAGGAGTAGCATTGTCAAAACACTTTGTTGGACTTCTATTCTTTAAACAAACTACAATATTTATGGCTTCATCCCAAAATGCATTTGAGAGATTCTTACCTTTCATCATACTACATGCACACTCTACCAGAGTTCTGTTTTTCCTTTCAGCAACTTCATTTTGTTGTGGAGTGTGAGGTACTGTAAACTGTTGTACTATTCCATTATCTTTGCAATATTTGTTGAAGTCCCCTGATTTATACTCTCCCCCTTGATCTGGATGGAGGATTTTGATGGATTTTCCTATCTGCTTTTCCACCATGGTTCTGAATTCCTTAAAGTACTCAAAAACATCACTTTTTCGTCTAAGGAAGTAAACCCATGTGTATCTCGTGCAATAATCAATAAATAGCAGAAAGTAAAATGCCCCTCCTAAAGACCTAGTCTGCATAGGCCCACAAACATCAGTATGAAAAAGACCTAACACATCTCCCTTTTTCTTATCAGGATTAGAGGGGAATTCATCTCTGTTCATTTTTCCTAATGCACATCCATCACAAGAAACCTTCTCATTCTTTAACATGGGAAGTCCTTCAACCATATTATTTTTCTATAATAACAATAAATCAGGATGATTGATGTGTCCATACCTTTGATGCCAAAGAATCTCTGTTGGCATAGCTGCAGAAGTTAGTGCGTGATGTGCTTTGCTGGTAACATCAAGTTTGTATAGGCCTCCTGCTCTGACTCCCATTGCAACAGTTTAGAAGTGGTCCAACAGATCCTTCACTATGCAATAATTCTTGAAGAATTCAACCTTCAAGTTTTGATCTGTAATGGTGGACACAGAGATCAAATTTTTCTTTATTCCTGGCACATACACCACATTGCGAATGTGACAAAAAGTACCATTCAACAATGTCACAGGAATGTCTGCATATCCATTAATATGATGAACGCGATCATCTCCAAGATATATGCTGGCACCATTCTATGTTTCTTTAAAATTAGCATACCAATTTTTATTACAAGTCATATGTACTAATGTTCTAGAATCCACAAACCAGGCATCAGAATCATCTGTTTCAGTAGATAAAGCAGCGTTAGACAGAAATAGTCTAAGATATCGTGAGTCAAAATTCGAGGGTTCATCAATATCATCACTAGCAATAAATAATCTAAGATCTTGATTTGAAGATTTTTTTGCATAATGACCTGAATGTGTTCTAGGTTTATTCATAGCCTCATCACTTTTCTTCTTATGACAGTCTTTAACCATATGTCCAGGTCGACCACAATAAAAACAACCCTTTGACTTATTCCTATCAGATTGCATACCTTGATTTTGAGATTGTCCTCTCTGCGATGAACTGCCTCTCTGCCATGAACCACCTCTCTACCATGAACTGCCTCCTCTGCCTCTTATTCCTGATCTCCCTCTCGTAGATCTATTATTTGACCACAGTGCCAAATATTTACTCTGAGGCTTCAGATTCCCACGCCTCTCTTCCTCTTCCAGCAAAATACCTGTCAGTTCTTCAAATGTAGGAGGTTTCTCCCTTGCTGCAAGACCTGTTATGAACATATGATAATCTTCTAGCATACCATTTAAGGTAATAGTCACTAGATTAGTGTTGGAAATAGTTTCCCCTATATTTACTAGCTTGTTTTTCACCTCTTTAATGCGACCCAAAAATGAACTAACAGATTCATTTCCATATATCTTAATGTCTAGCAATTTAGTTTTCAGGAAAAAAATGATATTTGTATTGCTAGTTTCATACAATTCTTTAAGAGATGTCCATGTTGCAACAAAAGTTGTAGCGTCTCTAATATGTGGAATTATCCTATCTTTAACTGACATGCACAACAATACCTTTTCCTTGTTTTTGCGCTTCTCTCAATCTTGGATCTGTGCTGTTGTCACACCGGTAGCCGCATCAGGTTTCAATTCAGTTCCCTTCGCAATGTTCCATACACCATAGCCTTCCATGAGCATCTGTATCTTGAATTTCCAGTTAATGAAATTCGATCTATCTAACTTGTGTAGGTCTCCGCCAGAAGATTCACCATCTCTAGAAGTTAGTCTCTGCAAGTGAATCACCAAGGATATGCAACTTTTGTCGCTTTGCCTTCAGATACCACCGATCTGACTCAACCTCAACTCTTATCTTTCTTAAGAGAAAACCTTCAAAACCCTTAACACCACTTTATTATATAAAAATAATATATAAATTTCACATGCATAAACTAATAACTCCCTCTTCACCTTTTTATATAAAAAGATATCCACTTTCAATAAAAAAAATACTTATAACTCCCTCTTCACCTTTTTATATAAAAAATATCCACTTTAAATAATAATAAAAAAATGAATAACTCCTTCCACCATTTTCACCTCACGCTTTAGTAATAAAAAAAATAATTCTTTCACGATTAAAAAAAATCTTGGCACCATTTTTTCAAAGCTCCCTAAAACTCACGCTCAAACCAAATGTATGAAGAAAAATAACAAACTCATGCTTTGATTGAATGCAGCGGCCACTTGTGGGTAAATCTCAATCGATGCAAATATGGAACCACTAATGGACATGCGAAGTGGACTCACGCTCAAACGAAATCTATGAAGAAAAACAACAAACTCACGCTTTGATTGAATGTAGCGGCCACTCGTGGGTAAATCTCAATCCATGCAAATATGGAACCACTAATGGACGCACGGAGTGGACTGCCTCCGACTTCCGTTTCCTCCTCTTTGGATGAGAAACCACTGCAATGCTATCACGCTTTCACTGTGTTTACTTTTCACTTATTTAATGAAGATGGATTACATATTTATATAGGAAAAGACTCGATCGAGTAAGTTACATACAAAACAAAGATAACTAAACTCTTAACACGCTTACAACTGATTCTCACAACTGAAACTTATAACTGGTGCTTACAACTGGCGCTTACTCCATTATTTTCAAGTGTTTCGAGGCTGACTGTCACATGCAAAAGATGGCATTTCAAGTTGGCAAAATATATATTTTTTTTGGCATTTCAAGTTGGCATAGCATTTTGTGCACGGAACGAAATAAATGATATTTCTTTAAAAAAATTTGCATTGAGGTGCATTCTTCTCACATTTTAATGATGCCCGAAAGATTTTGGTCTTTCGACATTTTAACGGCCTATGATGTCAGGTGAGGTTTTATCAGAAAACAATATGAGAAGCTTCCTTTGAAGAAGATTGGTATCCAGTTCACTCCTTCCTGCAATCATCTAAAACAACCAAAATACTACAATAATTAGATATGCATTGATTCACGACTGATAGAAAATTACAATTAATTAGACAAATTCACCCCACCTCGAGATGAAGATTATAATAAACTTTATCTTGATAGATGAAAGTAGAAGCATTGAGTACATTGAATCTCTCCTTTCCTAGCAGGACCAAAAGCGAAGAGAAGGGAAACCCAAATATGCAATCGTAAATTGTTATCATCATCTGTGAACTTCCCAATGTCGCATTTACTGTAACAATAAGGTGATAAGGAGAGCCTAAGGTCGCAGAAGGAGGAGAGTGTTGGAAACAGCGACAATAATTCATCCATGAATAGGTTTTCAGATCCTATAAATCGGGGTTGGTTGTAACCAATGCGACCAAGTTAGAATATGGATGATATTACATTTAATAATTAGTTTCTAATGTACATTACTATAAATTTGATGTATGCCCGTAGAGGCTGTGTGAGTCAGAGAGGAGTGAGACCCGACTGTAATCTCCATTAGCTGAATAATAAGATAATCGATACCTATGCCTGGTGGACGTAGCCCAACATTAAGGTGAACCACGTAAATTACTATGTTCTTTGTCTGCATTTGTATTGATTGTCTTATGGTAATTTGTGTTTCCGCATTTGCAAATTACAAGTGGTATCAGAGCTGAGGAGGACGCAGACTGGAAGAAGCCGCTCACTGAAGAGGCCACATTGAAATCGTTGTTGAATTTCTTGTTTTTTGGCATCGACGCTTTGGCTATCATTGAAAGGGAGCGCTGACACTGGACACCAATTCTAGGGGCGCGCTGATTAAATGATATTCGCTGATTTTTGAGAGGGAGCGCTGAGAGGGAGCGAGCGCTCATGTTACCGACTAAAGGGAGCGCCATCCCTATAGTACCCTTACACGTGGATTCTTATTTTAATGCAGTGCACCCCTATATCCTCCAAAGGAGCACTGACAAAAATGCGTGGGAAAGTTAGTATATATATTCGTGGGAAATATTTTACAGCTTAGTTTCTATGCTCATATATATGATAAATTACAACTTTCCATTTATGATTCGTATGATTTGGAAGTGTTAAAGTTTTTTATTATATTTGACAATTTAAATATAATATGTTAAGATGGAGGATGAAGGGTGGAGGAATAAGGTGGAGTGGATTTTTTTATCAATTTTTTTTTTATAATTATAAGGTGGAGGAATAAGGTATGTAATTTTTTTTTGAAAATTACCCAAAATTATTTTTTCACATTTTTTTTTAAGGGCCTTGGATATTACAAACAATGGTGTTTGTTTCTTTTATGTTTCCTCTAATGAAAAAGATGCAGAGTGCTAAGATTGAAATTGAAAAGTTTAATGGTAAGAACAATTTCGAGATCTGGAAGGTTAAAATGCACGATTTGCTCGTGCAACAAGGCATGGTGAAGGCGCTTTTGGGAAAAGAAAAGCAGTCTGCGTCCATAACAGACGGAGACTGGGATGAGATGGATGTGAGAGCACTGAGTTCCATACGCCTGTGTTTGGTCGACGATATATTGTTCAACATTGTTACAGAGAAGACAACAGTCGGTTTGTGGTCAAAGATGGAAAGCTTGTACATGACGAAATCCTTGACAAACAGGATCTTTCTAAAAAGACAATTGTAGAGTTTGCGCATGAAGGAAGGTACGAAAATTGTTGATCATCTAAATATTTTCAATAGTCTTCTAGTCTAGTTGAATAGCATGGGTGTGAAATTTGAATCCGAAGATAAGGCAATTACATTATCGTGTTCTTTGCTCACGTCATGGGATCATTTTGTTACCTCTATTAGTTTTAGTTCAACAGAAGCTATTGAGTTTGATGATACTGTTGGACCTTTACTATCTGAGGAAACAAGGAAGAAATCCAATCTAGAAACCTCTACATTTGAGGCATTGGTGGTCAGAGGACGACCAAAAGAAAGAGGACAGGGTCAGAGGGATTTCTCTCGATCAAAATCAAAAGGCAGAAAGAGAAAACTCAAGTGTTAGTTTTGTGGAAAATCCAGACACCTGAAGAAGGACTGTTGGAAGCGAAAACAAACCTCCAAAGAAGACCCTCCAAAAGAGACGAAAGAAGAAAATGCAACTGAAACAAGTTCAACAACAAGTTCAGGTATAGTTGATGAAGTTTTATCAAGTAGTACTGGTTCACGTCATGATCAACATTGGCTATTAGATTCTGGTGCTTCAAACCACATGTGTCTTCATAGACATTGGTTTATTACTTACCAGTCTATATATGATGGAGTTGTTTACATGGGTAATAATATTTCATCTAAAGTTGTCGGGATTGGTAGCATCCAAATTAAAATGTTTGATGGAACTGTTAAAACAATAACTGATGTAAGACATGTACCTGATCTTAGGAAGAACCTAATATCTTTGGGAGTCTTAGACAGAGGAGGCTATAAGACCATTATTCAAGGTGGAGTTATGAAAGTCTACAAAGGA
>ML798101.1:175952-196225 GCA_009831015.1 Picea engelmannii
TATCACCTATAACAGTGGTCGTGAGTTAGTCTGTGGATATGTTGATTCTGATTTTGCAGGTGATCTGGACAAGGGAAGGTCGACTTCAGGGTATGTATTTACTCTTGCAGGTGGAGCTATTAGTTGGATGTCAAAGCTACAGAGCATTGTTGCTTTATCCACTACAGAAGCAAAATATGTAGCTGCTTCACATGCTTGCAAAGAGGCAGTTTGGTTGAAAGGTTTGTTTGGTGAGTTTGGAAGGATACAAGACAAAGTAAAGTTACTTTGTGATAGTCAAAGTGCTATTCACTTGGCTAAGAATCCAGCCTATCACAGTAAAACAAAACATATACCTATCAAGTACCATTTTGTAAGACAAGTCATCGATGAAGGTGGAGTCTCTCTTGAAAAAATGCATACAAAAGAGAACTGTGCAGACATGTTCACAAAACCAGTACTGTTAGAGAAGCTAAAATGGTGCTTGGCTTCTCTTGGCTTGCAGAAAAGTTGATGAACAGAAGTAGGAGCAAGGTATCAGGTTAATTGTTGTCAAGGTGGAGATTGTTGGAAATGGTGACAACAATTCATCCATGAATAGGTTTTCAGATCCTATAAACCGGGGTTGGTTGTAACCAATGCGACCAAGTTAGAATATGGATGAGATTACATTTAATAATCAGTTTCTAATGTACATTACTATAAATTTGATGTATGCCCGTAGAGGCTGTGTGAGTCAGAGAGGAGTGAGACCCGCATGTAATCTCCATTAGCTGAATAATAAGATAATCGATACCTATGCTTGGTGGACGTAGCCCAACATTATTACTGTGTTCTTTGTCTGCATTTGTATTGATTTTCTTATGGTAATTTGTGTTTCCGCATTTACAAATTACAACAGAGAGTGCTTAAAATCAATCAATCGTTCAACTCCAGTATTACTTCCAGATTTTGAGATCACTAGTGAGCTTGCAGCAATTGATTGTTTGGTAGCGGCTAACAACTTAGCACGTTTTCTTCTCAATTTCTCGATTTCCATGCGCAGGAATGTATTTAAGGACACGTGAAACGGTATTTGGAATGCTCGGTTTCTTCTACAAATGACAATTCAATAGAAGAGAAAATTCAGTTTCAAGAATAAATTTAAAATATATATGTAGACCGAGTCAAAATCAGAAGCAAAGGACTCGAAGTCAAGTGATCCGTGCACAAAACAGTATTTTGGGAAAGCAAATTTTAAATATGATATAAGACAAAATAAATGGCAATTGAAAGATATCAATATACAATATACTAATTTATATATATGTAACATATAATATTCTGAATAGGTTTAATAGTTAAAAACATGTATTTTCTCTTAAAAAAAATTATAAGTTTAACAATTTACAATTGAAGATTATAAATTTAACAATTTACAAATGAAAATGTTTGAATTAAACAAATCTACAATTGTAACCAAACAAATGTGACACATCTATCTGGAAAGATAGATTTGTAAACTGTTACGATAGATTAAAAAAAAGTCTTATAACTCAAAAAATTCATTCCATTTTTTAAAGCATTAACACCAAAATTATTGAACAATATGGAAAGAATGAAGGTTTAGGGTTTACCTTTGGATTTAGATGAGGTTGAAACGAACGTAGTTGGGAGTAGAGTACTTCCAATTTATTTCGCCTGTGTCGTTCCCTGGCGTTATGAAAAGCCTTTTTTGTGATCGGCTCCGAATATTCCTCGCCATTGGGCTGCATATCCGAGCTCTTTACTGGAAGGATCCACGGGGATTGGTGATGATAATATTTTTCATGCATGAATCCAAATTGACTCCTGGTCTATTCGTCCAGGACGACATTATCAGTAGTTGGCGCTGCTGATGTTCAAACTGCCAACATCTGGGCTGGTTCATGAAGGGCTTCCCATGGTGAATGCAGAAGCAAAGAGCCCATATCCGAATCGTTACAGGTATCAGTATGAGCAAGACGGAAAAAGGGAAACGTGCTCATGAAAAACAGCTGAATCAAAACTCCAAGCTCTCTCTTCGCATCAATGGAATCGAGAGGACATCGGTGTGGGAACCTGCCAATTCCTTCGCATCGATGGGGTCTTAAATCCCAAAAGCAAACAACAGAAAGTTCCATAATGCAATCAACGATGATTTGCTGACGGTAGTCAGGCAGATTCCCAAAAGCAATCAACAGAAAGTTCCATAATGCAATCGGCGATGATTTGCTGAGGGTAGTCAGGCAGATTTATGGTCCCCAGATATCACTATTGTCTCCTGGTCAACGTGTGTAATCGTCACAGACTGACCCTGCGTTTGCTTCGAAATATAATGGAAGAACTTGAGGCTGTTGGTATTAAGGCCTGTTGATGGTCCCCAGGTATCGCTATTGTCCCTGCGGTARTCGCGTGTATTCGTCACAGAGTGGGTCTGCGTATCTTTTGATATGTAATTGGAGAACTGCGTATCACTCCAATATCGCAGTGAACAGCGGCCAACCATTCAATTAAAAATGAGCAGGCCGCCTCTCCCTGTTATATCTGAAATAGTGGCATATTCCCATATTATATACATCAATTCAAACAAGTTACTTTGATGTCTCCATTTTGAAATGTTGGCTCAATTCTTTTATTAGATAATTTTCACAGTCACGAATCCTGTATCCTTTAACAACAACCGATTTAGACGTCACTATGCTTTCATGGCTCAATGTTTGATGGCTCAAAGGTATTTCTTTTCCGTTGTTGTAAAGCTTATAATGGTACGGAGTCTGGGTGAAGATGCACTTTGAATTTTATTTATATTTTTTAGGATTTCGTATGTCAACTATTTAGTTTATTAAGCTTATTAGTTTGTTAACGTTTTGAAAACCAATTAACAATTAGTGTAGATGCATTTTAATTAAGAATTTGATGCATTTTAATTAAGAGTTTATTTTTGAAGTGAATTTTTTCTTAGATTAAAAAGATTTGAGGAAAGGTTTTGAATTTAAGGGATTTGATCTTTCTCTACTCATTATAGATTAGAAGATAAGATGGATCTAGGTTGGTTTAAATGCTAGATGCCCCTCCATGTTGAACACAAAAGAAATTACACATCTCCCTAGTATAAGGATTTTGGTCCGATAAAAAGTAAAATTGATTAGATGGATAAAGTACACATAGCCTAAACCTTTTATGTTTTGAATTCTTTTTGGGTATATTTGACCATTAATTTTGCTGGAAATCTAGCTATGAATTGTTGAAATTACAAATTTGAGTTATTGAGTGTCAATACCTAATCCTTAGGATTATGGTATAATTGTTAATATTGTTATAAATATTAATGTAGGAATATGAAGAGTTATAGGTGAATGTGAAGAGTCCTCAAAACCCTTGGAAGATGAAAGCAAGAGTCATCTCTCAATGTATTTATGTTTGTCTCCCATCAATAAACATTTTTTAATGTGTGGAGTTATTCATATGTGGCCTATGAGAGGTATCAAAGCTAGGTTGATGGTTTTAGATAACTCCATGTAATACCTCTAGGTTCGACCCCCTAGGTTGTAAATGTACATATTTTTTATAGGCCGATGAGATAGGATATTTTGGGCCAATGTCTGTGTAGATATGTTTTGGGATAAAGTGTCTGTGTTTACATGTTTTGGGTCAAAGTGTCTGTGTGATATAAGGCCAATGAGCCTAGCATTGTAAATTGTAATCACATTCTGATATATATTAATAAACTTCAGCATTGCTGCAGACCAAGTCAGACAAAAGAGTATGGGGGGCTTGAAGGACTAATTCATACTTGTGATATATGAATAATGTCTAATGTATATGAGTGCATAATTGTAATCATGTAGACCATAAATAAAAGTCTACGTATGAGTGAAAGATGAGCATAAGGACAGAAATTAGGTATGAATATCTCATGGATAGAGTTGAGAGATTTAGGGAGATATTATTGGAGAAAGTTATGCATATGGTTTGAACTAATCATCTAATTATGACATAGATATTATGGTCACCTATCAGTATATAAAGGGACCGATTGTGCAATACAAAGATACATTGGAATGATTTAATTAATAGAATTCCCCCCTTTGGGAGTTTCTGAGCTTAAACTCCTGATGTCCCTTGCTTATTTATGTGTTTAGTGGTAATGTTGCTACTCTTTAAAACCAAAATTTGGTATCAGAGCTTGTTAGAGACTTCATCTCACTGCTGCAATGCTTACCATGAACACTCATCTCTGCTCTTAATTTATTCTTTCCAGGTAGCATACAGATGTTGGACAATAGTGCATTACTCATTTTTGGTTGAAGACATATGAGTCATTGGTTTAGGAGACAATACGAGCCCATCCAAGACGTTGTATGGGTTGAGATGTAGCATGAGTCGAGATGAAACATGTACCGAAGAGTTAGCGACTTGTCTTCATTAAGTTCATGGAATCTTGGGCTGAGACGTTCAGTTTTGATCGAGTTCAAATGTGGCGGTGGACATTTCCAAACTAAGTTCCAACATTTCCATCTACATTTTTCTTGGTTTTATAAATCCATTTGACACTTATCACATCCTTATCTCCAGGTACATCTATCGATTTCCATGTTTGATTGTTCTTTGTGCATTTGATTTCTTCATCCATGGCTTGTTCCCATACATCATCTTTGACAACTTTTTCAAAAGTTAATGGATCATCTATTTGTGAAAACAGAGCAAAAAGATGAAAATGAATTTGTTGCGTCTTCAATATAGATGTCGCATAGACTTCTTGTCTTTCTTGGTAACATAATTGGTAAAGTTGGATCTAGGGATGTATAACTTCTTGGACTACTTGCCAATGTTTGTTGTGCTCTTGGTGTAGATTCTGGACCTGTTGTTCTTAATGGAGTATCATGCATTGTAATTTGCATCGCATTTCCAAGTGTAAAGGGACTATGCACTGACCTGTGCATGGTGTTTGAACCATTTCATCTTTCGTGTCATCATGCTCCATTGCATCAATAATTTTTAGTGTCTTAGTTATGCTTCCATTCCATGCTTCATTCTCCATGAACTGAACATCGCGGTTGATTATAAATTTTCTTGTGATTGGGTCATACAACTTGTATCCTTTTGTGTGTTCAGAATACCCAACAAATATAAATTTTTGTCCTTTGTTGTCCAACTTATTTCTCAACTCATCTGGAACATGTGCGTATGAAACACAACCAAAAAATTTTAAATGCACCACACTATGCTTCAATCCTGTCCAGGCTTCTTGAGGAACTCTATTGTTCATACTCTTTTTTGGACATCTGTTCAAGAGGTATACTGTAGTTGCTACTGTGTAACACACCCACAACGGGCATAAAAAGAAAATTGATTTTCTTAAAGGATAGGAACTCCATTCATGGTTCCTAATTTGGAAGCTTAGGGAACCAGTCTAACCTCCTCATCAAGGATCATTCTGAACTCTGTTGAGCTACAGAAGCTCTTCGATTTCTTGTGGGAATCTCACGAACAAATCCAAAGGACCTTTTTATGAAACTTCGCCTATGTGACTAGGCACCAAGTGCGAGCCTCTACTCCACTCGACCACGGGCTGTGACCGTGCACCTACCCAAAAGCATTTCAAGACTTCACATGTCGAGACTTTAATGTATAAGCCACCCCTGACTCCCCAACTCTCGAGCTACGAAAAGGGATTATCGACTATTAGCTCCCTCCACTCAGATGACCATTACCATGACCACATACTTAACCTAAACGATGTGTTTTATTTCGCGACTTCAAGAATTTCAATGCAAGGCTCCCCAAATCCTCCCAATCTCGAGCTCCAAAAAGGTCTAATGATCCCTTATCTCCCCTTTTAGTCTCTGTCCATGTGACCATTCACTATGACCTGAGGAAAAACTCTAAAGCGCCTCAGAATTTCGCATATCGCGAGTTCTCACGACTTCCCTCTTTGACTTCTTCAAGTCACGAGTTAGTGAACTGCTAACCTTTCACCATGTGTCCTCCTTGATGAACGACCACGATCAAATCGCGAGTTCACACATCGCGAGTTTGAAAAGTATGTTCTTTGACCTTCTTTCTCTGTGAGTCAGCGAAATGATGAGCTCTTGCCACATGTCCTTTCCAACGGATAGTCCCGATGGTTTCAGAACTTCTCTTGTGCACTTTTCTCCAAATCCAATGACTATTGGTCCATGTGCCAAATCCGATGGCTTAGATCTATTCTCCTCTTGCACGCTCTTCACGTTGTCTGAACGTGGATTCCAATGGTCCAGATATTCTCCTCTGCTCGATCCAACAATTGTTAGTCCACATGCTCAGATCTGACGGCTTAGATATGTTCTCGTCCTACGCTCATAATTCCTCCCATCTTGGAAGAATTTGATGCTTCGAAGGCCTCAACCTTTGATCCTCTACTACAATCCAACTATTGGATCTCGCCAACACTTACGAAAAGTGTTGTCCCTCCTGAGCTTTGTCACCCTCGAACCTCGAAGGGCTTCTCGAACCTCTTATTGCCTCGTAGAGAGCCTGTGTGTATCTACACTACCTCTCCTAAGTTTAACAAACTTCGTCCTCAAAGAGACTCAGAATGACTATGAGGGTTGACATGTGTACATGTAACTATACCTAAGGTCGACGAATTCACTATCGCGACTCTAGCTTAAGACACTACAAAACTCAAGCATTTATGAGACAAAGTCATGTCTGAACCATATAACTTATTACTTGCCTAATTATACAACCAAGCAGAAATAGAAGGGATACAATATATCCATTAAGCATTCATTCACATTCCTGAAAACATTTACAGTATATCCAATTCATACAAAGGATATGTGATTACTTATCTATTACAAGAGGTAACCATCTAACTGATTGTGGGTGTTCATCCTTCCACCCGACCATAGGCTCAAAGGAATTCATTCTTATCACTCTGGAAACCCCCGTACCAAGCCATGATATCACCAGGGGTATCTCACAGTTCTCAAGGATTCCTTCTCTATTCAGCTTCTGCTCAAGTTTTGTTCTCTACAACTCTCAGATATTTTTCTCTGTTATGGCATCGGAAAGATTTATCAGATGCTCACCCAGCATCAAACTCACAACCTTCTCTTCACTATTCCCCGGTGAGATCCACACATCTCCTTTATGATCTTTCCCTCTCGTATCCTATCCCCCCTCTGTTTGTTCCCATGTATCCCTTTTACCATCCTTCTATTGGAAGGTTCCCAACCCATCATGTTTCTTCTGTCAAAAGGAAGCTCGGGTCTGCAGATATTTGTGGTACTTCGAGATGAAATTCTGCAGCTAGACCATGCTCCCATTCATGGGGGTGGTTGATAATTCAACCACTGGTCCTTTCTTCATTAACTGATTTCTTACCTTGATATCCGAAGGAGGTTTGTCATCATCATCAAGGAAAATTTGGGGTTATTTGGTATAATGAACCCTCTTGTATAGTTTTCACATTCTTAATCTAGTGATATCATGGCCAGTACTTTCAAGGCTTCACCCCCACAATCAGTGATTGGTAACTCAAACAATAATACAATTATATTGTCCCCATGCCTAAACATGGTAATCCTATTTTATTATTAATTACATGCTGGTAGAAACAGGGTGTTACAATTCCCTCCCCCTTAAAGGAACACTGTCCTCGGTGTTCTTTCTAAAAAACACCAGTGATGCCTTTCTCATTCAGTTGTTTCAGAAATCTCGATCCTTCTTTCTCGGTCAGGTTTTTTTTCAGACCCTTAATCTTGGTCACGTGCTTTCAATAATTCTTGGACAACAAGAACGCTAATCATAGTCTTATGCGAAAACATTGCATACAAATTTCTAGAAAAATTTTCATAATCTTAGCACAATAATTATATGTACAGTTTGTGGTTTTGTATCCACATGGTTGTTTTGTTATCTAAGCTCATTGTTTTCCTTGACATGCCCATTGGGTGCATGATCCCAATTCAATAGTTTACAAGAACTATCATGGTTTCATCTTCCTTGGAGTCACTCACCCTCCAGGCCCAGGCTCAGGCATCCCCTTCTCTACTATACACTCCCTTGGGTGATCCCTCTTGCCTTGCCAAGTTTTTCTTGCACAACAAGAACTACCCACCGTGTGCATGATCCCAATAGTTTACAAGAACTATTAAGGTCTCCACTTCCTTGCAGTGACTCACTGTCTAGGCCTAGGATCAGGCATCCCCTTCACTACTATACAGTTTCTTGGGTGATCCCTTTTACCTGCCATGGTTTTCTGGTACAGGAAGAATTCCAGAGACTCTATCAAGTCTTACAGTCGATACGCCCCTCAGAATTTCTCTGTCGAGGCGTCCCTCTGGCTTGTGTTACCTCAACACAATGTATTTCAAGTGATCATGTCTTATCACGGGGTTCTCATGGATCAACAATAGCCATTTTTCATCATCTCCATCTTTGACAGCCTTCATCTGTCCTTTCTGGAAAAATCTCTTCTTCTCACCTATATCACATGTAAACAAAATTCATGAGACATCATTATAAATTCTAACTTTCAAAATTTTATTCTAAATCTATCACCCACAAATTTTCCAATCTCTTCATTTATTTTCATATTTGTTTCACACGGAACCAGATTCACAATCATGGGAACTTTTTCCCATAAAATTTTAACTCAGTGAGAAATCATTCTTCCTTATGGGCTTACAAAATTGCCATATCCAAGACCCTTTCTTCCTGCAATCATTCATCAACTAAACAAATTGTTATTTCTCATGCACATACATTTTTATTGTACCTTTACAACATCATCACAACAATTTTAGCATTGTGCATACTAACAATCAAATTCACTTTCTCAAAAAGAAATACCATTCCTTATTGTTTGCCTCATCAGGCAATCAATCTTTTCTTATGGGCTTACAACATTGCCATATATAAGACCCCCCCTTTTTTTTTCTCCTGCAGTTCATTCTTTACGCAGCCAAACAAACTGTTAGTCTCTCATGCCTCCATGTATATATATCTATATTCAGAACCATGCATACTAACAGTTCATCACATCTATATAAACATAAAAAGGAAATCCATTCCTTACCTATGCCCCATTTCAACATACCACATCTTTCAAAACGTAATTCAACATTTCAAAGGATTTAACAAACGTGCCAGTATTCATGACCACATTCATACCCAATGCACTCTTGCATTGATTTCAAGTTTGACACACTTTATGATAAGTTCTTGGTCATAGTGTATTGGAATTTAACCAACCTTTCATCATATGGGTTATTCATTTTCATTCATTCTTATAACAAGACCATATTTCCTTCTATAGGCCGATCACGATCCCAAATTAGTACACATGAAACTTAAAAATTTCGCATGAATGCACTCAAGCATTATGCCTTCATTAATAACCAGGGTGCCAACACTCATGGCCACCCAAATTTGGTTTTCTCTAACACCTATAAAATGTGAGTAGAAATGTTGGAAGGTCCTCCTTCCTCAATGGGAAATCCATTGTCTATCCTTTATGCAAATATGCATTTCCTTGAAGAAATTCCATGAAACGTGCTATCTATGAGCACTTTTGTTTCCAATCGTTCCTTGATTGGTCCATGTATTCATGACATATCAGTGCATGAATTCTTCCGATGGTTACAATTGATCTTTACTACTAGAGGTTCATGCCTCCATCATTCAGGTTCTCCTTATTGAATCATACCCTACTTAGGTATCCAAGGAATACAACTACCTTTCAACATTTCACACATAACATTAAGACCGTAAAACATTTCAGAAGGGATTCTTACCCAATCCCTTCATACCTTGTGCAACATAGGCATGGACCTTTTTTATATTGGTTATGGCTGCTAGCACCCCCTCTGATATTACCCCATCAACAATGCTTTAGCAAGATTTTCATAGTCCTATCAACAATCTTTCAACAAGAATCTTCTCATAGTCATTCTTTGATTGAGATTGTTCATTGTTGTCAATTGTTTTTCTCCACAACTCCAATCCATTTCTTTCTACACATGACATACATCATAAACACATTAGTCGTCATGTAAATAAAAAATGCAAGTACCATAGCACTTAAATCAATAAAACATTCTCAGACATGTCCTAGCATATCTGTATGCGCTTCATCACATTATCCTTAATGTTTTCATGAGTGCAACAAAATAGTTCTCAATCGTTTCTACAGTAATACAACCATCATCACTATGGTGTCAAAACAATTACTTTCATCAACGTACCAACTTTCTTATCCTAGAGAAAACATAATACATGGAAAGAAAGAATGGAGGGCTCTCCCTTTCTCCCAATTCTTTTCCACATTGCCTGTGACTTTTAAGCCCAGCTAACTTATTTGTAAGGTATCACTGCTTTTTCTCAACATGGATTTAACCAAGCCTATTCAATCAAACATACTCATTCACTTACTTACTTATTCTCTCTTGTCCAGTTGTACATGTTCTCACAACTGATCATCTAAGACCTACAACTCTGTATGCAATTCAGAGCTCTAAGGGTGGAAGTAATGTTCCTCCTTTTTCGTTTTCTTTGCTTTTGCGATGTACTTTTKTTGTTKTTGTTGTTTTAGGGGCCCTCCAACTCTTTTCTTGAGCATCCTTGGTTAGGTCTCACCCCAACCTTTTTGGATACAACAACACCCTTAGTATTAAGATTTTTTTGTTCATAGTGGGTCATGAACCTGTGCATCCTRCACGTTATTATTTGGTTCTTAGAGTGGTTAACATTCAGTTGTTATTCTTTCACYTACACATTTATTTTAAAACGTAATCTAGGATTCTTATATATATAATTYTGTAGCCCCCTTCTTGATTCTCAACAGTCATTAAGGTTGTGAATCTATTCTTTTGACAGAGTGATTACACAATTTCTTCATAGGGAACTCCTTCAACATGCAACTTCCTTATTGCATGTCCATCTCTATATTTGATGGACTCATCCTTGAGTTAGCTTTAGTTGTTTACCAAATATCCCCTTTAAGGAATATAAACATGCATCTTTGTTAACTTACATCTACGATGTACTTAACCATTTTCATAATCTTAAGCCTACATGTAGCTGTCATAGGTATATGGTGCAGACCCCCCTTCTCTCCAAGGGCTGTGTGAACTCCCAGTCGTAGGATCTTCTTAAGACTGAATTGAAATAGTCTTTGATTCCCTGTTGGAACCTCTAAGAAACAATCCACAAGTATTTACAAATTTCAGCTCACGTGTACAAGCTCTAAATGTGATTCTCTTCCATGTGACCACGCCTTATGACCACACACCTACCCAGAAAGATGCGTCGCTATTTCATGTATCCGTGATATGAGTCAATCGACTCCCTGTCCTTCAAACTCCAAATACCCGAAATGCTGAAATTTTGGATCAGATCAAGAATCACCAACAACTCTCAGACCAACGATTGTGATTATGTCACAATTTCATGTTTCGCAACTTCAAGACTTTTGTTATGAAGCACCTCGAATACTTCGATCCACGAAATTGCGAAATTTCGGAGTTCTCAATCTAACGATCCTAGTTCTTCCACGATCTGACGGCTCAGATCTCGTCGGGGTTTCACGTATCAGGATTTTGTGATTTTGAGTATCGATGATATCGAATGACCTTTCAATTTCATTCTCCCAATCCACGAAATTGCGAAATTATCTCTAGACAATCAATGGTCCGGATCACTCCTTGATCAACAACTATGATCTTTTCGCGAATTTCTCGTTGCTTCTTCCAGGTCCTTTGGTTTTTTGAAATTTCGATATCTCCTCGCAACTAACCAGTGCACTACTTCTTCGAGATCTAACAACTTGGAATATTTCAGCTCTTTCTGAATGGATCTTGACCCTCTATCTTATCCAATATTCAAAATTATTTTCTAAAGGATTTCTCTCGCTCAATCCTCTCTACTGGTTCTTTCTTCGAACTTCAGTTTTCTACGCTTCGCATTTGAACGCCTCAACTCTTCGAAACTTAGAAACTTTTTCTAAGTGTTTCCTCTCGAGACTTAAAACCACTACTCCTCCTGAGCTTCTGGCAATTGAAATTTAAATCTCACTCCTTGCACACATTTCCACTCTGTTTATTTTTCAAAAGACTTTCTAACGCCCTCCTGGAATACTCTGCGCTCAACCTCCAGATCTTTCATACTTTAACACAAGCTTGTTTCTATATGCACTCCATACTCTCTATATGCACTATTGGCATACGAAATTTCCTTGTTATCTCTTTTGAGATTTTAAGTTACTTACAGGACTAATCTCACAGTCATAACTCATACGGATGTTACCCTCTCTTTATGGGAACAACCAACAAGGGTCACTTTTGGGAATTAGCAACAGTTCAAAATGACTCCTCTTAATCTTGCTTAAATAGATTATTCGTCTTGTCGATCCTAACCATTATAGGTCACGTAATTTGACTCTACATATTTTCATCAGTCTTCTCGATCACGAGGATTTATATACTCAAGGTTTAGTCTTTTAATAATGTAGTAATTATAACTTGCTAAGGATCTTAGCAGTCCTTACCAGATTTCCTAAATCATGAAGGAATTCTTCATGAGGGTCTTAATTCTTACCTGGCCAGCCATGCCAATTACAAGAGACTCTATCTACTTTAGTAGGTAGACATTGTCAGACTATAAGAGAACAACTCAGTTCATGTCCCTTGTCTCTCTCGTGCAGCTTCATAGTACAATTTCTTCCACCTCTGTCATTAACATTCATGTCTTATCAGTAATATTGATTAGTACATCCCTACTCCTATAAGATTAGTTATCATTTTGATAAAGGAACAATATAATTCCTTTGTTGAATTCCGTAGGAATTCCCAAATTACAGTTTCATTCTGCAGTCCTTCTCTATAAGGATTTGATGCAGATAATAAACCTTATTCCAAAAGTAGAATTACCTTCCAACATGCATCATCTTAACCTTAGTGAACATAATATCATGATTTTTCTTCAACTCATCCAGGCTTGTGTCTGAATCATGCCCTGCTAGATAAGGTAGGGTAGTACTCCCTCTTCCTTTAGGTTTTCTAAGAAAGAAAAAATCACTTGACTCTTTCATGAGCCCAAGCAGGCCAAGTGTTGTAACCATGCTCTGATACCATTTTGTAACACACCCATGATAGGCACAATTTTTTTTTCTGATTTTCTTAAAGCATAGGAACTCCATTCATGGTTCATAATTTGGAAGGTTAGGGAACCAGTCCGACCTCCTGGTCAAGGATAGGTCTAAACTCTGTTGAGATGGAGCAGCTCATAGATTTCATATGGGAATCTCATGAACAAATCCACATGTCCTTTTTATGAAGCTCTGCCTATGTGACTAAGCACGAATCGCAATCCTCTATTCCACGCGACCACGAGCTGTGACCGTTCGCCTACCCAAAAGTGTTTTGGAGACTTCACATGTCAGGAATTTAACGTATAAGCCACCCCTTACTCCCAAAACTCCTGAGATGCGAAAATAGCTTAAGGACCATTAGCTCCCTCCGCTCACGTGACCATTCCCATGACCACAAGCTTAACCTAAAGGTCACATCACATTTCGTGACTTCGTGACTTCGAGACTTTCGATGCAAGGAGCACCAACTCCTCCAACTCCCAAGCTCTGAAAAGGGATATTGATTTCTTAGCTACCCCTTTGGATTCCCTATAACCCGAGGCCAAACTTTCAAGTGAGGCGGAATCTCATGTATCATGAGTTATCATGGATTCCCTCTTTGAATTCTTCAAGTCATGAGTCAATGAAATGTTGAGCCTTCACCACGTGTCCTCCTTGATGAACGACCACGATCAAATAGAGATTTCACACATTGTGAGTTTGAATAGTATGTTATTTGACCTTCTTGCTCTGCGAGTCAGCGATGTACAAAGCTCTTTCCATGTGTCCTTTCAAATGGATGGTTCCAATGGTTTTGGAACCTCTCTTATGCACTTTTCTCCAAATCCAACGACTGTTGGTCCATGTGCTAAATCTGATGGCTCGGATATATTCTCCTCCTCCACACTCTTCAAATTGTCTGGACATGGATTCCAACAGTCTAGATCTTCTCGTATGCTCGATCTAACAGCTGTTGGCGCAAGCTCCCAGATCTGATGGCTTAGATATGATCTCCTCCTATGCTCGTAATTTCTCCCGTCTTGGAAGAATTCGACACTTCGAAGGTATCGGCCTTTGATCTTCTACTACGAGTCGACTATTGGATCTCACCAACAATTACGAAAAGTGTTGTCCCTCCTGAGCTTTCTCACCGTGGAACCTCGAAGGGCTTCTCGAACCTCTTCTTTCCACATAAAGAGCCTATGCATATCTGCACTACCTCTCCTGAGTTTAACCGACTTGTAATTACTATTTCCAACACTCCCCCTTAATTTATAAGTAGGTGGGATTACAGAAGAAAATTACATAAAAAATTGAGTTTATAAATTTACTATCACTCATATGTTACTGCGCAAACTCCCACACTAATGCTCAAATGTTGAAATGCATCTCTTCCTAAAGACTTTGCGAAAATGTTTGCGACTTAATCTTTTGACCCACAAAACTCTAAACATATCTCTTTGTTATTCACCAATTATCTGATAAAATGATACCTTGTATCAATGTGCTTAGTTTTCTTATGAAATACATGATTCTTTGATAACATGATGGCCAAACTGTTTTCACAGAATATTGTTGTTGTTTCTTGTTGTTCCTGCAACAAATATTTTAACATTCTTCTCATCTAAACTACTTGACAAACTACACTTGTAGCTGTGACATACTCTACTTCTACTGAAGAAAGAGTCACTATGGGTTACTTCCTTGATTCCCATGACACCATACTTGCTCCAAAATGAAATGTGTACCGATAGGTGCTTTTCCTATCATATATGATGCCTCCACAATCATTGTCAGTGTATCAAATTAGTTTGAAATATTTTGAAGTAGAGTACTTTATGCCAAAACCTTTTTTTCCATTCACATATCTCAGGATTCTCTTTCCTACCTTCCAATGCGATTCTTTTGGCGTTTCCATGAACCTTCAAATTAGACTCACTCCATACATAATATCAGGTCTTGTCATTGTGAGATACATAAGACTACCTACCATCATTTTAAACAGTGTGGGATCCACATTGGACCCTTTATATTCCTTGCTTAACTTCAATCCCGTTATGACAGGTGTTGGTGTTGCTTTTGAATTCATCATATTGAATATTTCCAGAATTTCATATGCATACTTAGACTGTGAGATAAATATACCAATTTTGGACTGGTGAACTTCAATTCCCCCAAAAAAATTCATAAGCCCTAAATCAGTGATTTCAAATTCATCCTTCATGACTGGAATGAATTTTTCTATACCAAAATCACCTGTAAATATAAAATCATCTACATATAAGCAAACAATTAACATGTTACCTTTTTGATCTACTTTGATGTATAGTGTTGGCTCACTTTCATTTCTCTGAAATCCATTTTGTGTGAGATAGGAATCTATGCAGCTATTCCAAGCTCCTGAAGCTTGCTTTAATCCATACAGTGATTTCTTCAATGTGTACACTTTGTCTTCTTGTCCTAGAACCTCATAACCTTGTGGTTGTTCCACATATACTTCTTCTTCTAATTTTCCATTCAAAAATGTTGACTTTACATCCATGTGATAAAATAACCACTTGTACTGCGCGACAATGGCTAGCACTGTTATGACTGTGTCCATGCACAAAACTCATGCAAATATTTCCTTGAAATCAATTCGTAGGTGTTTTGTAAAGCCTCTTGCAACTAACCTGTCCTTGTGCTTCTGTACATTTCCATCTTCATCTTGCTTGGTTTTATAAATCCATTTGACAGTTATCACGTTCTTATATTCAGGTACATCTAGCAATTTCCATGATTGATTGTTCTCTATGCATCTGATTTATTCATCCATGGCTTGTGCCCATACATCATCTTTGACAACTTCTTCAAAAGTCAATGGATCATCTTTTTGTGAAAACAGAGAAAAAAACTGAAAATGAATTTGATGCATCTTCATTATAGATGTCGCACATATTTCTTGTCTTTCTTGGTAACATATTTGCTAAATTTAGATCTAGGGATGTAGAACTGCTTGGACTGCTTGCTGATGTTTGTTGCGCTCTAGGTGTAAACTACGCACCTGTTGTTCTTGTTGGAGTATTTTTCACTGTGATTTGTGTCATAGTTCCAAGTGTATAAAGGACTACGCACCGACCTGTGCATGGTGTCTGAACCATTTCATCTTTTGTGTCCTCCATCGCATCAATACTTTTTATTGTCTTTGTTATTCTTCCATTCCATGCTTCATTCTCCATGATCTGAACATTGCGACTGATTATGAATTTTCTTGCGATAGGGTCATACATCTTGTATCCTTTTGTGTATTCAGAAAACCCAACAAATATACATTTTTGTCCTTTGTTTTCTAACTTATTTCTCAGCTCATATGGAACCTGTGCTTATGAAACACAACCAAAAATTTTTTAATGCGCCACACTATGCTTCAATCCTATTCAGGCTTCCTGAGGAACTCTATTCTTTGCACTCTTTGTTGAACATTTGTTCAATATGGATACTGCATTTTCTACTACCTCATCCCAATACTCATTTGCAGATGTTTGGCTACCAACATATTGTGCTCCATTTCCATGATGGTTATGTTCTTTCTCTTTGTGACACCATTTTGTTGTGGTGTATATCGTGTAGTAAATTGCTTTAGATGCCACGAAATTTACAAAAGTTCTAAAATTATCTTGAAATTTATTCTCATCCTCTGTAAGTTCTTAGACACTTGATTTAATAACCACTATGTTTCTCCACAAGTGATTTAAACTGTTGAAAACAACCCAATGTGTCAGATTTATGCTTTAGGAAATAAATCCATGTCTTTCTTGAGAAATCATCATTGAATGTCAAAAAATAAGTATTGCCTCCTATGGATGTTGTTTGCATTGATCGACAAATATCTGAATGTACTATTTCCAGTGGATCTCTTGCTTTGTAAGACTTTCCAAGTGGAAATGATTATTTGTGCTGCTTGCCAAATATAAAACCTTCACATATCCTTTCTCATTTTTCAATCAATGGAAAACCTTTTACCATATCCTTTGTGTGTAGCAGATTCTGACCTCCAAAGTTCAAATGTCCAAATCTGAAATGCCATAACTAGGAATTATCATGTATTTGATATTGGAATGTTTCTTTTATCTTTGAGCCATTTTATCTTTTCTTGATACTAGGAACACTATTTTCCTCATTAGAAATACGCTTAATTTTTGTTGTAAATGCAGTGTCTCACTGGACATATTTTGCTTTACCAACAACTAGCGTTGTATTATTCTTCTTGGTTGGATTCAATGTCAAAGGGACGTTTCTGTTACTTGTCATTTGAATTATTGCAATGAGTTGATTGCTTGGGCATTTATCCATAATCACACAATGATTATCTTTCATGTAGATCCTGTATCCCTTCTATAATAGTTGTCTTGTGCTCATCAGATTATGATTCAGAACAGAAACATAATATACATCATACATAACTTTATGTTCTCCTTGATCAGTTAAAATGTTTATATCCCTTTGCATAAGACAATGACTTGGATATCTGTTCAAAGTGTAAGCTTGGTTTGGATTGACTCATACAAACTAGAAAACATATCTATGTTTCTTGTCATGTGGTTACCGCAGCCTGAATCTAAATACCATATATCACATGGACTTGGTTGAGCAATATTGCACGTCACACTCTTGTTAATGCGTGGGTATTCCTAAGAAATCTAATTTGGCAAGTGTGTGTAGCGGTTCGGTGAGTACAAAGGTTATAGGATTAAGAACATGTAAAAAGTTTTGTTTATAGGAACACACACACATTCCTTCGTGTACTCATTCCTTCACACTCCATTGCCACTTTTTTGTCCATCAACTTCATGAAAACGCCCATATATATAGAAAGAATGCATAAATCCACAAGGATCTATCATGTGCTCATAAAGATCAAAATCCCTTAAAATGGAATCATTTTTTAGATTGCAAAAATATACTCCTATTGACACATGATGGATTTATAGTGATATTTAATATTACATCATTAAGTGAATTGGATCCTTGATCTTTAGTCGTGTGGTGAATTGGATCCTTGATCTTTAGTTGAGTGGTGAATTGGATCCGAACATCATTTAGTGAATTGGATCCTTGATCTTTTGTCGTGTAGTGAATTGGATCCTTGATCTTCAGTCATGTTTTAAACGTGTAGAAACATTATAATTATATTACAGTTCTATATATGTCAAGTATATGGCAGCCTTTCATGTAACTAAATTGTAGTGTTTGTCAATCGGTTCCTTTCTTTCGAGGTTGACTGTCACATGCAAAAGATTTTTTTAAGGTGGCATTTCGAGTTGGCAAAATATTTTTTTTTTGGCATTTCAAGTTGGCAAAGAATTTTGTGCACAGAACGCAATAAATGATATTTCTTTCAAAAGATTGGCATTGAGGTGCATTCTTCTCACATTTTAATGATGCCTGGAAGATTTTGGTCTTTCGACATTTTAACGGCCTATGACATCAGGTGAGGTTTTATGAGAAAGCAGTATGACAAGCTTCCTTCGCAGAAGATTGGTATCCACTTCACTCATTCCTACAATCATCTAAAACAACCAAAATACTATGATAGTTAGATATGCATTGATTCACGCCTGGCATAAAATGACAATTAATTAGACAAATTCACCCCACTTCAAGATGAAGGTTATAATAAACTTTATCCTGATAGATGAAAGTAGAAGCATTGACTACGTCGAGAGAAGGGAAACCCAACTTTGCAATTGTAAATTGTTATCATCATTTGTGAACTTCCCCACTGTTGGAAAAAAGTTAATTTCTACCAACCGAAGCTTCAACCAACCTCGAGAGAGTTCTACCACCATATCCTCATGAGAATCCACCGACACTCCGAGAACCTTCTGGATGCTCGAGTGTTTTCTAAAGGCCTCTATAAATATGAGGCAAATGTATCTGGTTTAATCAATCAAGCAATACAATTTATTTTGTGGGTTATTTGTCTGTGTGTTCAGCTTCTGAACCCCTTCAATTTGGTATCAGAGCACATGACTGGGCTCACTCCCTCACGGGAGGGCCTAGGATCCTAAGAGAAAACCCCAATAGTATTTTGAGAGTTGAACATTAACTTAGTAGTGTGAGAATCGAAGAGCAAGAGAGCTCATGTGAGTTGTTGGAGAGGAAGTCGCAGCTTCCAGGTTAGTGTGAGAGCTGAAGAGATGCAACGAAAACACGGGAGTCTTCAAGGAGAGCAGATCAAGTGTAAGCTGTGAAGGTTGTGCGGATGTGGCTGAGAAAAGAGCCCAGATCCGTGAGAAAAGAGCGGTCGTGGTTGAGAGCCCAGATCAAGAGCAGTAAGATGGGAGAGGACCTACGAATCCAGATAAGAGGCCACAGAGTAAGTGGAGATTGCGCTTGTCGACATAGTTGAGGGAGCCGAGTTGAAGCCAAGCAGAGGAAGCCGTCGAGGGTTTCTTGTTGGAGGTAGCCGTCAAACGGAGCTGCCCCCATTTCTATTCTCAGTGAGAGTTGAACGCTAAGCATTGAGCTGCCTTGAGTGTCGTAAGGTTGAGAGTATTTCACTGCAAGTGAATAGAAGAAGAAAATGCCTCCAGAGAGTCTCGAGTCAAGGGTAATGTGGTTCAGTATCGCCCCATCCTGAAAGAGGAGACTCAACGGGTCGATTGTGTTAGAGATTTTGGGGATATCGTTGGAGGAGCAGCCTGACAAACACTTCTTTGTTACAAGGCAAAACCGCCTGGTGGTGGAGTCGGATTCAAACCTGCCCTCCATACTGGAAAAGCTCCAGTCCTACAGAAAGGCAATTGCCCTCGCTTTTGAGGGTGTTCAATACAAATTTGACAATATTTGGCAAAAGAAAATTCGAAGTCTAGTTTTCTGAGCTTGCGAAAGGACCATTTCTCATCACCATGGAGAAGTCTAGGCATATGCTTTGATGCTGCAAGGATGCGCAAAGATGAAGGCTCTCTCTGAAGGTAAAAATCTACATGCCCACATTATCAAAATTGGATGTGTTTGACAAATCTCAGGACGGGATGTGGTGTCCTGGACAATGATAATTTCAGGATATGTTCACAATGGAATTTTTGCTTGAAGAATAGAGGAACAGGCAATGCTCTTCTTTTGTCTTGTGATGGAGAAAGTAAAATGTCTTATTGGAGTGTTAGTGTATTTACACAAACAAAATTTAAGGTAG
>ML798101.1:239786-249851 GCA_009831015.1 Picea engelmannii
CTCAGATATATATTAATAAAATGTAGCATTGTTGCAGACCAAGTGAGACAAAAGAGTATGGGGGGCTTGAAGGACTAATTCATACTTGTGATATATGAATAATGTCTAATGTATATGAGTGCATAATTGTAATCATGTAGAACATAAATAAAGGTCTACGTATGGCTGAAAGATGAGCATAAGCAGAGAAATTAGGGATGCATATCTCATGGATTGAGTTGAGAGATTTAGGGAGATATTATTGGAGAAAGTTATGCATATGGTTTGAACTAATCATCTAATTATGACATAGATATTATGGTCACCTATCATCATATAAAGGGACCAATTGTGCAATACAAAGATACATTGGAATGATTTAATTAATAGAATTTCCCCCTTTGGGGGTTTCTGAGCTTAAACTCCTGATGTCGCTTGCTTATTTATGTGTTTAGTGTTAATGTTGCTACTCTTTAAAACCAACATTTGGTATCAGATCTTGTTAGAGACTTCATCTCACTGCTGCAATGCTTACCATGAACACTTATCTCTGCTCTTAATTTATTCTTTCCATGAAAGCATACGACTGCAATTCTGCTTATGGTAGCATGCAGATGTTGGACAATAGTGCATTGCTCATTTTTGGTTGAATACATCTGAGCCATTGGTTTAGGAGATGAGACGAGCCCATCCAAGACGTTTTATCGGTTGAGATGTTGCATGAGTAGAGATGAAACACATATTGAAGAGTTAGTGACTTGTTTTCATTAAGTTCATGGAATCTAGGGCTGAGACATTCAATTTTGATCGAGCTCAAATGTGGGTGTGGACATTTCCAAACTAAGTTCCAACATTTGCATCTCCATTTTTCTTGGTTTCATAAATCCATTTAACACTTATCACATCCTTATCTTCAAGTACATCTACCGATTTCCATGTTTGATTGTTCTTTGTGCATTTGATTTCTCCATGTTTCATTTTTCTTTGTGCATTTGATTTCTTCATCCATGGATTGTTGCCATACATCATCTTTGACAGCTTCTTCCAAGGTTAATGAATCATCTATTTGTGAAAATAGAGCAAAAAACTGAAAATGAATTTGTTGCGTCTTCATTATAGATGTCGCGTAGACTTCTTGTCTTTCTTGGTAACATAATTGCTAAAGTTGGATCTAGGGATGTATAACTTCTTGGAATGCTTGCTAATGTTTGTTGTGCTCTTGGTGTAGACTGTGGACCTGTTGTTCCTACTGGAGTATTCTGCATTGTGATTTGCGTCCCAGTTCCAGGTGTAAAGTGACTACGCAGTGACCTGTGCATGGTGTTTGAACCATTTCATCTTCCGTGTCATCATGCTCCATTGCATCAATAATTTTTAGTGTTTTAGTTATGATTCTATTCCATGCTTCATTCTCCATGAACTGAACATCGTGGTTGATTATAAATTTTCTTGCGATATGGTCATACAGCTTGTATCCTTTTGTGTCTTCAGAATACCCAACAAATATAAATTTTTGTCCTTTGTTGTCCAACTTATTTCTCAACTCATCTGGAACATGTGCGTATGAAACACAACCAAAAAATTTTAAATGCACCACACTATACTTCAATCCTATCAAGGCTTCTTGAGGAACTCTATTCTTTGTACTCTTTTTTGGACATCTGTTTAAGATGTATACTGCAATTGCTACCGTGTAACACACCCACGACTGTTATAATTTTTTTTTTGATTTTCCTAAAGGATAGGAAGTCCATTCATGGTTCCTAATTTGGAAGGTTATGGAAGCAGTCCGACCTCTTGGTCAAGGATCGTTTGGAACTCTGTTGAGCTAGAGCAGCTCTTCGATTTCTTTCGGGAATCTCACGAACAAATCCACAGGTCCTTTTTATGAAACTTTGCCTATGTGACTAAGAACCAAGTGCGAGCCTCTATTCCATGCGACCACGGGCTATGAACGCGTGCCTACCCAAAAGCGTTTCGAGACTTCGCATGTTGGGACTTTAATGTATAAACCACCCCTAACTCCCCAACTCCCGAGCTGCGAAAAGGGACTAACGAGCGTTAGCTCCCTCTGCTCATGTGACCATTCACATGACCAGAGGTTTAATCTAAATGATGCGTTTTATTTCACGACTTCCGATGCAAGGCTCCCCAAATCCTCCAAATCTCGAGCTCCAAAAAGGGCTAACGATCCCTTAGCTCCCCCTTTGGCCTCCATCCATGTGACCATTCACTATGGCCTGAGGCCAAACTCTAAAGAGCGTCTGAATTTTGCGTATCACGAGTTCTCACGACTTCCCTATTTGACTTCTTCAAGTCCCGAATAATCGAAATGCCAAGCTTTCACCACGCTTCCTCCTTGATGAACGACCATGATCAAATCGCGAGTTCACACATCGCAATTTAGAACAGTGTGTTCTTTGACCTTCTTTCTCTGCAAGTTAGCGAAATGACGAGCTCTTGCCACATGTCCTTTCCAATGGACAGTCCCGATGGTTTCAGAACTTCTCTTGCGAACTTTTCTCTGGATCCAATGACTGTTGGTCCACGTGCCAGATCCGATGGCTCAGATCTATTCTCCTTTTGTGCGCTCTTCACGTTGTCTAAGCGTGGATTCCAACGATCCAGATATCCTCCTCTACTCAATCCAACGACTATTGGTCCACATGCTCAGATCTGACAGCTCGAATATGATCTCGTCGTGTGCTCATAATTTCTCCCATCTTGGAAGAATTTGACGCTTCGAAGGCCTCAACCTTCAATCTTCTACTACTATCCAGCTATTGGATCTCACCAAGACTTACAAAAAGTGTTTTCCGTCCTGAGCTTTCTCACCCTGGAACCTCGAAGGGATTCTTGAACATCTGCTTTCCTGGTAGAGAGCATGTGTGTATCTGCACTACCTCTTCTGAGTTTAATAGACTTTGTCCTCCAAGAGACTTAGAACGACTATGAGGGTTGTCATGCGTACATGTAACTATACCTAAGGTCAACGAACTCACTGTCGCGACTCTATATTAAGACACTACAGAACTCAAGCATTTATGAGAAAAAATCATGCCTTAACCATATAAATTCTTACTTGCCTAACTATACAACCAAGCAGAAATAAAAGGGATACAATATATCCATTAAGAATTCTTTCACATTCCTGAAAACATTTACAGTATATCCAATTCATACAAAAGGATATGCGATTACTTATCTATAACAAGAGGTAGTCATCTAACTGATTGTGGGTATTCGTCCTTCCACCCGACCATAGGCTCAAAGGAATTCATTCTTAGCAATCTGGCCACCCCCTTTCCAAGCCATGATATCACCAAGGAACTCTCATAGTTCTCAAGGATTCCTTCTTTGTTCATCTTCTACTTGAGTTCTGTTCTCTGCAACTCTCAGATATTTTTCTTTGTTATGGCCTCGGCGAGATTTATCAGATGCTCAGCTAGCATCAAACTCACAACCTTTTGTTAATTACTCCCAAGAGAGCTATGCGCAAATCCTTTACAAGATGTCCCTCTTGTATCATGTCTCGCCTCTGGCTGTCCCTGTGTATCCATTTTACATTCCTTCTGTTGGAAGGTTCCCGACCCATCACGTTTCTTCTGTCAGAAGGAAGATTGGGTCTACAGATTTTTTTCATACTTTGGGATGACATTCTGCAGCTAGACCATGCTCCCATTCATGGGGGTGGTTTATAATTCAACCASTGGTCCTTTCTTCATTAACTGATTTATTTTCTTGGGATCTGAAGGAGGTTTGTCATCCTCATCAAGGGAAATTTGGGGTTATTTGATATAACGAACAATCTCGTATACTTTTCACATTCTTCCTCTAGTGATATCATGGCMAGTACATTCAAGGCTTTACCCCCACAGTCTGTTATTGGCAACTCAAACAATAATACATTTATATTGTCCCCATGCCTCAGCATGGTAATCCTATTTTATGATTAATTACAAGCTAGGGGAAACAGGGTGTTACATACTACCTCGGCCCAATATTCATTTGACAAATGTTTGCTACCAACATACTGCGTGCCATTTCCGTGATGGTTCTATTCTTTCTCTTTGCGACACCATTTTCTTGTGGTGTATATCACATAGTAAATTGATTTTAGATGCCATGAACTTTATAAAAATTCTGAAATTCTCTTCAAATGTATTCTCCTCCTCTGTCAGTTCTGAACTTGGATATCTGTTCCAAGTATAACCTTGGTTTGAAATGACTCATCCAAACTAGAAAATAGATCTATGTTTCCTATCATGTGGTTACAACATCCCAAATCTAAATAACATATGTCACATGGACTTGCTTGAGCAATATTGGATTCGATTGGGGATATTATAGGGATTTCTACAGTGCATGCCATAAACATAGGACAAGTTTTCTTATTTACGTTGTTTGACTAATATTAACTTTTTTTGTTCTGATTCTACTGTCTCTTTCTGCACTCATATGCATATTGTACATAACTTTCACAGTAATAGAATTTAATATTTAATTTGTTAGTTCTCTGACTACTTGGCTGACTGGTACTTGGGTTTGGACCTCTTCCACCAATATTTCCAGGACTACTGCTGCATCCACCTCTGAAAAAACTTCTTCGTTTTCCTCTAGAGTTATCACTACCTCTTCCTTGTCCACAACTTACATATGACTGTGCGGAAAATGCATTATGTAATGACATAGTGGACCTATTCAATTGGTTTTCATGATTAATGAGGGAAGCTTACAGTTCATCTATGCCAAACCGACTCAAGTCTTTGCTCTCTTCTCGAGTCACAACAAGGGTATCAAATTTAGGAGGAAGACTCCTAAGAACCTTTTCAACAAATTTTATGTCTTCAATGGTTTCACCATGAGACTTAATCTGATTTATCAAGCCAATGACATGGGTGTCGAATGAATCTACTGTATTTGTATCTTTTATTGACAGGGTGTCAAAATATCTTCTAATAATTTTTAGTTTTGCAGTCTTTACTTTGTCCATACCTTGATAAGAGGATTGTAATATGTCCCATGCCTCTTTGTATTTCTTTGTTGATGCAACTCTTGGAAGTATGCTATCATACATGGATTGATGTATGTAAAACAACACATTTCCATCCTTATGCCTTTGGTATTTCAAGACACCCTTCTATGCTTATGTGAGGGAATTATATGTTTCCTGATATAATGGTTCCACATAGCCATTCTCCACTATATCCCATACATATTGACCTTGGAACAGTGCCTTCATGGTCAAGGACTACATCTCATAATTCTTGGATGTAAAAGTGGGAGGTTCTAGATTTGAGGTAGAAGCCATTTTTCAGTTTTCAACAGAGTTCCTTCTCTTGAACTTGTTCACATAGAACCTTCTCTTTATCACACTTTATTTTGATCAACCTTTCTTTGATACCAGAGCTATGGTCTAGTGAGCAATGACCAAATCTTGGATCCACAATGCACAAGGAAACTGTGCACAACGCGGTGACAAAATATTGTGCGCCACAAACTTCATCACTGAACACTCAGGACTTCATCACTTAGTTCAAATAATATAGAAAATCCACCATGCTATAATATCAAATGATTTAAAATACAATTTATAAATCCGGAATAACAGTCTAATATGCTTAGCACACAAAACTCAGAAATACAAATTTCTTGATATTAATAAACTTTGGCGCACTGTGTGTAGTTACAAAATAAAATAAAAATATGAGATTCGACTCTAATTACTTATTCTACTGACTTTACAAACACATAGCTTGTTCTCACACTTTTTCAACTATTCAGTTTCTATTGCTCTGCATCCTTTGTGCATCTATTATGCATCATCTTCGACTAACGAAGGACTCAGACTTATATGGAATCAGACTGTAACTTCCTGTAAAATTAAAGAAGACTATATATTAAAGGCGACCATAAATACTAATGACTAATCAACTACTTAACTAAAATCGACAAGATAAAGATTGGATCCATTTATAATTCTCCTGCTTGTCGACTAACTTTTGAGTAAACGTGCAAATTTGCACTTGCAGACCGTCAAACTATCTGACTACAAATTTTGTTGATTGACAAAAAAATACTGATATAATGACTGACAGAAAAATCAACAGAGATGTAAATATATCACCGACTTGTAATTACTATTTCCAACACTCCCCCTTAATTTATAAGTAGGTGGCATTACAGAAGAAAATTACATAAAAATTGGAGTTTACAAATTTAATATCACTCATATGTTACTGCGTAAACTCGCACACTACTGCTCAAATGTTGAAATGCATCTCTTCCTAAAGACTTTGTGAAAATGTTTGCGACTTAATCTTTTGACCCACAAAACTCTAAACATATCTCTTTGTTATTCACCAATTATCTGATAAAATGATACCTTGTATCATCGTGCTTAGTTTTCTTGTGAAATACATGATTCTTTGATAACATGATGGCAAAATTGTTTTCACAGAATACTGTTGTTGTTTCTTGTTTTTCCTGCAACAAATATTTTAACATTCTTCTCATCTAAACTACTTGAAAAGATACACTTGTAGCTGTGACATACTCTGCTTCTGCTGAAGAAAGAATCACTATGGGTTGATTCCTTGATTCCCATGACACCATACTTGTTCCAAAATGAAATGTGTACCCATAGGTACTTTTGTTGTCATATATGATGCCTCCACAATCACTGTCAGTGTATCGAATTAGTTTGAAATCTTTTGATGTAGAGTACTTTATGCCAAAACCTTTTTTTCCATTCACATATCTCAGGATTCTCTTTCCTACCTTCTAATGCGATTATTTTGGCGTTTCCATGAACCTTGAAATTAGACTCACTCCATACATAATATCAGGTCTTGTCTCTATGAGATACATAATACTGCATACCATCCTCTTAAACAGTGTGGGATCCACTTTGGACCCTTTATCTTCCTTGCTTAACTTCAATCCCGTTATGACAGGTGTTGGTGCTACTTTTGAATTCATCATATTGAATATTTCCAGAATTTCATATGCATACTTAGACTGTGAGATAAATATACCAATTTTGGATTGGTGAACTTCAATTCCCCAAAAAAATCTCATAAGCCCTAAATCATTGATTTCAAATTCATGCTTCATGATTGGCATGACTTCTTCTATACCAAAATAACCTGTAAATATAAAATCATCTACATATAAGCAAACAATAAAAATGTTACCGTTCTGATCTTCTTTGATGTATAGTGTTGGCTCACTTTCATTTCTCTAAAATCCATTTTGTGTGAGATAGGAATCTATGCGGCTGTGCCAAGCTCCTGGAGCTTGCTTTAATCCATACAGTGATTTATTCAATGTGTACACTTTTTCTTCTTGTCGTAGAACCTCATAACCTTGTGGTTGTTCCACATATTTATCCAAGTGGATATCGGTGGCCACCCACCTTTTCCGACTGGCTCAAAACAATGTTCTGGCAATTTTGGCAATTTACTATTTTTAGCAGGTTTTAACTTCCGGGGCCATTTTGAGGGCCTAAATGAAGGTTTTTTGAGATATAGGTTCTTAGTGATAGTTGAAGGCATGATTGAGCCCCCCAAAAAAATCTCCTCGACGATACCTTTCCAACAAGCTATCACACGCCTAAAACGGAGATCGTATGCAAGACTTACGACCCCGTGAAGTTGATGTACTAGCTTACCCAAACGGGGCCCACATGACTTTTTCCTCTTCATCTCCTAGGGTTAGGTTTTTGGATGTATATGACTTTTGGCATTCTCGTATATTGTAAAAATGCCTCTAGAGCCTCATTGTAATCATCTTCTCACAGATGTGATTAGAAGCCACATCTCTTCCCAAAGATAAGCTACCAACGCCCTAGCTAGTTTATTTCCATTATGTCTGTAAGCATATTTCAGTCATTTGTTATTAATGAAATGAAGTCTTATTTCCGCTGCATCTCTGAGTTTATATGTATTTATGTATTTCATTGTGTTCCTACATAAATCCGGATCAGTGGTATCAGAGTGGTCTGCTCATTCTCGATCCTTCTTTGCATGTCCCCAACGAGATCGGGGTATAAGGAGTTGGGGCTCCATCTGGTTGAACCTTTGCAAGATCAACCTCGCAAACCTCGACGACCACCCATGGGGGGAGAAGAGAAATATGAGGGAGCAGGAGATCCTATCAAAATGTTGCTCGAGGAGGCCCTCGAGAAACAAAGGAACACGATGATGGACAACTTTGCCCAGATTCTTCAACGGATTCCGACTGGCGGTGCATCGACATCCAGAAGCCACTCTGGAGGTGCCACTCCTTTTAAGGTACAAGTAAACTTTGACATTCCCATATTTGATGGCCAAATAGATGCAGATGTCGTAGATAGATGGTTGAATCTGTTAGAAGGATATTTCTTGGTTCATGACTTTTCTGATCGAGAAAAGATTATTTTCGCACTCCTCAAAGCCGCCCCCCATGTCAAGGACTGGTGGGAAACCTACTTGGAGCAAGAGGACGAGGGAGAACCCTCTTTTTTCTTGTCCGCACCCACTTGGAATTCTTTCTGAGACGCCATCAAGGAACAATATTACCCCGTGGGGAGCTGTGATGACAAATACATAAAATGGACTACGTTGCGGCAGTAAAGGGACCAAGATGTGCATGAGATGACGAATCTGTTTCATACCCTTCGCACAAAGTTGGGTATCAAAGATTCAGAGAAACATTTTGTGTTAAAGTACCGTAGTTTTCTACACAGATACATTCAGGAGGAAATGGAGTTACTCGACATCTCCTCACTTGGTGTGGCATACCGATATGCTACCAAGATTGAGTAGAAGTTCAAATAGAAGAAGCGATACTTTGGGTATGCAAATCAAAAGCACGTGAAAGGTACTCCCAAACCGCAAAACAAAGGACCAAGCTAAGGTGGGGTAGCCCAGGACAACCCGCCAAAGCCACAAGCAAAGAAAAACACCATGAAGCCAAAAAAGGACACGGGGAAGTGGTGTGAGTTCCATAAGAGCTCCACTCACAACAGAAGTGAGTGTCGAGCCAAGCAGTCATTGGTAGCCGAGTTGAAGGCTTCTGAATTAGATGCATGCTCCGACTCTGAATCAGAACCTGACAAGGGGAATGATAAGGGAAAGGAGATTATCGATGCAGAGCCCAACGCCATCGTTTCCACCATGAAGATCCAGAAGGAGGAACCAGAAGATCCAGAGGAGGCAGAGCATCTCTTCCATTCCAAGATGTGGGTAAAGGGTTCCCCGTTGCAGTTCATTGTCGACAGCGGGAGCCAGAAGAACCTCATCTCGGTAGAGGTCGTGAAGTGGTTGGGCTTTCCGACCACAACACACCCACAGCCATACACCATCGGGTGGTTTCACCAAGGACGAGACCTCCGTGTCAGTCGACAATGTCGCTTTCCCTATAGCATCAATCCCTTCATGGATGAGGTATTATGTGACATTGCTCCTCTTGATGTTTCTGATGTATTATTAGGCCAACCGTACTTGTAGAAGCGACATGCTATGTATGAATCTAGGCATCATATTGTTATTATCACTTTGGGCAATAAGCTATACAGGATACCAGAGATAGCATTGCCTACCACCATCTCTTTGGTTACTGCAAAACAATGCAGTAAGCTCATTTCCAAAACCAGAAAATTTGTTTTTCTGATGATCTGCCCTCAGGGAAAGAGGAAGACTATGGCCATGACCTCCAGACAAGGCCCCACTGCACGAAAACAATAGATGGATAAGGTCGTGGAGGAGTACGAGGACATATTCACCTCCCCCACAGGGGTGCCTCTACACTGCCAGGTCAAGCACCCCATCGATCTAACCCCAGGTGCACCGCTGCCCAATGGACCCATATACCGACACTTTGTCCTGGAGAATGACGAAATCAAGAGGCAGATTCATGAGCTGTTGCAGAAAGGTCACATCCGGCTGAGTTCATCGTCCTGTGGGAGCCCGATCGTATTGGTGTAGAAGAAGGATGGGACTTGGAGACTCTGCATTGACTATCGAGAACTGAACAAGATCATTGTTCGGAATAGGTACCTGATCCCATGGATTGATGACCTTATGGACCAACTCAATGGGGAAA
>ML798101.1:273342-284852 GCA_009831015.1 Picea engelmannii
TCCAGGCTTCTTGAGGAACTCTATTCTTCGTACTCTTTTTTGGACATTTGTTCAAGATGTATACTGCAGTTGCTACTTTGTAACACACCCACGACGGTTATAATTTTTTTTTTTTTTCTTAAAGGATAGGAACTCCATTCATGGTTCCTAATTTGGAAGGTTAGGGAACCAGTCCATCCTCTTGGTCAAGGATCGTTCGAAACTCTGTTGAGCTAAAGAAGCTCTTCGATTTCCTGTGGGAATCTCATGAACAAATCCACAGGTCCTTTTTATGAAACTTTGCCTATGTGACTAAGCACCAAGTGCGAGCCTCTATTCCATGCGACCACGGGCTGTGACTACGTGCCTACCCAAAAGCGTTTCGAGACTTCGCATGTTGGGACTTTAATGTATAAGCCACCCTTGACTCCCCAATTCCTGAGCTGCGAAAAGGGACTAACGAGCGTTAGCTCCCTCCGCTCACGTGACCATTCCCATGACCAGAGGCTTAACCTAAATGGCATGTTTTATTTCACGACTTCCGAAGCAAGGCTCCCCAAATCCTCCAAATCTCGAGCTCCGAAAAGGGCTAACAATCCCTTAGCTCCCCCTTTGGCCTCCGTCGATGTGACCATTCACTATGACCTAAGGACAAACTCTAAAGAGCATCTAAATTTTGCGTATTGCGAGTTCTCACGACTTCCCTCTTTGACTTCTTCAAGTCCCGAGTAATCGAAATGCTAATATTTCACCATGCGTCCTCCTTGATGAATGACCATGATCAAATCGTGAGTTGACACATCGCGATTTAGAACAATATGTTCTTTGACCTTATTTCTCTACAAGTTAGCGAAATGATGAGCTCTTGCCACATGTCCTTTCCAATGGACAGTCCCGATGGTTTCAAAACTTCTCTTGCGCACTTTTCTCTGGACCCAACGAATGTTGGTCCCCATTCCAGATCCGATGGCTTAGATCTATTCTCCTCTTGTGCGCTCTTCACGTTGTCTAAACGTGGATTCCAACGATCCATATATCCTCCTTTGCTCGATCCAACGACTGTTGGTCCACATGCTCAGATTTGACGGCTCGAATATGATCTCGTCCTGCGCTCATAATTTCTCCCATCTTGGAATAATTTGATGCTTTGAAGGCCTCAACCTTCAATCTTCTACTACGATCCAACTATTGGATCTCACCAACACTTATGAAAAGTGTTGTCCCTTGTGATCTTTCTCACCCTGGAACCTCGAAGAGATTCTCGAACATCTGCTTGTCTGGTAGAGAGCATGTGTGTATCTGCACTACCTCTCCTGAGTTTAACAGACTTTGTCCTCCAAGAGACTCAGAACAACTATGAGGGTTGACATGCGTACATGTAACTATACCTAAGATCAATGAACTCACTGTCGCGACTCTAGATTAAGACACTACAAAACTCAAGCATTTATGAGAAAAATCATGTCTTAACCATATAACTTCTTACTTTCCTAACTATACAACCAAGAAGAAATAAAAGGGATACAATATATCCATTAAGAATTCATTCACATTCTTGAAAACATTTACAGTATATCCAATTCATACAAAAGGATATGTGATTACTTATCTATTATAGGATGTAGTCATCTAACTGACTGTGGGTATTCGTCCTTCCACCTGACCATAGGCTCAAAGGCATTCATTCTTAGCACTCTGGCCACCCCCGTGCCAAGCCATGATATCACCAAGGAACTCTCATATTTCTCAAGGATTCCTTCTTTGTTCAGCTTTTGCTTGAGTTCTATTCTCTGGAACTCTCAGATATTTTTCTTTATTATGGCCTTGGCGACATTTATCAGATGCTAACCCAACATCAATCTCACAACCTTCTCTTAATTACTCCCAAGAGAGCTCTGCGTATATCCTTTACAAGATTTTCCTCTTGTATCATGTCCCCCCTGTGGCTGTCCCCGTGTATCCCTTTTACCTTCCTTATGTTGGAAGGTTCCCGACCCATCACGTTTCTTCTGTCAGAAGGAAGCTCGGGTCTACAGATTTTTGTCGTACTTTGGGATGGCATTCTGCAGCTAGACCATGCTCCCATTCATGGGGGTAGTTTATAATTCAACCACTGGTCCTTTCTTCATTAACTGATTTATTTTCTTGGGATCTGAAGGAGGTTTGTCATCCTCATCAATGGAAATTTAGGGTTATTTGATATAACGAACCATCTCGTATAGTTTTCACATTCTTCCTCTAGTGATATCATGGCTAGTACTTTCAAGGCTTCACCCCCACAGTCAGTTATTGGCAACTCAAACAATAATACATTTATATTGTCCCCATGCCTCAGCATGGTAATCCTATTTTATGATTAGTTATAAGCTGGGGGAAACAGCGTGTTACATACTGCCTTGGCCCAATATTCATTTGACAAATGTTATGCTACCAACATACTGCGTGCCATATTCATGATGGTTCTATTCTTTCTCTTTGTGGCACCATTTTGTTGTGGTGTATATCGCATAGTAAATTGATTTTAGATTCCATGAACTTTATAAAAATTCTGAAATTCTCTTCAAATGTATTCTCCTCCTGTGTCAGTTCTTAGACACTTGATGTAATAACCACTCTGTTTCTCCACAAGTTATTTAAACTGTTGAAAACAACCTAATGCACCAGGTTTATGCTTTAGGAAATAAAGCCATGTCTTTCTTGAGAAATCATCAATGAATGCCATAAAATAAGTATTTCTTCCTATGGATGTTGTTTGCATTGGTCCACAAATGTCTAAATGTACTATTTCCAGTGGAGCTTTTTCTCTGTAAGACTTTCCACCTGGAAATGATTCTCTGTGTTACTTTCCAAATATGCAGTTTTCACATATCCTTTCTAGTTTTTAAATCAATCGCAAACCTTTTACCATATCCTTTGTGTGTAGTGGCTTCAAACCTCCAAAGTTAAAATGTCCAAATCTGAAATTCCATAACCAGGAATCATCTTGTATTTTAGATTGGAATGTTCCTTTTATCTCTATTCCATTTTATCTTTTCTTGATACTGCACACACTATTTTCCTCATTAGAACTTCACACACTTTCTACTATAAATGCAGTGTATGACTGCGCATCTTATGCTTTACCAACAAATATCATTGTATTCTTCTTCTTGGTTGGATGCTATGTCAAAGGGAACATTTTGTTACTTGTCATTTGGATTGTTTCAATTAGTTGATTGCTTGGGCATTTATCCATAATCACACAATGATTATCTTCCATGTAGATTATGTATCCTATCTATAACAATTGTCCTGTGCTCATAAGATTATGCTTCAAACCAGAAACATAATATACTTCATACATAACTTCCTGTTATGCTTGCTTAGGTAAAATTTTTATACTTCCTTTGTCTAAGACAATCACTTGGATATATGTTCCAAGTATAACCTTGGTTTGGAATGACTCATCCAAACTACAAAACAGATCTATGTTTCCTATCATGTGGTTACAACATCCAAAATTTAAATAACATATGTCACATGGACTTGCTTGAGTAATATTGGATTCGACTGGGGATATTATATGGATTTCTACAGTGCAGGCCATAAACATAGGAGAAGTTTCCTTATTTTTGTTGTTTGACTAATCTTAATTTTTCTTGTTCTGATTCTACTGTCTCTTTCTGCACTCATATGCATAATGTACATACCTTTTATAGTAATGGAATTTAATATTTAATTTGTTAGTTCTCTGACTACTTGGCTGACTGGTACTTGGGTTTGGACCTCTTCCACCAATATTTCCAGGACTGTTGGTGCATCCACCTCTGACAAAACTTCTTCCTTTGCCTCTAGAGTTATCACTCCCTCTTCCTTTTCCACATCTTACATATGACTGTGTGGAAAATGCATTATGTAATGACATAGTGGACCTATTCAATCAGTTTTCATGATTAATGAGGGAAGCTTACAGTTCATATAGGCTAAACTGACTCAAGTCTTTGCTCTCTTCTCGAGTCACAACAAGGGTATCAAATTTAGGAGGAAGACTCCTAAGAACCTTTCAACAAATTTTATGTCTTCAATGGTTTCACCATGAGACTTAATCTGATTTATCAGGCCAATGACATGGGTGTCGAATGAATCTACTATATCTGTATCTTTCATTGATAGGGTGTCAAAATATCTTCTAATAATTTGTAGTTTTGCAGTCTTTACTTTGTCGATACCTTGATAAGAGGATTGTAATATGTCCCATGCCTCTTTGTATTTCTTTTTTGATGAAACTCTTGGAATTATGCTATCATACATGGATTGATGTATGTAAAACAACATGTTTCCATCCTTATTCCTTTTGTCTTTCAAGACACCCTTCTCTGCTTATGTGAGGGAATTATATGTTTCATGATATACTGCTTCCACATAGCCATTATCGAATATATACCATACATATTGACCTCAAAACAGCGCCTTCATGGTCAAGGACCACTTCTCATAATTCTTGGATGTAAAAGTGGGAGGTTGCAGATTTGAGGTAGAAGCCATTTTTTAGTTTTCAATAGAGTTCCTACTCTTGAACTTGTTCAGATAGAACCTTCTCTTGATCACACTTGCTTTTGATCAACCTTTCTTTGATACCAGATCTATGGTCCAGTGAGCAATGACCAAATCCTGGATCCACAATGCACAAGGAAACTGTGCACAACGCGGTGACAAAATATTGTGCGCCACAAACTTCGTCACTGAACACTCAGGATTTCATCACGTAGTTCAAAGACTATAGAAAATCCACCATGCTATAATATAAAATGATTTAACATACAATTTATAAATGCGGAATAACAATCTGATATGCTTAGCACACAAAACTCAGAAATACAAATTTCTTGATATTAATAAACTTTGGCGCACTGTGTGAAGTTACAAAATAAAATAAAAATATGAGCTTCGACTCTAATTACTTATTCTACTGACTTTACAGACACATATATTGTTCTCACACTTCTTCAACTATTCATTTTCTATTGTTCCTCTCTATTGCTCTGCATCCTTTGTGCATCTATTATGCATCATCTTCGACTAACGAAGGACTCAGACTTATATGTAATTGGACTGTAACTTCCTATAAAATTAAAGAAGACTATATATTAAAGGTTACCATAAATACTAATGACTAATCAACTACTTAACTAAAATCGAGAAGATAAAGATTGGATCCATTTATAATTCTCCTGCTTGCCGACTGACTTTTGAGTAAACGTGCAAATTTGCACTTGCAGACTGTCAAACTAACTGACTACAAATTTTGTTGATTGACAAAATAATACTGACATAGTGACTGACAGAAAAATCAACAAAGACATAAATATATCACCGACTTGTAATTACTATTTCCAACACTCCCCCTTAATTTATAAGTAGGTGGCATTACAGAAGAAAATTACATAAAAAGTTGAGTTTACAAATTTAATATCACTCATATGTTACAGCAAAAACTCCCACACTACTACTCAAATGTTGAAATGCATCTCTTCCTAAAGACTTTGTGAAAATGTTTGCGACATAATCTTTTAACCCAGAAAACTCTAAACATATCTCTTTGTTATTCACCAATTATCTGATAAAATGATACCTTGTATCAATGTGCTTAGTTTTCTTGTGAAATACATGATTCTTTGATAACATAATGGCCAAATTGTTTTCACAGAATACTGTTGTTGTTTCTTGTTGTTCCTGCAACAAATATTTTAACATTCTTCTCATCTAAACTACTTGACAAGCTACACTTGTAGCTGTGACATACTCTACTTCTGCTAAAGAAAGAATCACTATGGGTTGATTCCTTGATTCCCATGACACCATACTTGTTCCAAAATGAAATGTGTACCCATAGGTACTTTTGTTGTGATATATGATGCCTCCACAATCACTGTCAGTGTATCGAATTAGTTTGAAATCTTTTGAAGTAGAGTACTTTATGCCAAAACCTTTTTTTTCATTCACATATCTCAAGATTCTCTTTCCTACCATCCAATGTGATTCTTTTGGCGTTTCCATGAACCTTGAAATTAGACTCACTCCATACATAATATCAGGTCTTTTCACTGTGAGATACATAAGACTGCATACCATCGTCTTAAACAGTGTGGGATCCACTTTGGACCCATTATCTTCCTTACTTAACTTCAATCCCGTTATGACAGGTGTTGGTGCTGCTTTTGAATTCATCATATTGAATATTTCCATAATTTCATATGCATACTTAGACTGTGAGATAAATATACCAATTTTGGACTGGTGAACTTCAATTCCGCAAAAAAATCTCATAATCCCTAAATCAGTGAGTTCAAATTTATCCTTCATGACTGGCATGAATTCTTCTATACCAAAATTACCTGTAAATATAAAATCATCTACATATAAGCAAACAATTAACATGTTACCATTCTGATCTGCTTTGAGGTATAGTGTTGGCTCACTTTCATTTCTCTGAAATCCATTTTGTGTGAGATAGGAATCTATGTGGCTGTGCCAACCTCCTGGAGCTTGCTTTAATCCATACAGTGATTTCTTCAATGTGTACACTTTGTCTTCTTGTCCTAGAACCTCATAACCTTGTGGTTGTTCCACATATACTTCTTCTTCTAAGTTTCCATTCAAAAATGTTGACTTTACAYCCATGTGATAAACTAACCACTTGTACTGCGCGATAATSGCTAGCACTGTTCTGACTGTGTCCATGCACACAACTCGYGCAAATATTTCATTGAAATCAATTCGTAGGTGTTTTGTAAAGCCTMTTTCAACTAACGTTGCCTTGTTCTTCCATACATTTCCATTTTCATCTTGCTTGGTTTTATAAATCCATTTGACAATTATCATGTCCTTATCTTCAGGTACATCTACCAATTTCCATGATTGATTGTTCTCTATGCATCTGATTTCTTCATCCATGGCTTGTGCCCATACATCATCTTTGACAACTTCTTCAAAAGTCAATGGATCATCTATTTGTGAAAACAGAGAAAAAAACTGAAAATGAATTTGGTGCATCTTCATTAAAGATGTCACACATATTTCTTGTCTTTCTTGTTAACATATTTCCTAAATTTGGATATGGGGATGTAGAACTGCTTGGACTGCTTGCTGATGTTTGCTGCGCTCTAGGTGTAAACTGTGCACCTGCTATTCTTATTGGAGTATTTTTCACTGTGATTTGTTTCATAGTACCAGGTGTATAAAAGACTATGCATGGACCTATGCATGGTGTTTGAACCATTTCATCTTTTGTGTCCTCCATCGCATCAATAATTTTTACTGTCTTTGTTATTCTTCCATTCCATGCTTCATTCTCCATGAACTGAACATTGCGACTGGTTATGAATTTTGTTGCGACATGGTCATACATCTTGTATCCTTTTGTGTCTTTAGAATACCCAACAAATATACATTTTTGTCTTTTGTTTTCTAACTTATTTCTCACCTCATATGGAACATGTGCTTATGAAACACAACCAAAAAAATTACACTATGCTTCAATCCTTTTCAGGCTTCCTGAGGAACTCTATTCTTCGCACTCTTTGTCGAACATTTGTTCAATATGGATACTGCATTTGCTACTGCCTCATCCCAATACTCATTTACAAATGCTTGGCTACCAACATATTGTGCTCCATTTCCATGATGGTTATGTTCTTTCTCTTTGTGACACCATTTTGTTGTGGTGTATATCGCGTAGTAAATTGCTTAGCACACAAAACTTGGAAATACAAATTTCTTGATATTAATAAACTTTGGCACACTGTGTGCGGTTACAAAATAAAATAAAAAGATGAGCTTCGAATCTAATTACTTATTCTACTGACTTTACAAACAAATAGCTTGTGCATCTATTGTTTCTCTCTATTGCTCTGCATCCTTTGTGCATCTATTATGCATCATCTTCAACTAACGAAGGAATCAGACTGTAACTTCCTGTAAAATTAAAGAAGACTATATATTAAAGGTGACCATAAATACTAATGACTAATCAACTACTTAAATAAAATCGAGAAAATAAAGATTGGATCCATTTATAACTCTCTTGCTTGCCGACTGAATTTTGAGTGAATGTGCAAATTTGCACTTGTAGACTATCAGACTAACTGACTACAAATTCAGTTGATTGAGAAAAAAATGCTGACATAATGACTGACAGAAAAATCAAAAGACATGTAAATATATCACCGAATTGTAATTACTATTTCCAACACTCCCCCTTAATTTATAGGTAGGTGGGATTACAGAAGAAAATTACATAAAAAATTGAGTTTACAAATTTACTATCACTCATATGTTACTGCGCAAACTCCCACACTACTACTCAAAAGTTGAAATGCATCTCTTCCTAAAGATTTTTTGAAAATGTTTGCGACTTAATCTTTTGACCCACAAAACTCTAAACATATCTCTTTGTTATTCACCAATTATCTGATAAAATGATACCTTGAATCATTGTGCTTAGTTTTCTTGTGAAATACATGATTCTTTGATAACATGATGGCCAAATTGTTTTCACAGAATACTGTTGTTGTTTCTTGTTGTTCTTGCAACAAATATTTTAACATTATTCTCATCTAAACTACTTGACAAGCTACACTTGTAGCTGTGACATACTCTACTTCTTCTGAAGAAATAGTCACTATGGGTTGATTCCTTGATTCCCATGACACCATACTTGTTCCAAAATGAAATGTGTACCCATAGGTACTTTTCCTATCATATATGATGCCTCCACAATCATTGTCAATGTATCAAATTAGTTTGAAATCTTTTGAAGTAGAGTACTTTATGAGAAAACCTTTTTTTCCATTCACATATCTCAGGATTATGTTTCCTACCTTCCAATGCGATTCTTTTGGCGTTTCCATGAACCTTGAAATTAGACTCACTCAATACATAATATGAGGTCTTTTTGTTGTGAGATACATAAGACTGCCTACCGTCGTTTTAAAGAGTGTGGGATCCACTTTGGACCCTTTATCTTCCTTTCTTAACTTGAATCCCGTTATGACAGGTGTTGGTGTTGCTTTTGAATTCATCATATTGAATATTTCCAGAATTTCATATGCATACCTAGACTGTGAGATAAATATACCAATTTTGGACTGGTGAACTTCAATTCCCAAAAAAAATATCATAAGCCCTAAATCAATGATTTCAAATTCATCCTTCATGACTGGCATGAATTCTTCTATACCAAAATCACCTATAAATATAAAAGCATCTACATATAAGCAAACAATTAACATGTTACCTTTCTGATCTGCTTTGATGTATAGTGTTGGCTCACTTTCATTTCTCTGAAATCCATTTTGTGTGAGATAGGAATCTATGCGGCTGTGCCAAGCTCCTGTAGCTTGCTTTAATCCATACAATGATTTCTTCAATGTGTACACTTTGTCTTCTTGTCCTAGAACCTCATAACCTTGTGGTTGTTCCACATATACTTCTTCTTCTAAGTTTCCATTGAAAAATGTTGACTTTACATCCATGTGATAAACTAACCACTTGTACTGCACGACAGTGGCTAGCATTGTTATGACTGTGTCCATGCACACAAATCGTGCAAATATTTCGTTGAAATCAATTCGAAGGTGTTTTGTAAAGCCTCTTGCAACTAACCTTGCCTTCTTCTTCCGTACATTTCCATCTTCATCTTGCCTGGTTTTATAAATCCATTTGACAGTTATCACATCCTTATCTTCAGGTACATCTACCAATTTCCATGATTGATTGTTTTCTATGCATCAGATTTCTTCATCCATGGATTGTGCCCATACATCATCTTTGACAACTTCTTCAAAAGTCAATGGATCATCTATTTGTGAAAACAAAGAAAAAAACTAAAAATGAATTTGATGCATCTTCATTATAGATGTCAAACATATTTCTTGTCTTTCTTGGTAACATATCTGCTAAATTTGGATCCGGGGATGTAGAACTACTTGGACTTCTTGCTGATGTTTGTTGCGCTCTAGGTGTAAACTGTGGACCTGCTATTCTTATTGGAGTATTTTTCACTATGATTTGTGTCATAGTTCCAGGTGTATAAAGGACTACGCACTGACCTGTGCATGGTGTTTGAACCATTTCATCTTATGTGTCCTCCATCACTTCAATAATTTTTACTGTCTTTGTTATTCTTCCATTCCATGCTTCATTCTCCATGAACTGAACATTGCAACTGATTATGAATTTTCTTGCGACAGGGTCATACATCTTGTATCCTTTTGTGTCTTTAGAATACCCAACAAATATACATTTGTGTCCTTTGTTTTCTAACTTATTTCTGAGCTCATATGGAACATGTTCTTATGAAACACAACCAAAAAAATTTAAATGCGCCACACTATGCTTCAATCCTATTCAGGCTTCTTGAGGAACTCTATTCTTCGCACTCTTTGTTGAACATTTGTTCAATATGGATACTGCATTTGCTACTGCCTCATCCCAATACTCATTTGCAAATGTTTGGGTACCAACATATTGCGCTCCATTTCCATGATGGTTATGTTCTTTCTCTTTGTGACACGATTTTGTTGTGGTGTACATCGTGTAGTAAATTGCTTTAGATGCCATGAACTTTACAAAAGTTCTAAAATTATCTTGAAATCTATTATCATCCTCTATAAGTTCTTAGACACTTGATGTAATAACCACTATGTTTCTCCACAAGTGATTTAAATTGTTCAAAACAAACCAATGTGTCAGATTTATGCTTTAGGAAATAAATCCATGTCTTTCTTGAGAAATTATCAATGAATGTCAAAAAATAAGTATTGCCGCATATGGATGTTGTTTGCATTGATCCACAAATGTCTGAATGTACTATTTCGAGTGGAGTTCTTGCTTTGTAAGACTTTCAAAGTGGAAATGATTATTTGTGTTGCTTGCTAAATATGAAACCTTCACATATCCTTTCTCATTTTTCAATCAATGGAAAACCTCTTACCATATCCTTTGTGTGTAGCAGATTCCGACCTCCAAAGTTCAAATGTCCAAATCTGAAATGCCATAACTAGGAATTATCCTGTATTTCATATTAAAATGTTTCTTTATCTTTGAGCCATTTTATCTTTTCTTGATACTAGGCGCACTATTTTCCTCATTAGAACTACACGTAATTTTTGTTGTAAATGCAGTGTCTCATTTTGCTTTACCAACAACTAGCGTTGTATTATTCTTCTTGGTTGGATTCAATGTCAAAGGGACCATTCTGTTACTTGTCATCTGAATTATTGCAATGAGTTGATTGCTTGGGCATTTATCCATAATCACACAATGATTATCTTCCATGCAGATCCTGTATCCCTTCTATAATAGTTGTCCTGTGCTCATCAGATTATGTTTCAGAAGAGAAACATAATATATATATCATATATAACTTTATGTTTTCCTTGATCATTTAAAATGTTTATATGCCTTTGCCTAAGACAATGACTTGGATATCTGTTCAAAGTGTAATCTTGGTTTGGATTGACTCATACAAACTAGAAAACATATCTATGTTT
>ML798101.1:294394-311698 GCA_009831015.1 Picea engelmannii
TGAACACTCACGACTTCATCACGTAGTTCAAAGACTATAGAAAATCCACCGTGCTATAATATAAAATTATTTAAAATACAATTTATAAATGCAGAATAACAATCTGATATGCTTAGCACAAAAAATTTGGAAATACAAATTTCCTCATATTAATAAACTTTGGCGCACTGTGTGCGGTTACAAAATAAAATAAAAAGATGAGCTTCGACTCTAATGACTTACTCTACTGACTTTAAAAACACATAGCTTGTCCTCACACTTATTCAACTATTCAGTTTCTATTGTTCCTCTTTATTGCTTCACATCCTTTGTGCATATATTATGCATCATCTTCGACTAACGAAAAACTTAGACTTATATGGAATCGGACTGTAACTTCTTGTAAAATTAAAGAAGACTATATATTAAATGCGACCATAAATAATAATGAATAATCAAATACTTAACTAAAATCGAGAAGATAAAGATTGGATCCATTTATAATTCTCTCGCTTGCCGACTGACTTTTGAGTAAACGTACAAATTTCCACTTCCAGACTATTAGACTAACTGACTACAAATTCAGTTGATTGGCAAAAAAATACTGACATAATGACTGACAGAAAAATCAACAGAGACGTAAATATATCTCCGAATTGTAATTACTATTTCCAACACTCCCCCTTAATTTATAAGTAGGTGGGATTACAGAAGAAAATTACATAAAAAATTGAGTTTACAAATTTACTATCACTCATATGTTACTGTGCAAACTCCCACACTACTGCTCAAATGTTGAAATGCATCTCTTCCTAAAGAAATTTTGAAAATGTTTGTGACTTTATCTTTTGACCCACAAAACTCTAAACATATCTCTTTGTTATTCACCAATTATCTGATAAAATGATATCGTGTATCAATGTGCTTAGTTTTCTTGTGAAATACATGATTCTTTGATAACATGATGGCCAAATTGTTTTCACAGAATACTGTTGTTGTTTCGTGTTGTTCCTGCAACAAATATTTTAACATTCTTCTCATATAAACTACTTGACAAGCTACACTTGTAGCTGTGACATACTGTACTTCTGCTGAAGAAAGAGTCACTATGGGTTGATTCCTTGATTCCCATGACACCATACTTGTTCCAAAATGAAATGTGTACCCATAGGTACATTTCCTGTCATATATGATGCCTCCACAATCACTGTCAGTGTATCAAATTAGTTTGAAATCTTTTGAAGTAGAGTACTTTATGCCAAAACCTTTTTTTCCAGTCACATATCTCAAGATTCTCTTTCCTACCTTCCAATGCGATTCTTTTGGCGTTTCCATGAACCTTGAAATTAGACTCACTCCATACATAATATCAGGTCTTGTCACTGTCAGATACATAAGACTCCCTACCATCCTTTTAAACAGTGTGGGATCCACTTTGGACCCTTTATCTTCCTTGCTTAACTTCAATCCTGTTATGACAGGTGTTGGTGCTAATTTTGAATTAATAATATTGAATATTTCTAGAATTTCATATGCATACTTAGATTGTGAGATAAATATACCAATTTTGGACTGGTGAACTTCAATTCCCCAAAAAAATCTCATAAGCCCTAAATCAGTGATTTCAAATTCATCCTTCATGACTGGCATGAATTATTCTATACCAAAATCACCTGTAAATATAAAATCATCTACATATCAGAAAACAATTAACATGTTACCTTTCTGATCTGCTTTGATGTATAGTGTTGGCTCACTTTCATTTCTTTGAAATCCATTTTGTGTGAGATAGGAATCTATGCAGCTATGTCACTCTCCTAGAGATTGCTTTAATCCATACAGTGATTTCTTCAATGTGTACACTTTGTCTTCTTGTCCTAGAACCGCATAACCTTGTGCTTGTTCCACATATACTTCTTATTCTAAGTTTCCATTCAAAAATGTTGACTTTACATCCATGTGATAAACTAACCATTTGTACTACGTGACAATGGCTAGCACTGTTCTGACTGTGTCCATGCACACAACTCGTCCAAATATTTCGTTGAAATCAATTCAAAGGTGTTTTGTAAAGCCTCTTGCAACTAACCTTGCCTTGTGCTTACGTACATTTCCATCTTCATCTTGCTTGGGTTTATAAATCCATTTGACAGTTATCACGTCCTTATCTTCAGGTGCATCTATCAATTTCCATGATTGACTGTTCTCTATGTATCTGATTTCTTCATCCATGGCTTGTGCCCATACATCATCTTTGACAACTTCTTCAAAAGTCAATGGATCATCTATTTTTGAAAACAGAGAAAAAACTGAAAATGAATTTGATGCATCTTCATTATAGATGTCGAACATATTTCTTGTCTTTCTTGGTAACATATCTGCTAAATTTGGATCTCGGGATGTAGAACTGCTTGGACTGCTTGCTGATGTTTGTTGCACTCTAGGTGTAAACTGTGCACCTGCTATTCTTATTGGATTATTTTTCATTGTGATTTGTGTCATAGTTCCAGGTGTATAAAGGACTACGCACCGACCTGTGCATGGTTTTTGAACCATTTCATCTTCCGTGTCCTCCATCGCATCAATAATTTTTACTGTCTTTGTTATTCTTCCATTCCATGCTTCATTCTCCAAGAACTGAACATTGCGACTGATTATGAATTTTCTTGCGATAGGGTCAGACATCTTGTATCCTTTTGTGTCTTCAGAATACCCAACAAATATACATTTTTGTCCTTTGTTTTCTAACTTATTTCTCACCTCATATGGAACATGTGCTTATGAAACACAACCAAAAAAATTTAAATGCGCCACAGTATGCTTCAATCTTGTTTAGGCTTCCTGAGCAACTCTATTCTTTGCACTCTTTGTCGAACATTTATTCAATATGGATACTGCATTTGCTACTACCTCATCCCAATACTCATTTTCAAATGTTTGACTACCAACATATTGCGCTACATTTCCATGATGGTTATGTTCTTTCTCTTTGTGACACCATTTTGTTGTGGTGTATATCGCGTAGTAAATTTCTTTAGATGCCATGAACTTTAAAAAAGTTCTAAAATTATCTTGAAATGTATTCTCATCCTCTGTAAGTTCTTAGACACTTGATGTAATAACTACTATGTTTCTCCACAAGTGATTTAAACTGTTAAAAACAACCCAATGTGTCAGATTTATGCTTTAGGAAATAAATCCATGTCTTTCTTTAGAAATCATCAATGAATGTCGAAAAATAAGTATTGCCTCCTATGGATGTTGTTTGCATTGATCCACAAATGTCTGAATGTACTATTTCTGGTGGAGATCTTGCTTTGTAAGAATTTCCAGGTGGAAATGATTATTTGTGTTGCTTGCCAAATATGAAACCTTCACATATTCTTTCTCATTTTTCAATCAATGGAACACCTTTTACCATATCCTTTGTGTGTAGCAGATTCCGACCTCCAAAGTTCAAATGTCGAAATCTGAAATTCTATAACTAGGAATTATCCTGTATTTGATATTGGAATGTTTCTTTTATCTTTGAGCCATTTTAACTTTTCTTGATACTAGGCGCACTTTTCTCACATGCAAAAGATTTTTTTAAGGTGGCATTTCAAGTTGGCAAAATATTTTTTTTTTCGCATTTCAAGTTGGCAATGCATTTTGTGCATGGAACGCAATAAATGCTATTTCTTTCAAAAAATTGGCGTTGAGGTGCATTCTTCTCACATTTTAATGATGCCCGGAAGATTTTGGTCTTTCGACATTTTAACAGCCTGTGACATCAGGTGAGGTTTTATATACATCAATTCAAACAAGTACTACCTCGAAGGGATTCTAAAATAGTGGCATATTCCCATTTTATATACATCAATTCAAACAAGTTACTTCGACGTCTCCATTTTGAAATGTTGTCTCAATTATTTTATTAGATAATTTTCACATTCACGAATCCTGTATCCTTTAACAACCGATTTAGACGTCACTATACTTTCTTAAAATGGAACAGGTTTCATGGCTCCTGGACTTTGCTTCAACGCTGTTGATTGTGAGAAGATTTCCATTTTCATATCTGTTACGTAGCCTATTTTAAAGGTATTTTTTAGGATTTCGTATGTCAACTATTTAGTTTATTAAGCTTATTAGTTTGTTAACGTTTTGAAAAACAATTAACAATTAGTGTAGACGCATCTTAATTTTTTTGTTAAATTAAAAAGTTTTTTGTTAAATTAAAAAGATTTGAAGAAAGGTTTTGACTTTAAGGGATTTGATATCTCTATGTTCATGATAGATTCTACGCACCTCCATTTTGAGTACAAAAGAAATTACACATCTCCCTAGTACAAGGATTTTGGCCCGATAAAATGTAAAATTGATTAGATGGATAAAGTACACATAGTCTAAACGTTTTATGTTTTGAATTCTTTTAGGGTATTTTTGCTGATTAATTTTGCTGGAAATCTAGCTATGAATTGTTGAAATTACAAATTTGAGTTATTGAGTGTTAGATACCTAATCCTTAGGATTATTGTATAATTGTTAATATTGTTATAAATATTAATTTAGGAATATGAAGAGTTATAGGTGAATGTGAAGAGTCCTCAAACCCCTTGGAAGACGAAAGCAAGAGTCATCTCTCAATGTATTTATGTTTGTCTCTCATCAACAAAGATTTTTTAATGTGTGGAGTTATTCATATGTGGCCTAGGAGTGGTATCAAATCTAGGTTGATGTTTTTAGATAACTCCATGTAATACACCTAGGTTGGACCCCCTAGGTTGTAAATGTACATATTTTTTATAGGCCGATGAGATAGGATATTTTGGACCAGTGTCTGTGTATATATGTTTTGGGCTAAAGTGTCTATGTTCACATGTTTTGGGTCAAAGTGTCTGTGTGATATAATGCCAATGAGCCTACCGTTGTAAATTCTAATCGCACTCAGATATATATTAATAAAATGTAGCATTGTTGCAGACCAAGTGAGACAAAAGAGTATGGGAGGCTTGAAGGAATAATGCATGCTTGTGATATATGAATAATGTCTAATGTATATGAGTGCATAATTGTAATCATGTAGACCATAAATAAAAGTCTACGTATGGGTGAAAGATGAGCATAAACAGAGAAATTAGGTATGAATATCTCATGGATTGAGTTGAGAGATTTAGGGAGATATTATTGGAGAAAGTTATGCATATGGTTTGAACTAATCATCTAATTATGAAATAGATATTATGGTCACCTATCATTATATAAAGGGACCAATTATGCAATACAAAGATACATTGGAATGATTTAATTAATAGAATTTCCCCCTTTGGGTGTTTCTGAGCTTAAACTCCTGATGTCCCTTGCTTATTTATGTGTTTAGTGTTAATGTTGCTACTCTTTAAAACCAAAATTTGGTATCAGATCTTGTTAGAGACTTCATCTCACTACTGCAATGCTTATCATGAACACTTATCTCTGCTCTTAATTTATTCTTTCCATGAAAGCACACGATTGCAATTTTGCTTATGGTAGCATACATATGTTGGACAATAGTGCATTGCTCATTTTTGGTTGAAGACATATGAGCCATTGGTTTAGGAGACGAGACGATCCCATCCAAGACATTGTATGGGTTGAGATGTTGCATGAGTAGAGATGAAACACATATCAAAGAGTTAGTGACTTCTCTTCATTAAGTTCATGGAATTTAGGGCTGAGACGTTCAATTTTGATCGAGTTCAAATGTGGGAATGGAAATTTCCAAACTAAGTTCCAACATTTCCATCTCCATTTTTATTGGTTTTATAAATCCATTTGACACTTATCACATCCTCATCTTCATGTACATCTACCAATTTCCATGTTTGATTGTTCTTTGTGCATTTGATTTCTCCATGTTTGATTGTTCTTTGTGCATTTGATTTCTTCATCCATGGCTTGTTCCCATACATCATCTTTGACAGCTTGTTCCAAGGTTAATGGATCATCTATTTGTGAAAACAGAGCAAAAAACTGAAAATGAATTTGTTGCGTCTTCATTATAGATGTGGCGTAGACTTCTTATCTTTCTTGGTAACATAATTGCTAAAGTTGGATCTAGGGATGTATAAATTCTTGGACTGCTTATTGATGTTTGTTGTGCTCTCGGTGTAGACTGTGGACCTGTTGTTCTTACTGGAGTATTTTGCATTATGATTTGTGTTGCAGTTCTAGGTGTAAAGGGACTACGCACTGACCTATGCATGGTGCTTGAACCATTTCATCTTCCTTGTCATCATGCTCCATTACATCAATAATTCTTAGTGTCTTAGTTACGCTTCCATTCCATGCTTCATTCTCCATGAACTAAACATCATGGTTGATTATAAATTTTCTTGCGATAGGATCATACAACTTGTATCATTTTGTGTCTTCAGAATACCTAGAACAAATACAATTTTTTGTCCTTTGTTGTCCAACTTCTTTCTCAATTCATCTGGAACATGTGCATATGAAACACAACCAACAAAATTTAAATGCACTACACTATGCTTCAATCCTATCTATTCTTCTTGAGGAACTCTATTCTTCGTACTCTTTTTTGGACATCTGTTCAAGATGTATATTGCAGTTTCTATTGTGTAACACACCCACGACGATTATAATTTTATTTTTTTTTCTCAAAGGATAGGAACTCCATTCATGGTTCCTAATTTGGAAGGTTAGGGAACCAGTCCGACCTCTTGGTCAAGGATCGTTCTGAACTCCGTTGAGCTAGAGCAGCTCTTCAATTTCCTGTGGTAATCTCATGAACAAATCCACAGGTCCCTTTTATGAAACTTCACCTATGTGACTAAGCACCAAGTGCGAGCCTCTATTCGATGGGACCACGGGTTGTGGTCGCGTGCCTATCCAAAAGCGTTTTGAGACTTCACATGTCGGGACTTTAGTGTATAAGCCACCCCTGACTCCCCAACTCCCGAGCTGCGAAAAGGGACTAACGAGCGTTAGCTCCCTCCTCTCACGTGACCATTCCCATGACCACAGGCTTAACCTAAATGACACATTTTATTTCATGACTTAGAGACTTTCGATGCAAGGCTCCCCAAATCCTCCAAATCTCGAGCTCCGAAAAGGCCTAACAATCCCTTAGCTCCCCCTTTGGCCTCCGTCCATGTGACCATTCACTATGACCTGAGGCCAAACTCTAAAGTGTGTATGAATTTCGCGTATCGCGAGTTCTCCCAACCAAGAAGAAATAAAAGGGATACAATATATCCATTAAGCATTCATTCACATTACTGAAAAAATTTATAGTGTATCCAATTCATACAAAGGATATGTGATTACTTATCTATTACAGGAGGTAGCCATCTAACTGATTGTGGGTGTTCATCCTTCCACCTAACCATAGGCTCAGAGGAATTCATTCTTAGCACTCTGGCCACCCCCGTACCAAGCCATGATATCACCAGGGATCTCTCATAGTTCTCAATGATTACTTCTCTGTTCATCTTCTGCTGAGGTTCTGTTCTCTGCAACTCTCAGATATTTTTCTCTCTTACGGCCTCAGTGAGATTTATCAGATGCTCACCGAGCATCAAATTTACAACTTTCTCTTCATTATTCCCTGGAGAGCTCCACACATCTCCTTTATGATATTTCCCTCTCGTATCATGTGCCCCCTCTGGTTGTCCGCATGTATCCCTTTTACCTTCCTTCTGTTGGAAGGTTCCCAACCCATCACGTTTCTTCTGTCAGAAGGAAACTCGGGTCTGCAGATCTTTGTGGTACTTCGAGCTCACATTCTGCAGCTAGACCATGCTCCCATTGATGGGGGTGGTTGATAATTCAACCATTGTTATTTTCTTTATTAATTGATTTCTTACCTTGAGATCCAAAGGAGGTTTGTCATCCTCATCAAGGAAAAATTGGGGTTATTTGGTATAATGAACCCTCTTTTATAGTTTTCACATTCTTCCTCTAGTGATATCATAGCCAGTACTTTCAAGGCCTCAAACCCACCATCAATTATTGGTAACTCAAACAATAATACATTTATATTGTCCCCATGCCTCAACATGGTAATACTATTTTATGATTAATTTCAAGCTGGTGGAAACAAGGTGTTACAATTCCCTCCCCCTTAAAGGAACATTGTCCTTGGTGTTCTTTCTGAAAAACACCTATCATGCCTTTCTCATTCAGTTGTTTCAGAAATCTCAATCCTTCCTTCTCGGTCAAGTTCTTTTTTAGACCCTTAATCTTGGTCACTTGATTTCAATAATTCTTGGACAACGAGCACGTTAATCATAGTATTATGCGAAAACATTGCATAAAAATTTCTAGGAAAAATTTCATAATCTTAGCACAATAATTATATCTATAGTTTGTGGATTTGTATCCACATGGTTGTTCCGTTATCCAGGCTCATTGTTTTTCCTTGACATACCCATTGGGTGCATGATCCCAATTCAATAGATTATAAGAACTATGATGGTTTCATCTTCCTTGTAGTCACTTACCCTCCAGGCCCATGCCCAGGCATCCCCTTCTCTGCTATACAGTCCCTTGGGTGATCCCTCTTTCCTTGCAAAGTTTTTCTCACACAGGAAGAACTACCCACTGTGTACATGATCCCAATAGTTTAAAAGAACTATTAAGGTCTCCTCTTCCTTGCGGTCACTCACTGTCCAGGCCCAGGCTTAGGCATCCCATTTACTACTATACAGTCCCTTGGGTGATCCCTTTTACCTGCCATGGTTTTCTCGTACAGGAAGAATTCTAGAGACTCTATCGAGTCTTACAGTCGAGACGTCCCTTAGAATTTCTCTATTGAGGCATCCCTCTGGCTTGTGTTACCTCAACACAATGTATTTCAGGTGATCATGGCTTATCATGGGGTTCTCATGGCTCAACAATAGTCATTTTTCATCATCTCCATCTTTGATAGCCTTCATCTGTCCTTTCTGGAAAAATCTTTTCTTCTCACCTATATCATAGGTATAAAAAATTCATGAGACATCATTATAAATTCTAACTTTCAAAATTTTATTCCAAATCTATCACACATAGATTTTACAATCTCTTCGTTTATTTTCATATTTGTTTCGCATGGAACCAAATTCACAATCATGGGACTTTCTTCCCCATAAAATTTTAACTCAGCGGGAAATCAGTCGTCCTTATGGGATTACAACATTTCCATATCCAAGACCCTTTCTTCCTGCAATCATTCCTTAGCTAAAGAAATTGTTAGTTCTCATGCACATACATTTTTATTGCACCTTTACAACATCATCAAAACAATTTCAGAATTGTGCATACTAACAATCAAATTCACATTCTCAAAACGAAATACCATTCCTTGTGGTTTGGTTCATCAGGCAATTAGTCTTTTCTTATGGGCTTACAATATTGCCATATCCAAGACCCCACTTTTTTTTTTCTCTTGTAGTTCATTCTTTACACAGCCAAACAAATTATTAGTCTCTCATGCCTCCATGTATATATATCTATATTTAGAACCATGCATACTAACAGTTCATCACATCTATATAAACATAAAAAGGAAATCTCATTCCTTACCTATGCCCCATTTCAACATACCACACCTTTCAAAACGTAATTCAACATTTCAAAGGATTTAACAAACGTGGCAGTATTCACGACCACATTCATACCCAATGAACTCTTGCATTGATTTCAAGTTTGTCACACTTTATGACAAGTTCTTGGTCATGTTGTGTTGGAATTTAACCAACCTTTTCATCATATGGGTTATTCATTTTCATTCATTCTTACAGCAAGACCATATTTCCTTGTATAGGCCGATCACAATCCCAAATCAGCACACATGAAACTTAAAAATTTCGCATGAATGCACCCAAGCATTATGCCTTCATTAATAACCAGGGTCCCAAAACTCATGGCCACCCAAATTTGGTTTTCTCTAACACCTATAAAATATGAGTAGAAATGTTGGAAGGTCCTCCTTCCTGAATGGGAAATCCATTGTCTGTCCTTTATGCAAATATGCATTTCCTTGAAGAAATTCCATGAAACGTTCTATCTATGAGCACTTTTGTTTCCAATCGTTCGTTGATTGGTGCATGTATTCATGACATATCGTTCCATGAATTCTTCCGATGGTTACAATCAGTATTTACTACCAGAGGTTCACGCCTCCATCATTCATGTTCTCCTTCCTAAATAATACACTTCTTGGGTATCCAAGGCATACAAATACCTTTCAACATTTCACATATAACATTAAGACCGTAAAACATTTTAGAAGGAATTCTTACCCAATCCCTTCATACCTTGTGCCACATAGGCATGAACATTTTTTATATCGGTTATGGCTTCTAGCACCCCCTCTAATATTACCTCATCAACAATGCTTTAGCAGTATTTTCATAGTCTGGTCAACAATCTTTCAACAAGAATCTTCTCATATTCATTCTTTGATTGAGATTGTTCATGGTTGGCAATTGTCTTTCTCCACAACTCAAATCCATTTCTTTCTACACATGACATACATCATAAACACATTTGTCATCATGTAAAGAAAAATTGCAATTACCATAGCACTTAAATCAATAAAATGTTCTCAGACATGTCCTAGCATATCTGTATGCACTTCATCACATTATCCTTAATGTTTTCATGAGTGCAACACAATAGTTCTCAATCGTTTCTACATTAATACAACCATCATCACTATGGTGTCAAAATAATTACTTTCATCAATGTAACAATTTTCTTATCCTAGAGAAAAACATAATACACAGAAAGAAAGAATGGAGGGCTCTCCCTTTCTCCCAATTCTTTTCCACATCTCCTGTGACTTTTAAGCCCAGCTAAGTTATTTATAAGGTCTTACTGCTTTTTATCAACATGGATTTAACCAAGTGTATTCAATCAAACATACTCATTTACTTACTTACTTATTCTCTCTTGTCCAGTTGTACATGTTCTCACAGCTGATCATCTAAGACCTACAACTACGTATGCAATTCAGAGCTCTTAGGGTGGAAGTAATGTTCGTCCTTTTTCATTTTCTTTGCTTTTGCGATGTACTTTTTTGTTGTTGTTGTTGTTTTAGGGTCCCTCCAACTCTTTTCTTGAGCATCCTTGGTTAGGTCTCACCCCAACCTTTTTGGATACAACAACACCCTTAGTATTAAGATTTTTTTGTTCATAGTGGGTCATGAACCTGTGCATACTGCACATTATTATTTGGTTCTCAGAGAGGTTAACATTTAGTTGTTAGTATTTCACCTACACATTTATTTTAAAATGTAATCCAGGATTCTTATATATATAAGTTTGTAGCCCCCTAATTGATTCTCAATAGTCATTAAGGTTGTGTCTCTGTTCTTTTGACAGAGTCCTTACACAATTTCTTCATAGGGAACTCCTTCAACATGCAACTTCCTTATTGCACGTCCATCACTATATGTGATGGAATCAACCTTGAGTTAGCTTTAGTTGTTTACCAAATATTCCCTTTAAGGAATATGAACATGCATCTTTGTTAACTTACATCTATGATGTACTTAACAAATTTCATAATCCTAAGCATACATGTAGTTGTCATAGGTATATGGTGTAGATCCCCCTTCTCTCTAAGGGCTGTGTGAACTCCCGGTCTTAGGATCTTCTTAAGACTGAAATGAAACAGTCTTTGATTCCCTGTTGGAACCTCTAAGAAACAATCCACAAGTATTTACAAATTTCGGCTCGCGTGTACAAGCACTAAACACGAGTCTCTTCCACGTGACCATGCCTTGTGACCACACACCTACCCAAAAAGGTGCATCCCGATTTCACTTATCGGTGATATGAGTCACTCGACTCCATGTCCTTCAAACTTCCGATACCCGAAATGCCGAAATTTTGGATCAGATCAACAGTCACCAACAACTCTCCAACCAACAATTGTGATTATGTCACGATTTCGCATTTCGCAACTTCGAGACTTCTGTTGTGAACTAGCTCGAATCCTTTGATCCGCGAAATTGAAAATTTTTGGATTTCTCAATATAACAATCCTAATTCTTCCACGATATGACAGCTCAGATCTCATCAGGGTTTCACATATCGGGATTTCGTGATTTTGTGTATTGATGATATCAAAAGACCTTTCACTTTCGTTCTCCCGATCCCTGAAATTGCAAAGTTATCTCTAGACAATCAACAGTCTAGATCACTCCTTGATCAATGACTATGATCTTTTCACGAATTTCACATTTCTTCTTCCAAGTCCTTTGGTTTTGTGAAATTTTGATATCTCCTCGCAACTAACCAGTGCACTACTTCTCCAAGATATAACAACTTGGAATATTTGGGCTCTTTCTGAATGGATCTTGACCCTCAATCTTATCCAATATTCAAAATTATTTTCTAAAGGATTTCTCTCGCTCAATCCTCCATACTGGTTATTTCTTCGAACTTCAGTTTTCTACGCTTCACCTTTGAATGCCTCAACTCTTCGAAACTTAGAAACTTTTTCTAAGTGTTTCCTCTCGAGAATTAAAACCACTACTCCTCCTGAGCTTCTTGCAATTGAAATATAAATCTCACTCCTTTCCACATTTTCACTCTGTGTATTTTTCAAAAGTCTTTCTAACGCCCTCCTGGAATACTCTGCGCTAAACCTCCGGAGCTTTCAAACTTTAACACAAGCTTGTTTCTATAGGCACTCCCTACGCTCTATATGCACAATTGGCATATGAAATTTCCCTGTTATCTCTTATGAGAATTTAAGTTACTTACAGGATTAATCTCGTAGTCATAACTCATACGGATGTTACCCTCTCTTTATGGGAACAACCAACAAGGGTCACTTTTGGGAATTAGCAATAGTCCCAAAGGACTCCTCTTAATCATGCTTACATAGATTATTCGTCTTGTCGATCCTAACCATTATAGGTCAGGTAATATGACTCACCATATTTTCATCAATCCTCTTGATCATGAGAATTTATATACTCAAGGTTTAGTGACCATTCCCATGACCACAGGTTTAACCTAAAGGGTGCATCTCATTTCGTGACTTCAGGACTTTCGATGCAAGGCTCCCCAACTCCTCCAAATCCCGAGCTCTGAAAAGGGCTAACGATTCCTTAGCTCCCCCTTTGGCCTCCATCCATGTGACCATTCACTATGACCCGAGGGAAAACTCTCAAGTGCGGCGGAATCTCACGTATCGTGAGTTCTCACGGATTCCCTCTTTGAATTATTCAAGTCACGAGTCAGTGAAATGATGAGCTTCCACCACGTATCCTCCTTGATGAACGACCACGATCAAATCGCGATTTCGCACATTACGAGTTCAAATAGTATGTTCTTTGACCTTCTTCTTCTGCGAGTCAATGAAATACTGAGCTCTTTCCATGTGTCCTTTCCAATGGACGATCCCAATGGTTTTGGAACCTCTCTTGTGCACTTTTCTCTAGATCCAACGACTGTTGGTGCATGTGCCAGATCCAATGGCTCAGAGGTATTCTCCTCATGCACGCTCTTCACATTGTCTCGATGTGGATTCCAATAGTCCATATCTTCTCCTTTGCTCGATTCGACAGCTGTTGGTCCACGCGCCCAGATCTGACGGCTCAGATATGATCTCCTCCTATGCTCGTAATTTCTCCCATCTTGGAAGAATTCAATGCTTCGAAGGTATCGACCTTTGATCTTCTACTGTGATTCGACTATTGAATCTCGCCAACACTTATGAAAAGTGTTGTCCCTCCTGAGCTTTCTCACCCTGGAACCTCGAGGGGCTTCTTGAACCTCTTCTTTCCTCACAGAGAGCCTATGCGTATCTGCACTACCTCTCCTAAGTTTAACAGACTCCGTCCTCCAAGAGAATCAAAATGACTATGAGGGTTGACATGCGTACATGTAACTATACCTAAGGTCGACGAAATCACTGTCGCGACTCTAGCTTAAGACACTACATAAATCAAGCATTTATGAGAACAAATCATGTTCGAACCATATAACTTCTTACTTGCCTAATTATACAACCAAGAAGAAATAGAAGAGATACAGTATATCCATTAAGCATTCATTCACATTCCTGAAAACAATCATAGTATATCCAATTCATACATAAGATATGCGATTACTTATCTATTACAGGAGGTAGCCATCTAACTGACTGTGGGTGTTCGTCGTTCCACTCGACCATAGTCTCAGAGGCATTCATTCTTAGCACTCTGGCCACCCCCATGCCAAGCCATGATATCACCAGGGAACTCTCATAGTTCTCAAGGATTCCTTCTCAGTTCATCTTCTGCTTGGGTTCTATTCTTTGCAACTCTCAGATATTTTTCCTTGTTATGGCCTCGACGAGATTTATCAGATGTTGATCCAGCATCAAACTTGCAACCTTCTCGTAATTACTCCCAAGAGGGCTCCACACATCTCCTTTATGAGATTTCCCTCTCGTATCCTGTCCCCCCTCTGGTTGTCCCTGTGTATCCCTTTTACCTTCCTTCTCTTGGAATTTTCCCGACCCATCATGTTTCTTCTGTCAGAAGCAAGCTCAGGTCTGCAGATATTTGTGGTACTTTGGGCTGACATTCTGCAGTTAGACCATGCTCCCATTCATGGGGATGGATGATAATTCAACCACTGGTCCTTTCTTCATTAACTGATTTATTTTCTTGGGATCTGAAGGAGGTTTGTCATCCTCATCAAGGGAAATTTGGGGTTATTTGGTGTAACGAACCATCTCGTATAGTTTTCACATTCTTCCACTAGTGATATTATGGCTAGTACCTTCAAGGCTTCACCCCCACAGTTAGTTATTGGCAACTCAAACAATAATACATTTATATTGTCCACATGCCTCAGCATGGTAATCCTATTTTATGATTAATTACAAGCTGGGGGAAACAAGGTGTTACATACTGCCTCAACCGACTATTCATTTGACAAATGTTTGGCTACCAACATATTGTGCGCCATTGCCATGATGGTTCTATTCTTTCTCTCTGCGACACCATTTTGTTGTGGTGTATATCGCATAGTAAATTGATTTTAGATGCCATGAACTTTATAAAAATTCTGAAGTTCTCTTCAAATGTATTCTCCTCCTCTGTCAGTTCTTAGACACTTGATGTAATAACCACTCTGTTTCTCCACAAGTTATTTAAACTGTTGAAAACAACCTAATGCGCCAGATTTATGCTTTAGGAACTGAATCCATGTCTTTCTTGAGAAATCATCAATGAATGTCAGAAATTAAGTACTTCTTCCTATGGATGTTGTTTTCATTGGTCCACAAATGTCTAAATGTACTATTTCTAGTGGAGCTCTTTCTCTGTAAGACTTTCCACCTGGAAATGATTCTCTGTGTTGCTTTCCAAATATGCAKCCTTCACATATCCTTTCTAGTTATTCAATCAATGGMAAACCTTTTACCATATCCTTTGTGTAGCAAMTTCAAACCTCCAAAGTTCAAATGTCCAAATCTGAAATGCAATAACCAGGAATCATCTTGTATTTTAGATTGGAATGTTGCTTTTATCTCTATTCCATTTTATCTTTTCTTGATAGTGCACACACTATTTTCCTCATTACAACTKCACACACTTTCTACTATAAATGCAGTGTCTGACTATGCATCTTATGCTTTACCAACAAATAACATTGTATTATTCTTCTTGGTTGGCTTCAATGTCAAAGGGAACATTTTGTTACTTGTCATTTGGATTCTTTCAATTATTTGATTGCTTGGGAATTTATCCATAATTATTAATGATTAATGATTATCTTCCATGTAGATTATGTATCTTATCTATAATAATTGTCATGTGCTTTAAAGATTATGCTTCAGACCAGAAACATAATATACTTCATACATAACTTCATGTTATGCTTTCTTAGGTAAAAATTTTATGCTGCTTTTGTATAAGACAATGACTTGGATATCTGTTCCAAGTATAACCCTCGTTTGGAATGACTCATCCAAACTAGAAAACAGATCTATTTTTCCTATCATGTGGTTACAACATCCTGAATCTAAATACCATATGTCACATGGAGTTGCTTGAGAAATATTACATTCAATTGGGGATATTATAGGGATTTCTACAGTGCACTCCATAAACATAGGACAAGATTCGTTATTTGCGTTGCTTGACTGATCTTAACTTTTTTTGTTCTTATTATACTGTCTCTTTCAACACTCATATGCATAATGTACATACCATTTACAGTAATGGTATTTAATCTTTAATTTGTTAGTTCTCTGACTACTTGGCTGACTCGTACTTCAGTTTGGACCTCTTCCACCAATATTTCCAGGACTGCTGCTACATCCACCTCTAACAAAATTTTTTCCTTTGCCTCTAGAGCTATCACTCCCTGTTCCTTTTCCACGACTTACATATGACTGCGTGGAAAATGAATTATGTAATCACATAATTGACCTATTCAATTGGTTTTCATGATTATTAAGGGAAGCTTGCAGTTCATCTAGGCTAAACCGACTCAAGTCTTTGCTCTCTTCTAGAGTCACACCAAGGGTATCAAATTTAGGAGGAAGACTCCTAAGAACCTTTCCAACAAATTTTATGTCTTCAATGGTTTCACCATGAGACTTAATCTGATTTATCAGGCCAATGACATGGGTGTCAAATGAATCTACTGTATATGTATCTTTCATTGACAAGGTGGCAAAATATCTTCTAAGTATTTGTAGTTTTGCAGTCTTTACTTTGTCCATACCTTGATAAGAGGATTGTAATATGTCCCATGCCTCTTTGTATTTCTTTGTTGATGCAACTCTTGGGAGAATGCTATCATACATCTTCTTCAACTATTCAGTTTCTATTGTTCGTCTCTATTGATCTGCATCCTTTGTGCATCTATTATGCATCATCTTCGATTCGGACTGTAACTTCCTGTAAAATTAAACAATACTACATATTAAATATGACCATAAATACTAATGATTAATCAACTACTTAACTAAAATCGAGAAGATAAAGATTGGATCCATTTATAATTCTCCTTCTTGCCGACTGACTTTTGAGTAAATGTGCAAATTTGCACTTGTAGACTGTTAGACTAACTGACTACAAATTCAGCTGATTGACAAAGAAATACTGACATAATGACTGACAGAAAAATCAACAGACACGTAAATATATCGTCGAATTGTAATTACTATTTCCAACACTCCCCCTTAATTTATAAGTAGGTGGGATTACAAAAGAAAATTACATAAAAAATTGATTTTACAAATTTACTATCACTCATATGTTACTACGCAAACTCCGACACTACTGCTCAAATGTTGAAATGCATCTCTTCCTAAAGACTTTGTGAAAATGTTTGCGACTTAAT
>ML798102.1:0-38213 GCA_009831015.1 Picea engelmannii
GTAACATATCCTAAAGTGAAACATCATGAATAAAATTGCCAACCATGAGGCGAGACCCCGGAAAAAAATAAAATAGTATAATCAATAAAATAATCCAATAATCCAGAGTCCAAAGTTTCTTGTCCGAAGGTGTTGGCAGGTTGGTGAGAGCTTGCAAGGCATGTGGGTAAAGTTTCACGCGTGGGTAAAACTTCCATGGTAATATGTCCTTAATAAAAAGTGTGAACGCAAGATAAAGTCTCCGCGAGGGAAGTAAGATAGGTTCAGAGGATGATCTTCGCGGGTGGGTAAAGTCTCGTGGGTAAATGTACAGATCTAAAGTTTCCATGGGGAGGTGAGAGCCCGAGTCCGACAGGCTCGCCGGAAGGTTAACTATGGTAAAATATCCACAGTAAGGAAGAATCTGATAGGATCGCGGGGTGTGGTACATTCGCATAGTGTGGACTATTGGAGAAACGATGAGAAAGGTAAAATGATATCCTACATGAGAAATTCCCGCAATGTGACTCTGATAGGTTTGCGGGAAAGGTCCGATGGGGTCCGAAAAATAATTAAAACAATAAATTGGGGACTAAAGGATAAATTGGTGACTAAGGGAAAAATGCATATTTAATAATATAAAATGAAAATGAAAAAATACAAGTTAAAAAAAATGAAATAATAAAAATAGAATAACATAAATGTAAAATGTAAATCTATTTCTACAAGAGATTTTAAAAAGATATGAATAAAAATAATAAATTACAAACTTTGGGGTTTTATGAAAAATTCATAATGTGTAAAGTCAATTCACAATGTAAAAGCAATTCCCCATGTAAAAATAATTTCTCATATATAAAAGTAATTCCTGAAATAATAAAATGTATATCCATGGTTTATGTTGATAAAGTCTCAATTTGGAAAGTTCCATATGTAGTAATTTTGATGATAAAGTTTCAATGTAGAAATTTTTAGATATAGTAAATTCTCAAATAAAATATATACATGATTTAAGAAGAGGGAATTTGAAACCATGTATGGATTTGGAAATTCATAGGTAAAATAATAAATAATAAAAATAAAATAAATAAATTTATATAAACTCATATACACAAAAAAATAAAATCCAAATATAGTTAGGAAAAAAAATTGGCTTATTTTTAAATCGAGTCATGGTTCCTCACCTAGGTCATGGTTTCATACTTAGAAATAAAAATATGAAACAAAACATATCATGAAAACTCCAAATCTATGGATTTATAGATGTATGAGATCCACATAAAGTGTATGGCCTTGAAACAAATGCAGTTTTCCGAACACCGCATCGTATAGGACAGGTCAGCATGACATAGAGGAAGTCACATGGGATAACATGAGATAATTGGAAACTTGGAGAATGCCTCATATGCCATGTTAGATGAAAGGTAACATGCCACATCAGATGTCACTCAAGGTAAGAATGACTTGTCCAACTCATGGTCATTGGAGGAAACAAATAGAATGGACAAGTGGAAAGTCTTGATTGGATCCCGTAAATGCATGGATCCAAAATCCAGGATTTTCATGAAGGTACTTGTTAAAATAACGGACATATCCAAATGATCCATGGGAGATAACACCTAGGAATCCCATGTCAATTCCACACAAGAACCAAGCTAGACATCCAAAAGAAGTATCACGTGAATATTGCAGACAAAGAGGTTGGATAAGGAAGATGACACATTATATTCGAAATCAAAAACTTTAGGGATGAAAAATAATACTATGCATCAAGTCCACACAAGGTCAAGATCATGTAAGACTCTAGGAGGATGAGTAAGATCAAATGTAAGTTGTCAATTCAGGGATCACCATACTGAGATAAATATTGCACCAACCAGGGTTAGACAAGTGGCATGTAGCCAACTGGTGATAGGATGACACACCATACAACTTGTCACATGTTAAGGTAATGTAAGGTGAACCATAAGATGAAAGGGATCTTGATTTCAATTTATCATGCGAAAAAATCCAATCCATTAAAGGGGAGCCTGATAGGCCTTTGGTCTTCAACTTTCAGGAAACTTGTTTGTTATTGCAAATATATCACTCAACAAGAATAACATGAAGAGGGGAATCTGATAGGATCTCGGGCCTTGTGTTTTGGAAAGTTCAAATTAATGGGATAAACCAAATTTTTGATGAAAGGATCTCGATAGAAATCATCTAATAGGATTTTGGGTCTCGGCTTTCAGAAAACTCTAAGAGATGACATGTTGTCATCCCAATGGGAAAACCCAAGAATTCAATCTTAATAAGGTAAGTCCAATGGCTTAGTTTCCAATATTTGGATCCTAAAATGGGTCAATGTTCCACCAAGGATCAGGGTTCCAGTAAAACAACAAAATACAATAAAATTCATATATGGAATAATCATGAATTAAATAGGAAATGTACATGACGATAAATTCAAATTTTGATTGGGGTTTAGGACAAATGAGACTTAATTCTAAATGTTAGATTCAATGATAATCAAGATTTGATAAGAGAGAATTTTGGTCAAGAATAAGGATATTAAGGACTTCCTATATGCATTTCAAAGTTGAAGAACATAGATAAAGAAATATGTGTTTTCCCACGACACACTTGATATTTCCATCAGTTTCATTAATTATAATCCCTTCTCTTGAGTTCTCTTTGTTTTCTATGACATAATTGTACATGATTCTTTGAGGACTTGAAATAACATGAGTATCTAATAAATAAAATGACTTTGTAACCCTATTACTGCAACCATATAAAGAATAATCTTTGTTATGCAACGAAGAAAATATTGGTTAGTACATTATAAATATTACATTATTTCCCCTTCTTGGTAACAAGTCTATGAAAAAGGAGGAATTCGTTAGAAGTAATCATCTAAGTTCTTGGATTATTATGAAAAATAAGTTGTTTTAAACATATGTCAAGAAAATTTATGTATTTAATCTCAAACTCTTGAAAACAATCAAAGATCATGTGATTCTAGTTATGGATTTTAAACTAAGGAATCTGATTGACATGTGAGAGCTTGAGCACAAATATGAGGAAAATAGGTAAAAGATACAATATGCTCTTCATTCAAACCAACCATTCACTTCTCCATGATGTAGTGATATGATAATACAATCCAATGCACAAGGAAACAATAAATACATAGCAACAAATCCTCTTCAAGTCATAAAACAGAGCATCAAAATGCTACAATCAAATGGGAACAACAAACACCTTTAAATCCATTGAAACAAATTAATGCAAAAGGATAAAAATATGACCTATCAATCTCATCACATAAGGGTCAATGCCACATAATCGTCAGGATGGACAATGTGAACATCGCCAATGAGGAACCATCCACCTACAAAGGCTTCAACAGTGCTCTCGAGATTGTGGAGATACCCCTTCATGATGTTGGTGCCTCTTATCATGATCTTTCCTATGCTTAGTCCATCCCATGGCACATTGGACCTCATCATAATATTCTTCATTTCGAGTTGGTTGAGGCTCAACATGCCTACTCCCTACCTCCCTTTGAGGAGGCCTCATTGGGTTGGAGAGAGTTGAGTATCATCCCATTCATTCTTCCACTCACAGGTGAGAGTAGGGTATGTGGCTTCCCTGAGGCTGTAAGCATGTGTTACAGAGAAGATGGTGTCTTCCAACTTACCCAGAATTGAGGGAAAAGGAGGTTCCCCTTTGGTGAGAACATTAAATCTTCCATCCAAGGGTTGTGGATGTGTATGGTCGAGGAGGATGTTGAAGACAATAGGTGCATAGCAAAAATGAGTGACATGGTGCTACATTGTGGCTCTGTATATCTCCTCAGAAGAGGTGTTTCTAATACAAACGTTCATTCCACCTTTGGTTGTGACTTCACATGGGAATGTCTAGCCATTTCAGTGGAACATGGGAAGTGTCTACAAGTAAACCAATACTATCCCCATCTCCCACAGAAGAAAAATAGACATGATTCTCATGTATTCTAAATTATTATTGTGCACCACTCATTTCAGTGTCGATGTCATTCCCTGTTAGAAAAATAGGATCTCGGAGAAATAAAATAAAACAAATGAGGAAATAAAACACATAATATACACAATACAATAGAGACACAAATATACATGGTTCACCCAGTGTGGTCTACATCCACTAGAGAAATTTCTAGGTCCTTCCTTTATTATTATCCAACAAATGAAGGGATATAACCTACAACACACCCGCTGTAATTTCCTCTTCTTTCTCTCACAGTCTCCTCACTCAAAATACAATATTCACAATGATACATAGCTGCAATAAATTTCTCTCGTAAAAGAGGGTTGCCTTCTAGGGTAAAAACCCAAACATAACTTCTATTGTCATATCTAAAACCTTATAATGAATGGTCCAGATTTAATATGAAATTACAATATACATTTACAAGGCAATTTTCCCTTTCAGGGATTCACCCCCAAACTCACATCGGGGAGCGTTGTCCCCCAAACTCCTGTCAGGGGCCCTCTTTGCCCTGGACCCCCCTAGCCAGGGGATAGCCCCATCGATCCTTACAGGGGGGGTAACCCCCCCTGCACTCCCCCGTGTGGAGGAGTGTACATTCTTCTGGGGTGTAAAGTATTCATGGGGTATAAACATGGCTGAAAACAAAAACCTCTTAATTGGGAAGATAATCAAGCTCCACAACCAACATTCTCGACATGTAGTTGAGGAATATTGACTACCACTCATTTTTCGGCTTTATTGGATTGAAACACAGATCTCCACCTCAAAGTAGCTCCTCGTAGGTGTTGTTGATTACCACACAAACTTGATTTCATATTCCAACAACATGAACAGTTTCAAGGCCATCGTCATGATCATGTATGAGGATCAAACGTAGAATTATCAGAGGTGATCCAAGGAGGGTGAGGGCATCCTTGGCGAGATATATCAATATGAATTTTAATATCAAGGGCTTGGCATAGGAGTGGGAAATAATGGTGGCTATGTTGTGAGCATCAAGGAGAGAATTGATGGTGTTGAAGACAACTTTGGCGATTGGAATGATGAAATTTTCCTCATAAAGAGTAGGAACATTGGGTGTCAAAAATGAGACCACTTCCCCTTTCTGTATTTTGATATGATTAATGAGATATTATTCCACACATATGTAATTCGTTTATGTCTCATCCCATGTAAATAGAATACCCACTTGATCATATATTATGGACATATAATTTTCATACACCACCGTTGCTCTCTAGAGAAAGGTCAAGGAAGAGAGAGACATGTAATTCAGAGAGAGAAGTAATTAGAGTATGGTGTCTGCAAATCATATGTCCATAATCTATGATCAAGGAGGTGTTCACTTTACGTGGATCGAGATGTCATATCATTGCAAATGTGTGGTTTCATCTCTCATTAATCATCTCAAAATATGGAAAGGGGAAGTGGTATCATTTTTTGCACCCAATTTTCTTTCTCTTTACAAGGTGCATTTCATCTTTCCAATGGTCGAAGTTGTCCTCAACACCATCAATTCTTGCCTTGATGCTCAAAACATATCCACTGTTATTTCCCACTCCTGCACCAATATCTTGTTATTCGACTACTAATTCCTCCCTCTTGACAAGGATGTCTTCGCCCTCCTTGAATCACCTTTGATAATTTTTCATTTGATCCTCATACATGATCATGACGAAAACCTTTCCACTTCTCATGTTTTTAGGTGATGCAACCAATTTGGTGTGGTAATCAACAACACATATAAGGAGATGTTTCGAGATGGATATCCACATTTTGATCCATTAAATATGGAAGACAAGTGGGAGTCGATCTGCCTCAACTACACATAGGGAATGACATCGGAACCAAAAGGAGTAGTGTACATACACATAGAAGCATACCTAGGAAACATGTCTATTATGCTTCTATGGGAGATGGTGAGAGAGCCTATTTACCTATGGATACTCCCCACGTTCCACTACAATGGTTGAACACTCCCATGGGTAGTCACATCCAAAGGCAAAACCAACATCTGTATTAGCAAAACCTCTATTGAGGATATAATAAGAGCCATAAGGAAGCATCATGCAACTCATTTGTTTAGTGCACCTATTTTCTTCAACATCCTCCTCGACCACCCAAATCCCCATCACTTGGATGAAAGAGTTCATGTTATCATTGGAGTGGTGCCTCCTTTTCCCTTGATTCTAAGTAAGGTGGAAGACATGAGATTCTTTGAACACATGATTACATCCTTAGGGAATCCACCAGCCCCACTCTCACCTATGAGTGTAAGAATGAATGGGATGATTCTCAACTTTCCCCATCCCAACAAGGCCTCCACAAAGGGCGGAAAGGAGTAGGCATGTTGAGACTCGACTAGGTATATGTGAAGAATCATGTGACAATGTCCAGCGTGCCACGAGATGGACTAAGAATGGGAAAGATCATGTTGAGAGGCAGCAACATCATGAAGGGGTGTCTCCATGACCTCGAGAGCATCGTCGAAGCCTTTGAGAATGGGTGGTTCCACACTGGTGATGTTGGCATTGTCTATCTTGATGGATTCATATTTTCCATTGTTTCTATAATTTTATTACTTTCTATGATATATATAAGTAATATCTATAATTTATGATCTGAATATTATATTTCATACATCACAAGTGGTATTAGAGCTCTTTCCTAGCACAATTTTTAGAATATTTTTTTCAGTCTAGAGACATATTCTGGTGTCTATAAATAACACAGAGATATATCATTAAGCAGGTAAACATATGGTAGAGGAAGCATACATGCAATAACTACAAGAGGGTTCACCTAGATGGAAACCCTTGTAATCCTTATTGGTTCCCCTTCGAATATTACCGCATCAGATATAACCTATATACAAAATTCACTTCCATGTATCCTCAGGTATATCAGAAGTCTTATAGGTGTCCTGAAACTAGCCTTGGATCATACGCTCGATCACCTTAATACTATAGTGGCACTGAGAATAACACTTAAGAATATTACTCTCTCCTACTTGGGTAATCCAGTAGTATGAATAATGGTGTAGTCAAACCTCCTTGGTTAGAGCCCTAAGATAATGGGCCGAGTACTACTATTGGATCCCACAAGTATGTCAGTGTAGAAATATTTTGAAACCGAGCTCTCTGTTGAAATTTTAAACAGTCAATCAATGGAAACCTTTCTTCCTACTTCCAAACTCCAATTTGGGAAATTCCTACATTATCTTTAATATTATGAATTTGAGCATTATGTCAATGTAGTTTTTTTTAGTTTGGATTATAAATTTGTAGGATTTAAAAAAAGAGAGTATAAAGTGGTCCCACCAGCACCCTTATTTGGGACCTATCTCAATATAATCCTTGTGTCACTCTAATTACAGCGGTACCCCTCTTCCATAAGACTTTTTTTATGTCGACCCACTCACCCCATTATTGAATACCTATATCAATAGCTCTATAAATATGTATTGATTACATTCCTAAAAATATCTAGTAAGTATGTTTTTGTGGACCCTCTATCCCCATCTCCCTAGCCCCACTCTCCCACCCCATTTTTTCTTGTTCACCCCCTCTAGATGGAAACCCAAAACCAAGAACTTGGAAACCATGTTATTTACTTTGAATAGATATGTGAATATGAAAGCTCAAGATTATATTAAACAAAAATTTACTATAGTTAATGACCATCTTTCTATAGTTAATACCAATCTCAACAAACTGGATGGAATACAGGACATACTATTTGTATTTCTTAATAAATTCATAGACACCAACTAATAGGAACAAAACTTACACCAAGAGGGAGTTGAATCCTACCATTCCATGTGACTTCACTCTCAAACCCTTGTTCGTGATCTATGTATTTGTAAAGTGGTTGTGAATAAATTTGATGGTTAAAATCCCACTGGATAGATCACTCAAATGACACACTATTTTTCACCACATGGAATCATCAATTATTTAATGAAACTTCATGTTGGTGTCTTATATTTATATCTCGAATGATAGAAATGGTTGCAATCGCATAAGAATTCTCACAGAGGTTATATTTCTTGGACTCAATTTTTCATATATCTCTATGAGAGGTTTGAAACAGATACTCATCATTTGGGCCAATTAACCAATATTAAACAATCAAGTACACTTGAGCATTACATATCTTCTTTTGAGAAACTATATTTATGGAACGAAGACATGTCAAGTACTTTTTTATGAGAATGTTTTACTAGTGTTTTGAAGGAAGAAATCCATGCTTGCATCTTAATGTCTCTCCTTGGGACTTGAATCGAAGCTACTCATAGAGATAGGGAAGCACAATAGGTGGTTACTACTCAAATAAAAAAAAAACATCCTTTATTCCTCATCCCCATCCCACCAATCCCTCTCTTCCCTCTCCTCCTCTCAAGATACACAAATAAACTTGGGAAGAAATGGATGAACATTAACTTAAAGGCCTTTGTTACAATTGTGATGAAAAATATTTTCTTGGGCACAAATGTAAGGATTGAAAACTTTGTATGGCCATTTTAAAAGAAATTTCAGAAGATTATTATCATTCTCTCCCTCAAGACTTATGCATTGGAAAATTTATGGCATTACTCCTTCTAATACATCCATTTTGGAACCCCAAATATCCCTACAAACCTTGTGATTCGGATTATTTTCGGCATGAAATGAGAGCAGAGATATAATAAAGAAATGCACAGAGATATCACAGATATCCAATAATATAATAGAAATGTATCAAAGATGAAACCATAAACACAAATATACAGTAATACATGATTGTTATTAATTAAAGAAATGTACATAGACTGTACAAATACAGAGTGAAAGACTCGCTAAAATGGTGGTAGCTTATCTCTGAGAAGAGATGTGATGGTTACTCACATTCTCTAGAAGATGATTACAATGAGGCTATGAAGAAATTTTTACAATAAATTGTAATGCCAAAAACCCTAGACATCCAAAAACCTAACCCTAGGAGATGAAGCGCCAAAAGTCATGTGGGCCCCGTTTGGGTAAGTTAGTACATCAACTTCCCGGGGGCGTAACTTTTGCATACGATCTATGTTTTAGGCGTATGATAGCCCGTTGGAAAAGTATTGTCTAGGAGATTAATTTTAAGGGATAAATCATGCCTTTAGATATCATTGAGAAGCTCTATCCTAAATAACCTTCATTTAGGCCCTCAAAATGGCCCTGGAAGTTACAACTGCTAAAAATAGTAAATTGCCAAAATTGCCAGAAAACTATTTTGAGCCAGTTGGAAAAGGTGGGTGTCCAACGATATCCACCTAGAAAAATCCTCCCTCATTAGGAAGTAATGGTCTCCATTGCATTGAGTGCTCGGGGGAGAGGAAAAAGTGTTTGTTGAATCTGAATCTTGGTGAGTTGCTTGCCTTGCTGGAGACGTCACGCTGCTCGATTTGTGGAAGGCTATCAAGAGCATATGGCTGGAAGGGTTTCACCTTTATAACCAATCTGGATACATGATATTATTTTGTGCAAAAGGAATCTTTACACTTTGCTACAATCTTGTCGACCTTCTTCTATTGGATAGAAGGTGCCTGGGCCGAGGTTGTAGTGATTGAAGTATCCTTTTGTTCACCTTTTGAACATATTGTGAAGAAGCTAAATTTTGTAGTATGAGATACTAACTTGCATCATGTTTTAGGTGGAACAACCGTCGGAACTACCTTTGGTATTCTTTAGAGATGACCCCCCATAGAAACAATGACATTCCGAGGTCGAAACTCATAAACAACATGGCACTTCCACATATATGGTTGGACCAAGAGAACATCACAGACATCTAGTGGGGAAACATCACATAATACCTCATCCTTCAAGGGATCAATGTCATATGAAAATTGACACTATTGGCTAACATGAAGATCTTGTCCTTGGCAAAGCCACCCAATGTTGTATGGTTGCAGGTGTGGTGTTGTCGACAATCCCAACTGCTTGATGACCTTTGTTGAGATGAGGTTCTTCTAGCTTCCTCTATCAACAATAAAACGGAGTGGGGTCCCCTTAACCCACATCTATGAATGAAAAAGGTGCTCCCCCTCTTCAGGATCTGTTAGTTCTTTTGATTGAATTGTTGCGGTCACAACAATAGCAGTGGGGTCTATGTCGATGATCTGTCTTTTACCAGTATCTTCAGAATCAGATTCTGAATGAGGGTTCAGCTCCTTGTCTTTGATCTCAGCCACCGGTGACTATTTTGAGCGACATTCATCGGTGTTTTTCCAGGGGATTTTGCGGAAATCACACCATTTTTCGGTGTCCTTCTTTGTCTTCCCATGACCCTTCTTTTCCTGTGGCTTAGAATGGTTTTTAGGAGACTATTTGTTAGGTCCGCCTTTTTCATACTTTAATTGTTGCGGATTTTTAGACCCAATCTCCCATTTGTTCTGGTGATTAAATTTGTGCTCGATTTTAACAACACATTGATAAGTAACACCAAGTGATGAGATGTCCATAAAATCCATTTCAATTTGGATGTATCTATGTAGAGCCCCATGATATTTCAGAACCAAATGTTGTTCGGAGTCTTTGATACCCATATTGGTGTGCAAGGTATGGAAGGTATTGTTGAACTCCGGAACTGCTTGGCCACTCTCTTTCCGAAGTGTGGTCCATATCATGTACTAGTCCTCATAGTTGCCAACAGGGTAATACTATTCCTTTACCGCGTCCACAAAAAATCCCAAGTGGGCTCAACCCCATATATTCCAGACTCCTCTATGGAACTTTTCTCCCAGTAAGTTTCCCACCAATGTTTGACATAGAGGAGATCTTTAAGGAGTGTGAAGGCGATCTTTTCCCTGTCGGAAAAATGGTGAACAGAAAAATAATCGTCTAGCATATTTAACCATTTGTCTAGGGCATCCGCATCTATCTGACCTTCAAATATGGGAATATCAAAATTAACATGTACCTTGAAAGGAGAGGTGGTTCCAAAGTGGTTTTTTGATGAAGATGAACCTGTTGCTATCAATAGGCATTGAAGGATGTGGGGAAAATTCTCCATCATTTTGTCCCTCTGTTGTGTGAGAGCTTGCTCAAGAAACAGATTTATAGGATCGTCTGCTCCGTCATTTTAATTTTATTCTTCCATGGAGGGTTTCTTGGGCGTGAGAGAGTGATTTTCTTCAACAGAGACAAGCTCTATACCCAACTTTCTATACTCATACCTCGTCGGGGACATCCACTGAAAAACGATCAAGAGCAGCCTGCTCTGATACCACTGATTCAGATTATTTTCGACAGGAAATGAGAGCAGAGATATAATAAATAAATGCACAAAGATATCATAGATATCCAATAATATAACATAAATGTATCAAAGATGCAACCATAAACACAGATATACAGTAATACATGATATCTATTAATGAAAGAAATGTACAGAGACTGTAAAAATACAGAGTGAAAGACTCGCTAGAATGGTGGCAACTTATCTTTGAGAAGAGATGTGACAGCTACTTGCATTCACAAGAAGATGATTACAATGAGGCTATGAAGGCCTTTTTAAAATAAAAAAGAATGTCAAAAACCCTATACATCCAAAAAACCTAACCCTAGGAGATGAAATGCCAAAATTCATGTGGGCCCCTTTTGGGTAAGTTAGTACAACAATTTCCTCGGGTCGTAACTTGTGCATACAATCTCTTTTTTAGGCGTATGATAGCCCGTTGGAAATTTATCCTCGAGGATATTCATTGTGGGGACTCAATGATGCCTTCAAATATCATTGAGAATCTCTATCCTTAAAAACCTTCATTTATGCCCTCAAAATGGCCCCGGAAGTTAAAACTGCTTAAAATAGTAAATTGTCAAAATTGCCAGAAAACTGTTTTGAGCTGGTTGGAAAAGGTGGGTGGCCACTAATATCCACCTAGATCAATCCTCCCTCCTTAGGAAGCAATGGTATCCACTCTGTTGACTCCTCGAGGGAGAGGAAAAAATGTTTGCTGAATCTGAATCTTGGTGAGTTGCTTGCCTTGCTGGAGACGTCGCGCTGCTTGGTTTGTGGAAGGCTATCACGAGCATGTGGCTAGAAGGGTTGGACCTTTTTCACCAGTCTGGATACATGAGATTCTTTTGTGCAAAAGGAATCTTTACAATTTTCTACAATATTGTCATCCTGCTTATGTTAGATAGAAGGTGCTTGAGTCGAGGCTGTAGTGGTTGCAGTATCCTTTTGTTCACCTTTTGAACAGATTGTGAAGAAGATGAATTTTGTAGTATGAGATACTAACTTGCATCACTTTTTAGGTGGAACAATAGTCAAAACTACCTCTGGTATTCTGTAGATATGACCCCCCAAAGAAACAATGAAACTGTGGGGTCGAGAATCATAAACAACATGGCGCTTCCACATATATGGTTGGCCCAAGAGAACATCACAAACATCCAGTGGGGAAACATCACATAATAACTCATCCTTGAAGGAATGGATGTCGTATGGAAATCAACACTACTGGCTGACACAAAGATATCGTCCTTGCCAAAGCCACCCGATGTTGTATGGCTATGGATGTGGTGTTGTCAACAATCCTAACTATTTGATGGCCTATGTTGAGATGAAGTTCTTCTAGCTTCCGTTATCAACAATAAATGCAGCGGGGTCCCCTTCACCCACATCTGTGAATGAAAAAGGTGCTCCCTCTCTTCATGATCTGTTGGTTCTTCTGGTTGAATTGTTGTGGTCGCGACAATAATAGTGGGATCTGCATCGATGATCTATCTTTTACCAGTATTTTCGTAATCAAATATTGAATCAGGGTTTTGATCCTATCTTTGATCTCGGCCACCAATGACTATTTTGAGCGACATTCATCAGTGTTGTGTCAGGGGACTTTGTGGAAATCACACCATTTTCCAGTGTCCTTCTTTGTCTTCTTGTGACCCTTCTTTTCCTGTGGCTTGGATTGGTTTTCGAAAGATTGTTTGTTAGGGTTGTCTTTTTCATACTTTGGTTGTTGTGGATTTGTAGACCCGAACTCCCTTTTTTTCTGGTGCATAAATTTCTATTCCATTTTAATAACATATCGATAAGCAACACCGAATGATGAGATGTCTAGAAAATCCATTTCAGTTTGGATGTATCTGTGTAGAGCCACGCAGTATTTCATAACCAAATGTCGTTCAAAGTCTTTGATACCTAGCTTGGTGTGCAAGGTATGAAAGGTATTGGTGAACTCCAGAACTACTTGTCCCCTCTCTTGCCACAGTGAGGTCCATCTCATGTACTGATCCTCATAGTTGCCAACAGGGTAATATTGTTCCTTTATGTCATACACAAAACAATCCCAAGTGGGCTCGACCCCATATATTCCAGATTCCTCTGTGGAAATTTGCTCACAATAAGTTTCCCACCAATGTTTGACATGGTGGAGATATTTAAGGAGTACGGAGGTGATATTTTCCCTATCAGAAAAATGGTGAACAGAGAAATAACCGTCTAGCAGATTTAACCATTTTTCTAGGGAATTCGCATCTATCTGACCTTCAAATATGGGAATATCAAAACTAACCTATACCTGTAAAGGAGAGGTGATTCCAAAGTGGTTTCTTGATGAATATGCGTCTGTTTCTATCGATAGGCATTCAAGGATGTCGGAAAAAATCTCCATCATTTCGTCCCTCTGTCACGTGAAAGCTTGCTCAAGCAACAGATTTATAGGATCGTCTGCTCTGTCGTTTTTCTTTTCTTCTGCCATGGAGGGTTTCTTGGGAACACAAGAGTGGTTTTCTTAAAGAGATAAAATATCAAGACCCAAGTTGCTATACTCAGACCTCGTCGGGGACATGCACTGAAAAAAATGATCAAGAGCAGCTTGCTCTGATACCATTGATCCAGATTATTTTCGGCACAAAATGAGAGCGGAGATATAATAAAGAAATGCATAGAGATATTGTAGATATCCAATAATATAACATAAATGTATCCTAGATGCAACCATAAACATAGATATACAGTAATACATGATTTCTATTAATGAAATAAATGTACAAAGACTGTAAAAATACAGAGTGAAAGACTCGCTAGAATGGTGGCAACTTATCTCTGAGAAGAGATGTGACGGCTACTCGCATTCATCAAAAGATGATTAAAATGAGGATTTGAAGGAAATTTTACAATAAAAAAGAATTCCAAAACCCCTAGACATCCAAAAACCTAACCCTAGGAGATGAAGCACCAAAATTCATGTGGGCCCTGTTTGGGTAAGTGAGTACATCAACTTCCCGGGATTGTAACTTTTGCATACGATCTTTGTTTTAAGAATATGATAGCCCATTGGAAAGGTATATTCAAGGAGATTCATTGTGGGGGATAAATCATGCCTTTGGCCATAATTCATAAGCTCGATCCTGAAAAACATTCATTTAGGCCCTCAAAATGGTCCCAGAAGTTAAAACTGCTAAAAATAGTAAATTGCCAAAATTGCCAGAAAATTGTTTTGAGACAATTGGAAAAGGTGGTTGGCCACCGATATGCACCTGGATCAATCCTCTCTCCTTATGAATCAATACTCTCCATTGCATTGAGTTCTCAGGAGAGAGGAAAAAGCATTTGTTGAATTTGAATCTTGGTGAACTGCTTGCCTTGCTGGAGACGTCGCGTTGCTCGGTTTGTGGAAGGCTATGACGAGCATGTGGCTGGAAGGGTTGGACCTTTTTAACTATTCTGGATACATGAGAATTTTTTGTGAAAAAGGAATCTTTACACTTTTCTACAATCTTGTTGACCTGCTTCTGTTGGATAGAAGGTGCTTGGGCTGAGGCTATAGTGGTTGCATTATCCTTTTGTTCACATTTTGAAAAGACTCTGAAGAAGATGAATTTTGTAGTATAAGATAGTAACTTGCAAAACTTTTTAGGTGGAACAGTAGTTGAAACTACCATTGGTATTCTATAGATATGACCCCCCAGAGAAACACTGACACTGCGGGGTCGAGACTCATAAACAACATGGCACTTCCACATATATGGTTGGCCCAAGACAACATCACAGACATCCAGTGGGGAAACATCACATAATACCTCATCCTTGAAGGGATGGATTTCGTATGACAATCAACACTACTGGCTGAGACGGAGTTCTCGTCCTTAGCGAAGCCACCTGATATTGTATGGCTGCGGGTGTGGTGTTTTTGACAATCCCAACTATTTGACAACCTATGATGAGATGAGGTTCTTCTAGCTTCTGCTATAAACAATAAAATACAATGGGGTCCCATTCACCCACATCTGTGAATGAAAAAGGAGCTCTCCCTCTTTAGGATCTGTTGGTTCTTCTCGTTGAATTGTTGTGGTCGCGACAATAGCGGTGGGGTCTGCGTCTTTTACCATTATTTTCAGAATTAGATTCTAAATTAGGGTTTTGATCTTGTCTTTGATATCCTCCACCAATGAATTTTTTGAGCGACATTCATCGTTGTTGTGCCAGGGGATTTATTGGAAATCACACCATTTTCAAGTGTCCTTCTTTGTCTTCCCATGACCCTTCATTTCCTATGGCTTTGATCCGGATTTTATGAGAAGAACAAAATGACTACATATTATTACCAAATGCTTAACACAGAATAACAGAGATACAGTAAAACTAGTTTTCTATTCAATAAGGAAATAAGCTGAAACTGTAAAATGCAGTGGAAAACAAGCTTGTTGGAATGGTGGCGGCTTATCTCTGAGAAGAGATGTGATGACTGCGCTCATTCGAAAGAATATCATTACAATGAGGCTCTCAAGGAATTTTTACAATAAACAGGATTTTCAAAGACCCTAAACATCCAAAAACCTAACCCTAGGAGATTAAGCGCCAAAAGTCATGTGGGCCCCGTTTGGGTAAGTCAATACATCAACTTCATGGGGTCGTAACTTTTGCATACGATCTTCATTTTAGGCGTATGATATCCCATTGGAAAGATCTATCTGAGGACTACAACGACTGCACAAAATCTTGTGATTGCAACATACCCCAAAAAACGTCGTTTAGGGCCTCAAAACGGCTCGGGAAGTTCAGGACTCGAAAAACTGCTAAAAATAGTAAATTATCAAAATTGCTAGAAAGTTGTTTTGAGCCAGCTGGAAAAGGTGGGTGGCCACCGATATCCACCTGGATCAATCCTCCATCCTTAGGAAGAAATTTTCTCCATTGCGTTGAGTTCCCCCATCAGTTGGGGAAATTTCTGTTGAATTTGGCCCCAGGTGAGCCACTTGCCTTGGTGCAGGAGCTGCCCTGCTTTGACGACTCGATAAAGTTGGATCCTTTGTTGTCAAGTCCCCTTGATCTGTGTGTCCACAATCTGATCACAAGATGCCTATTGTATGCAGTCGAGGTTGAGATCTTTTGGTGTCAGTTGTTCTACTACGTTTGAGGTGTCCAATAATGGTGGGAAATAAGGCCGAAGGAGGTCCACGTTGAACACTGGGTACAGGCCAAGGAAAGAAGGAATGTTGAGCACAAAAGAATTATCCCCCATAGCCTTGGTGATGGTGTACAAACCATATCGGAGTGGGCGAAGCTTCTGATGGGGTCCTGTAAGGTGTTCTTTCTACAAGTGCAACCAAACTTTGTTGCCCATCTGAAACTTATGTGGAACCCGATGTTGATCATGGCGCTGCTTGTACTTGTCATTAGACTTATGTAGGATATCCTGAACCTATTGGTAGATGTGTTGGATTCTCTTAATGAATTGGGTGGCTTTGTTAGCCTCAGTTGGAGTAGGAGAGGAGTCGGTTGAGGTGATCTCAAGGGGAAGTGCAACATCTATGGGACCCAATGGTTGGAATCCCAACCCCACCTAAAAGGGGCTGTGGTCAGTTGAGCTATGCAGGGCTCGGTTGTAGGTATGTTGGACATAGGGAAGACTCTCATCCCACATGCGAGGGTGCTTGGAATTATACATGCACAGGATATGCACGATCATTTGATTTACGACCTCGATTTGGCCATCTGTCTGGGGGTGGAAGGCCATGGATTTGGTGAGCTTGGTGTCCAACAGTGACCAGAGGCTCGACCAGAATGTGTTGAGAAATCGACTGTTCTGATCTGAGACAATGGTTTGTGGGATTCCAAAATGTACCTAGACTCGTTCAAAGAATAGCTTGGCAATGGCTTCTACTGTGATGCTCTTCTTGCAAGCAACTAGAATCACCATCTTATAAAAGCGATCGAAAACCACAAAAGAACAGTCATTTCCCTGCTTGGTGGATGGGAGGCCCAACATGTAGTCCATTGAGATGGATTCCCATGGTCTCTCAGGAGTAGGAAGAGGGGTGTACAGGCCTTGTTTCTTAGTGGTTGTTTTGGCAATAGCGCAAGCAATGTAAGACCTAATATACTTGCTGACCTCCTGTCAAAGTTTAGGCTAGAAGAAATGTTTTTGTAGCATCGCCATTGTCTTTTCGATGCTGAAGTGTCCTACCACTCGGCTATAGTGGGCTTCCCAGATCAGCTTTTCTCACTCACTTGAGGGAACACATATATGCCCCAGACGACACAACCACCCATCCTGAAGATGGAAATTATCGACAATTGCCTTTGCACCCAACATTTGGTAGGTGGTGGCGAAGTCCAGGTCTGTCTCATAGAGTTGGGGCCATCCAGAGGTCTCATGGCCACAGGAGTCTAGCACTGTGGTGAGTGTCGCGACTGGTGGTTTGCTGAGGCAATCAACGACACGGTTGGTGCTTCCTATTTTATACTTGATATGAGGTGGAATTGCTGCAAGCATGTGGACCACTTTTGGTGGCGGTCATTCTACAATTTTCCTTGTGTATGCATGAATTGCAGTGGCTTATGATCAATGTGGATGACTGTCTCCCTCCCAAGAATGTAATGTCTCCACTGGCGGCAGGCTTGCACAATGGAGTACATTTCTTTGTCATAAGTAGGGTACTTACAGGAAGCATCTAATAGTGTCACACTATGATAGGCCATGGGGTGGTCATGCTGCATGAGAATGACACCCACAACATAGTCTGAAGCATCAATCTCAATCTCAAAGGGTTGTTGCAGGTCTAGTAGTGAAAGTATTGGGTCTGAGCACAAGTGTTGCTTCAAATCATTGAATTCTTGTTGTTGGGGATGGCCCCATGCAAATTTCTCCTTACCACCACCCCTTGTTATTTGGCGGAGGGCCCATGCAATATGGGAGAATCCCAACACAAACCTGTGGTAGAAATTGGCAAGGCCCAAGAAGCTCCGAAGCTCAGTGAGTGTGGTTGGGGATGGCCAGTCACGAATGACTTGAATCTTGGCTGGATCCACATGTATGTCATTTTGATCAATGACGTAGCCTAGGTAATGGACCCTATCCACGCCGAAGGATCATTTTTCCAAGTTGGCATATAGCTTGTGTTGTTGCAGGGTGTGTAGAACCTGCTGAATATGCTGCAAGTGTTCAGCCCAAGTATTGTTGTAAATGAGAATGTCATCAAAATACACCACTAAAAACGTATTGGTGAATGGTCGCAGGATATCGCCCATCATCCTCATTAAAGTGGTTGGAGTGTTTGTTAGACCAAAGGGCATGACCAACCATTCAAAAAGGCCTTCCTTTGACTTGAAGGCAGTCTTCCATACATCTGTCTATTCTATCGAGACCTGGTGGTAGCCAGACTTTAGATCAATCTTACTAAAGTAATTGGCCCCCATGAGTTGATCAAGGAGGTCATCAATTCAGGGAATCGGGTACTGGTTTCTGACTGTGATTTTATTTAGAGCCCGATAATCAATGCAAAGTCGTCAGGTTCCATCTTTCTTCTGTACCAACACGATTGGGCTCCCGCAAGGTGATGAGCTAGGAAGGATGTGCCCCTTTTGGAGAAATTCTTGGATCTGTCGCTTGATCTCCTCATTCTCTAACAAAGAGTGATGATAGACTGGCCCATTGAGCAGCAGTGTGCCAGGGGTCAAATCGATGGGGTGCTTGACTTGGTAGTGTAGAGGTACCCCAATAGGCAAGGAGAAGATATCCAAGTATTCTTCCACGACCTTATCTACTTGCTTCTGTTGTGTGGAGAGGTTGGTCATAGAGACCCTCGATGTGGCTGTGATTTTTCTCTCATTCTAAGAGAGGACCATGAAGAAGACAAACTTCCCCATCTGAGAGATGACCTTCCTACATTTCTTAGCAGAGATCAAGGAAATAACACTAGGTGGGACAACCTCAAGTATCCTGTACAATTTCCTGTTCAAAGTAATAATAACACTACAAGGCCTAGACTCATATACAGCATGATGTTTCCATAAATATGGTTGGCCCAAAAGAACATCAAAAACTTCGAGAGGAGAAACACCACACAATACCCCATATTTGAAGGGCTTGATTCCGTATGACAGTCGACACTGTTGGCTGACGTGGAGATCGCTTCCTTGGTGAAGCCATCCAATGGTGTAGGGTTGTGGGTGTGGCGTTGTCGGTAGGGCCAGCTGCTTGACGACCTCTGTTGAGATGAGGTTCTTCTGGCTACAAGTCGTGTTCCGTGACTTTGGGGTTTCCAATACCCTGTGGTCCGCTCCTTGTCTTTGGGATCGTCGAAAAGCCAATGCCCGAAATGCTAAATCCCTGGCCACTTTCTCCTCCAAAGTTGTATCATTTTTTACGACTTCGAGACTTCCGACGTGAAGTTGCCCGGTTCTTTATCTATGGGATCCCCTATATGCCGAAATATGATCATGTCTCGTGACCGAGAAATACTCCTCCTATGCTTTCAGGAATTTGTGTTTCGGAACTTTGCGAACCTCGGTGCAACAATTCCCTGTCCTTTCATACTTATGGTATCCGAAATACTAAAGTACCAAAATTCTGAAACTCTGGCCCTCCTTCTCCTGAGAAAGATCAATGGCTGTGAGCCTCCCTGATCCCATGGCTCAGATCCTTTCAAGATTCTAGGGGTCAAGAGTTCCAAACTCTTATCCTTGCATCTTCCGGTCGCCAAAATACTGAAATGCTCCTTTCATAGATTTCCCTGAAACCTTGTCCATGTGCTCTTTTCGGGACTTCATGGATCCTAAAGCTGAAAGACTTCTTTGCTCCTTCACCTTTCAATGCCCAAATCCATGAGATATGAGGATATCATGACACGCATCCTCCACAGACAGACGGTTCCGATGCCTTCGGGATTTCGTGCCCTAGGACTTCCTGTTTCCCACTTCTTACCTCTCGATCTCCCGATGTCTGAAGTCCCGATGCTTTCGTTGTTTCAGGATTTTATAGGTCCTATCCTTTGCACATACAATATTTAAACCTCGAGTAGCTCCTCCCAGATTCGATGGCTATCAGATATCTGGGCTTGATCTGATGGTCCAAATATCGTCCTGCTGTGCTCCTCCTACTCTTTTCTAGGCGTGAAACTTCAATAGTCTAGATCTCGTCCTCGACCTGATCTGATGGCAGCTATGCTCTCCTGAGCTTTTGCTTCTCTCTTCTGGCCTTAGAAGATTTCTGAAGCTTCAAAAGGTCTCAGCCTTTATCTCTACTACAAAGCCTGCACGCTCAACTTCTGCCTGCATTCTTGGAAACGCTTTTCTTCTTGAGATTCTTGAACTCAAACCCTCCAAAGGGCTTCCTTTGGCCTCCTTCTCTCCTTGGCTATGGCCCTGTGCGCAAAGGCACTTTTCCTCTTTAGCTTGGTCTATGATGAACCTCAAAAGGTTCTCGAACTCTGCACTCCTCGCAGGGTCCCTGCACACACGAAGGTGTTATCTATCCTGAGCTTAGACTTGAAACAAAGTCTTCTCGTGCTCACTCCTTAAGATTCAAGTGCTCAGAACTCTAAGGTCTCTGCTCCTTTCTCTCCTTGAAAGGATGGAAATGCCCTCTAGCAAATTCTTGCTCAAGCACTCCTTGCTGAGTCTGCAGGGTGTTCAGCAACCCTGAGAAGGTCTCCCTGGCACTTCTTCTTCTTATTTAGAACTCTAAGATTTCTTCCTGTGAAAACCGGCACTTACTCAACGCCCTCCTGGAAGATCTCTTGTAGAATCCCTTAGTGATTCTATTGCCTTCAAAGAACTCTAAGTAGATTTCTCATGTGCGCTCTGTGCACTTGCTCAATTCCCTCCTGGTAGAGCTTTCCCATAATTCCTCAGAGTTTCTATGTTCTCTGAACTCAAGATAGAGTTCTTCTCCTCAATGAAACCCATGCATTTGCTCAATGCCCTCCTGGCAAAGTTCTATAGAACTCCTCAGAGATTCTGTCTTCTTCTGTGCTTTCCTCTACACAGTCCTACCTCCAAGGTATTCAAAAACCTTGAGGCTTCCTTCCTGAGCCTAAAACTTTAGCTGGTACACCCTCTTGGCACGTCCTTGCCCAAATTCTATAGAATTTAGGAGTGCATCTATGCACTAGCTTTTAGAACCCATAGCGTTCTATCACACCCTCTTGGCATGAAGCCTCAAAGAAACCAACCGGAATCAAAGAACCCAGAAAAAAATGAATTTTTCCTGTCCCTGCAAACACACACCTACAACATACATCTACCGCACATAATGAACACACAAAGACATTCATGCAACCACAGAATAACATGCAGGAAACTGTTGTTTGTATTGATTTAAAATGGCTTCTTTACAAGGTGTTCTTGAGATCAGACTTTGACAGAGTCTTGGCTCTCCTCTCTTCTCTTCTCTAACTCTTGTAGATCTCTCCTATCTCTCGACTCTACTCAAAACAATATCCAAAGATCTTTTTACATGAGGGGGATCTTTGAGCTCTTCCCTTCATCTCACGTACTCTATTCAATTACATTGAATTTTACAATTAATGGTTGTCTAGTCTAGATCGGAACTAGATCCAACCTTACAACCATTTTAAGGCTACCTATAACTAAGGCCTACACATACACATGGCCTGATGGCTCCATGAACTTACATTCATTTAATACAATTAAATTCAAATTCAAAATTTGAATCGAGAGGGTTGTGCCTCTCCTTTCCCATTGAATGCACACTAAGTTGGTTGGCTGGCTGGCGCATGGGTGGCTGGAGCAATGCTCTTGCATCATACTCCTCTGCTATGAAAATTCATGAGCTCCTGCTCATGATCTCTCCACCCTGGCTATCAAAATCCACCTGGATCCCAAACAACTCTTTGGAGATGTTTCTCTACTCCTCTATCTTGTTGATGCTATTGTTGCCGCTGCTCTGCTGCTACTGTTGTCTCCCTTCTTCTCATCTTCTCTCCACTGGCAGCTTTTGTTGATCTGATCATCATCTCTCTGATCTCATCAATCACCTCATCCAGCTACTCCTGTGGCTAGCTCTGTTCGTGCAATCTCCTCTGCTACAATTTTGTCTTCTCATCATTGGGTAGATCACCATGATCTCCCATGCTGTCTTCTCCATCTGTTGTGGCCTCAGCTTGCCACTCTGCTATAGATTCCAGCTCTGCAGTCTTCTCACTAAACTTTTGTTCAAATTCTTCTTCTGGAAGCTCAACTTCTACCATTTCCCCTACTGGTTGAATTCCAGCTTCTTCCAGTTGCTCCTCAGCCTAGAATTTTCCCCCATCTTCCACTGCATACCTCGGTACTATAGTCTTCATCACCTGTTAAGCTCCCTGGATGAAATCTCTGATCGATTCCTCAGAATGATCCTCTTCAATTATATGTCTGACTGTCTGTTCATGGAAGTCATTCGCTGGCTCTGGATTGTTTAGCCAATCCTCCATCATTTCCAACTCCTCCTCCCATGGAGTGAACGTCTTATCTCCATGTTCTTCTTCTGTTGTCAGCTTCAGTGCTACAACTATCTCCTTTTTAGCTTCTTGGCTGAAACTGTCAAGCCATTCCTCAGAATGATATTTTCCTTCTTCTTGGGCAGCCTCCAATATCTGGTCCATCTCTTCAATAGTCAAAACTGGTTGTCTTCCTGTTTTTGTATCAACAACATAGACTTTTGCCTTCCATGCGCAATGTGGCAGGAATATCACAATTCCCCCAATCATCAGAAGACTCCTCTGATCCTCTTTCTCTGTCAACTGTCCTTGCTAATATGAACTCAGCTCTGAGCTCATCTCCTCTCCCTTTCCCTCCTGGAAATATGGGATTTTTTTGCTTCCCCCTTGGCAGTCTATGAGATCCTCGGATCCCATCTCATTGCCCACCTGGCAATATGAATTTCTAGTCCCGCCCTCTTGGAAGTCTATGAGATCCTGTAGTGATCTCATCTTATTTCCTTCTTGGCAATGTGAAATTTCCTTGCTGTCCTCCTGATAGTCTATGAGATCCTACAGTGACCTCATTTCATTTCCCTCTTGGCAATTAGGAATTTATGTTTTGCCCTCCGGACAGTCTATGAGATCATCCAATGATCTCTCTTCCTCCTCAACATCACTGAGATTTCTCCCAACCTCTGGTTCACATGCTTGAACCATTTCCTCCTATGGTTCGTTGAGGTCTTCAGCATGCCTCAACCATCCTCTCAACAGCCTTCGCTGTCTTCTAGCCACCAATTCCTTGACTGGCCATTTCACCTTTGTCCTGATGGGCCATTCATACACCCAATGTGATATTGCATCCTGCTACATTTGCAGTGCAAGTTCCTCCATCCTTGCTCTGATCTCAACGATCTCTTTATCCACCTCATCTTTTATCGATTGTTGATGGTTCTTCTTCCCATTGTGTCTATGGACTTCAGTAGCCATTTTTTTGCCTTCTTTCTACCCTCCTAGAAAACCTATTGCTGTCACCCTACAACTGAGAGCTTCTAGCCTTTCCTTACAGTCGACCTAACTGTCTAATTGACTTCTGCACACCTGCAACAATCTCCATAGAGTTCCAATACTCTATCTCCTCCTGCCTGTCTCTGCAAACTGCCTATGATACCAAAATGACGTATATCAGAGTATTCTCCTCTTGCTTCCTTTGTCTGCAATATAAAAATAGAGACAAGCTCTGATACCACACTGACATAGATCCTTGAACCCTCAGGCCAGAATCCACTACAGGATCATTCTAATCTCCTTGAGCCAAAGCGACTCCTTTGGTTCCTTGCTGAAACCCCACGACGAAATTGATCCACATGTCCTTCAGAAACCCCAACTATGCGAATGAGCAATAGGCGCGAGCTTCACCCTCACATGATCACAACTAGCCTTGGCGTAATCGCCTTTATCAACTTGCAAGTTCATGGGTAGAAGACCCTCGACTCCTCTTTTCCAAGCTCCCGATACTCAAGATGAGGATATGAGTATAGCCCCCTTCTTTTCTAGTGCCTCTACCAGCAATCCCCAGCTATGGCTAAGCACTAGTTTCACTTGCAACTCGTGAGTTCGCGAGTTGGAAGGCTGACCCTCTAGGCCCTTGTTTTACAAAACTTCAAGATGCGAAAATCAGAGAAGGTTTGACTCCTTCAGTGCTTCTCGGAACTCACAACTTCGTGACTTCACACACCCTTCTATCGAGGTCTTGACTCCTCGATCCCCCGATCTCCGAAGTGACAAAATGGCTCAGTCAATGTTTAGCCCCTGGACAATCCTCAGTCCATGTGACTACATTTCTTGTGACCACAGCCTAACTCCGCAGGCTTGTCGTGTTTCGCGACTTCGGGACTTCCAACACTCTGTGCTCCGCTACTTGTCCCCGGGATGGCCGAAATGTCGAATCTCGTAATGCCAAACTCCTCCGTGATCACAAGTCACGTTCCATGAATTTGGGGTTTCCAATACCCTGTGCCCCGCTCCTTGTCTTTGGGATCGCTGAAAAGATGATGCCCGAAATGCCGAATCCCTGGTCACTTTCTCCTCCAAAGTTGTATCACGTTTCGTGACTTCGGGACTTCCGATGAGAAGCTGTTGGGTTCTCTATTTGTGAGATCCCCGGTATGAAAAAATATGATCCTGTCTCGTGACCCAACAATACTCCTCCTTTTCTCTCAGGAATTCGCGTTTCAGAACTTCACGAACCCCAACGCAACAATTCTCTGTCCTCTCGTACTTCGGGTATCCGAAATACCGAAGTACCGAAATCCCAAAACTCCGACCCTCCTTCTCCTGAGAAATATCAACGACTGTGAGCCTCCCTGATTCGAAAACTCATATCCTTTCGATATTCTATGGGTCAAGAGTTTCGAACTCTTACCCTTGCATCTTCCAGTAGCTAAAATACTGAAATTCTCCTTTCGGGGATTTCCCTGAAACCTTGTCCGTGTGCTCTTTTCAGGACTTCGTGGATCCTGAAGCTGAAATACTTCTCTTCTCCTTCACCTTTCAATGCCTAAATCCCTGAGATATAAGGATTTCGTGACATGCATCCTCCATAGATGGATGGTCCCGACACCTTCGGGATTTCGTGCCCCGAGACTTCTTGATTCCTGATTCTTACCTCTCGAACTCCTGATGTCCAAAGTCTCGATGCTTTCGCTCTTTCAGGACTTTATAGGTCCTATCCTCTGCGCATACGAGATTTAAACCTCGAGTAGCTCCTCCCAGATCTGATGGCTATCGACTATCTAGGCTATATCTGATGGCCCAAATCTCTTCCTGCTATGCTCCTCCTATTGTTGTCTGGGCGTGAAACTTCAACAGTCCATATCTTTTCTTCAGCCCGATCTGATGGTAGCTGTGCTCTCCTGAGCTTCCGCTTTTCTCTTTCATCCTTAGAAGATTTATGAAGCTTCAAAAGGTCTTGACCTTTATCTCAACTACGAAGCTTGCACGCTCGATTTATGCCTACGTTCTTGGAAATGATTTTCTTATTGAGCTTCTCGAACTCGAACCCTCCAAAGGGATTCCTCCGAACGCCTACTCTCCTTAGCTATGGCCCTGTGCGCAAAGGTACTTTTCCTCTTGAGCTTGGTCTATGCTGAACCTTGAAAGGTTCTCGGCCTCTACACTCCTTGCAGGGTCCTTGCACACATGAAGGTGCTATCTGTCCTTAGCTTAGACTTGAAACAAAGTCTTCCCGTGCTCACTCCTTGAGCTTCAACGGCTCATACCTCTAAGGTCTCTGCTCCTTTCTCTCCTTGAAAGGATGGAAATGCCCTCTGGAAAATTCCTTCTCAATAACTCCTTGCTGAGTCTACAGGGTGTTCAGTAACCCTGAGAAGGTCTCCCTGGCACTTCTTCTTCTTCTTCATAACTCTAAGAGTTCTTCCTGTGCAAACTGACACTTACTCAACGCCCTCCTAGCATAGCTCCTGCAGAATCCCTCAGTGATTTTGTTTCCTTCAACAAACTCTAAGCAGAGTTCTCCTGTGCACTCTGTGCACTTTCTCAATGCCCTCTTGTTACCCATGATTTTGGTCATCATTATGATGTATTGATGATGGTGTACTCAAGCTCTTCATAAGAACTTTCTCCTGAGAAAAGTTACTTTCATCTCTTCACAGAAACCTCCTTTTTGAAGAAGGTTCACAGGCTGCTAATACATTTGGCTGCGAGAATGACCCATTCTCGCAGGCTGCCTTAAGCCAGGGTGCGAACTTCTCACACTGTGTTGAACAGGTAGGGTTAAAACTCTTCCTAAAGCATGAAAAAAAGATGAATTCTCGATGCTTCTAGAAGGGAATCTTCTAGAAGGATGGGTTGGCATTCGAATGGTTATCCTAGTACTGGATTCCCTGATATTTTGGGATCATTCTTATCCAAGTAACTAATTCATTCTCTCCTATATATTGAGGGAATTCTCATGGAAAAGGTTAAGCAAGATTCATTGGACAATTGGTGAAAGAATTTTGTGAAGGACTGAAGCTTGAACAACAGCTTGGAGACTCCAGCAAGTTTATCCAAAGGGGTTGATCTTCTTCATGGAAACAGTGAGAAAGTGTGTGTGTCGGAGCCAAGGGCCATCGAAAGGAAGTTTGTGACATCAAGGCTCAGGTTGTAATCTTTAATTTCCATTAATATGATACAGTAGCATGTCCCTTTCCCATAAAGCTATTTCCACTTTATTGTATAATTCCTTGATCATATACATAGATTGATTGTTGAATAGATTGTGCTATCTTCACTTTGGTTGGTTTGTGTTGTCTTGGTCTTGRCTGCACGAGAGCACTGGAGYGAAGCRGGAGMAACAAAGACCAWAGGAAGCGATAATAAGGTATGTTATTTGTTCTTGCCTCCTATTTAATTCAATGGTCAAAATCTAGGGAAAGAGTCATGTTCTGTCTTGCTTTGTTCTAGATCCAGGTGGATCTAGGGAGATCGGTTAGTGTCCGCACCTACGGATTTATCCAATAAAAAAATTGGCGACTCCACTGAGGATCAATCCATTTTATTTGTGGCTTTTGGTATTTTTCTGTGGCCATTTTCTCTTGTTTCACTTTTCTCCTTTCTTGTCAATCTCTGAGTCTTCAGGATATCCTGATAAAACCTCTAGGTCCAGAGGCCTTTTCTAATTTTGCTTCATTTTTCAAAAATTTGATTAGTTTCAGAGATTATCTCACTGTACTTCACTGTAGCCTGCGAGAATCCATAGAGTTCGCACTCTGCATTTAGGTTGCAGTGCGAGGTTCTCGTACTTTTCTTAAAGGCCACCTGCGAGAATGCCTAATTCTTGCACTGTGTAGTATTGCCATCCTGCAAACCCATTTTTTCAAATTTTTGGATTTGAGCTTTGGCATCTTCAACTGCCCAGATCAGTCTAGGTGCCTCATAAGATTTTCTTGGACCATTGATTGGTGTCTTTCTTGTCTTCGTTTTCGTGCACGAATAGTCTTAGGATTTCAAAGGCTCTTCCTGTCACTTGTTCTTGACTTTCATTTCTTGACTTTTCTTGGCAAAGTTATACTCTCTGATTTCGGAATCTAAGTGTGCTTGATTGGTTGAGTACCGGCGATCGATTGAAAGTTGAGTTTCTTGGTCTTTATCATTTGCTTATTGTTTGAAAGATCACTTTTCTTATGCAATTGAAAAGACTAGTTTGGGTTTCTTTGTTTTAACAAAGTTCATTATTGCTTTTAGTGAAATTTTTGAAACAAAAAGATTTAATTTCTTTATTTATATTAGATTGGGAGCATCTTTGCATTTGAAGTAGCGAAATTTCATGATTCTTGGCATTTTTTTATCTTAAATTATGAAAAATTTTCCCCCTCATGGCCGGGGGGGAGGGGGGGGGGGGGGGNGGGCATGAATTGTTCATTGGTGTGCAGTACCTTTTTCTCCTTTCTTGCGAATCTTGATATTGATGAGTTAATATATTTTGGGACATCGTGCATATGGGAATGATAAATGTTTTCTCCTTCTCTTAGCATAACTTTCATTGAAATGAAAAGATTGCATCTTCGTATCTTTGCATAATTTTCAAGTCGGTCAAAACACCATATTGTCCATGCCATCTTCCTTTTGAGTAACAACATCCCTAAAATAAAGCGTTTATAAAAGTTGATTAGACATTTTTATATTTTCTGGTAGCAAACCTACATTAGATTAGTTGTAGGGCTTTGTAATAGGTGTGAAGGATAGCTTTCCAAAGTTGCAAACAAACATAGAATCTTGAGTTAGGGAGCGGTTAATTCCATTTATTACATTTTGTCCTGGGAAGCCCTTCTAACACAAGGGTCAATCACGAGGTCGCATTGAGACTGGCAGAGTTACTCACCCTGCTTTGTCGGTCTTGGTGTAGAGATTGTGCGTATTATGGGGGTCACTTGAGAGGTATACCCACAATGATGAGTGGAAGCCTCTCAAGTTTATTTTGGGCTAGATACCCTGCCCTTGTGTGTGGATCGGACTGTCGACTGTTTCCCCAGGAATCATTGTAGTGATTGGTAACCTTAGTGGCCTATCTCTTTAGGGTATTTACACAAGGTGACTGTGGAGGGGAAAGTCTTCACGGTACCTGGAATCGACATTGGCCAAACTCACTCGGGCTCCTTGGAGGGTATACCCACGATTATGTGTGGGAGCTTGCACCAGGGTGTAAGTCCGTTAAGAAGGTCGTCAATGTAACTTTTCGACCCGCTCTATCTCAACCCCATCTTACTTTGTTCCCGTGACGTTGGATTTCATCACCAACTAGTGTTCTCATTGTGAGAAGGTTTTGTTTGTTTGCTTGCTTCCTAGATTTTTAGCGTGTGCTATTTGTTTTCCCTAGTGGACTCTAGATTGGATTTTTGTTTTTCATGGCATCAGTTCCTGAAATGACCAATGAAGGAACCTATTCTCTAGGGGAACCTTTTGTTTTTCCTTTTTATGGGAACATTGGTCCTCCTCACATCGCTACTTTGAGCCTTCCAGGTCTCACTATTGGATTACCAGTATGGTTGTTTTCCACTCAGGTAATCCTGAATGCAGTTAGTGCTTCATTCACAAGAATTTCCCCCCAAGAGCATCAACCTCATGTTGATCCTTCACCTTCTTCACTAGTAAGGTCTTCTTCGCCTTCTTCGCTTGCAATGTCACCTTCCGTTTCATCTTCTTCATCGGGTGAAAGTTCTGAAGCTAGTAACCCAGTGAATAAGAAGAAGAAGAAGAAAAGGAAGAATAAGAAGAAGAAAATTAAGCAAGGATCCAAACTTCCGACCGCTGTCAAACATGTTGGAAAATAGCCAGTTACTGTTACTCATGCTGGGAGTGTTGATGATGTCAAGATCACCCAAACAACCCGTAATCCCAAGTACCCTTGCAATCTTTGTAAGGGTAGCCATATTCTTAAGGATTTCCCTGGTCTACCCAAAGTTATGGAAGCATGGTCTACATCTCCTTTCCATCCCATGTCGTTAGCCTCTGAACAACATGCTGACGACCCCCCATCAACTAGTCATGATACCGTTGGGAAGAAGAAAAGTAGATTCAAGTTCCCGTGCATGTTATGCAAAGGGAGTCATCTCACTCACCTTTGCCCTTGTATGGACAAAGCCTCTAAATTACTGGAATACATGACTATTTCACAACCTCAACTTCCAGCTGCTTACCGTAAGCTTTCTCTCAACCCTCCAATAGTTCATGGAATGATCACTCCAGTCCCATCACCGATCAATCTGGTTGATTGTGTCGCCAATCTGGTTGATTATGTCACCAATCTGGTCACGTCCTTAGTTGAACCAGTTGATAAAGTGGTTGATCTGATACCATCCTCGGTCAATCCCACTCTCCCTTCAGAGAGTGAAACCCAAGCGGTCGATCTGTTTCCATCTGTCGATCCCATTCTCCGCCTGGAGAATGAAACCCAAGTGGTCGATCTGATCTCTCCATCGGTCGATCCTACTCTCCTGCTAGAGAGTAAAATCGATACTGCCCATGTTTTTCTCATTGATACAGAATCTCCCGTGCCGAGGGGTATTCCTCCTTCTCCCGTAGAACCCCCTCCAAGTAATGAGGCCATCCATTTTGATTGGGGTGTTCTAAATGGACCTCGTCTTCCCTCTTACATTCATTTCCAGATTACAGTACAGGTTTGTGGTCGAGACGTTCCTCAGACACTGATAGATGAAGGTTCGTCTGTTAGTATTTTGTCCTCTATTTCTTGGCAAGATTTGGGTTATCCTCCACTTGTGCCGGTTACGCAGAATCTGTTAGCTTTTAACAGAAGAACCAGTCAACCTTTAGGGACCCTTCCTCAGTTTCCTATAACTTTGGGAGGGAAAATTATCTTTATTGACGTCATGGTCGTCCAAGATCCCTTGGATTTTGCTTTACTCCTTGGGCGAGATTATGTCTATGCCATGAAAGCTATTGTGTCTACTCTTTTTCGTGTGATATCTTTCCCTCACGATGGACGAGTTGTGACTGTTGATCAACTTTCATTCATTGACCCCACCTGGATTGCCTCCTTGAATGGTTCTTGTATGCAGACAGTATTGCCCCTACAACAGGTCAATTATGTGGCATTTTCGCCCATGGCTTCAACTTGTGATGACTTAGATTCAGTAGTTGACATGGTGATCTCTTCGATAGGGTCGTTAGAGCCTGATCTCTTTACTCTCGTCACAACCCTCAACATGGTGTCCTTTTAGAGTGTGTTTCTTCTGTCAAATGAAGACCTCTTGGAAGCCATGACCAAGTTTTTTCCCTTGACATGGTCTCCTTCCAGAGCATTTTCCTCTTGGAATCCATGATCAAGAAGGTTCTGAGGATAGTTTTTGCATCTTTGAGGCAACCTCGTTAAAAAATGAAATAGAGGTATTTGAGCATGGTTTTTTGATTTCAAGCTCATTAAAAAATGAAACCACATCTGAGGACAGTTTTTGCGTCTCTGAGGCAACCTCATTAAAAAATGAAACAGAGGTTACGAGCATAGTTCTTTTCCTGTGTCAATCTCGTTAAAAAATGAAACAGTCACCTCTCTTGAACCTTCTCTTCATCCACCCTTCTCCTTTTTCTCATCTCCTAGAGAAATTGGTGACAACCTCAGAGCCAGTGAATGAATTGAAGCTTGGAGGGCATGTATCCAGCCTTTGATGATTATTCTGGAGCTAAGACACCATTTTTCAAGCTGGGGGCATATCGAGTGTGGTCTTTTTCTGTTCTCGTGCTCGAAAATACATGAGAATGTGATTGAGCATACTTTTATCACTTTTTCGATCTCAACAAGGTTATACAAAAAAGGAACTCCCCTGGAGTCCTCTTTAAGCTCTTTCCAAACTCTCTAAACATGAAAATATAGCCGAGCGACCTTGCTATTTTCACACTCGATAAAGTATTTGAAGTAAGCATCTGGTGAGCGATAATTTATCTCTTTTTCGGTCTCATCCAGACTATTTTACGAAAAAGAAACTGAGCGAGTTCTCTTTTAAGTGTTTTTCCAGACTCTATAATCATGAAAAACCTTCGAGTTTTCTATCTCTGGACTCGTTAAACAAACATTGACAGGCCCGTAATGGGACCAAACCACTCCTTCTTAGGGTTCGTTAAACAAACTCCAAGGGACTCGTCCAAAGGATGATCTTACATCAACAAGCATATGTTATCCTCCTCAAGCTTGCGTAAAAATAAAGAGGTACTCGCCAGAAATGGTGGGGGGAAATTTGGGAAAGGGATATGTTATCATCTTCGTATTAATTGGTAGTAAGTGTCACTCTTGAACATCACACCCCCTATTCATCATTTGAAGTCGGTTTGGGAAATCTATTTGCCTCTCATTCGATTTGCTACAAGGTCATTTCCTGTGTCATCTTTGAGTCAATGATGCCAAATCATTGGTTGTGTCATTCATATGTTCAAGAGAAGTCCATCTGAAACCTATATTGAGTCGGCCATCTACAGTTATCCATTCTTTCTGTGTCAGCCTTCCCTGTGTCTAGTCCAATTCACATCATACTCTGTTTCACCTTCAAAATCTGTTACTCATTTCATGTCATTGATGGGGGATACATCAAGGCCCTCCTGTGACGATTTTTGTTCCATCGAATTCATCTCATTATCTAGAATCAAGACTTAGAAATTATTTGGTACCTTGAAGCTTGCATACCTAAACGACAGGTTTCCTTGCTTTCGATAGTGGGTTTACATCATTGACCCCTGATCGAAAGATTCCATCGGATGTTCGACGTCAAAACATTTATTCACACTCGATGGATTGTACTAGAGTACCTTGGGAGTCATTAACATCAATGGTGATTTCCCTCACACTTGTTAATGGTTGTATTAATGAACGGTAATCAAGTGGTTTCTACCATGTTTGACTTCAACACATGTAATCACATGGTTAGATTCGTACTTTGGGAAACGTGATTGAAGACCCTGGATATCATCTCTGTGATCCAGGTTGCAATGGGGTATGTATAATCTGTGACACATAGATCCACTGTGTATTTCTCATGGCTATGTCATTTCAATTTGAATATTTTCGCATAGATCCACAGTGTATTCCTGGTGGCTATGTTATATTTTGATGGCATGGATCCATAGTGTATGATTAGTGGCCATGACCTCTATATACAATGTCATTCATCTATTATCTAAGTATGGGAATGCCTACCTCAGAATTGGTATATATGATATTCTGCAGAAGCTTGGGTGTTTGTAGGTTTCCGATTAGATGTGCTCCTGGTTTCTGATACACACATGCAACCTACAAAGTCTTTCGGCTGTCACTGATTCCATCCTCATACTTCGGGGGGCATTTTGTTACCCATGATTTTGGTCTTCATGATGATGTATTGATGATGGTGTACTCAGGCTCTTCATAAGAACTTTCTCCTGAGAAAATTTACTCTCATCTCTTCACAGGTGACAAAAACCTCATTTTTGAAGAAGGTTCGCAGGCTGCTAATACATTTGGCTGCGAGAATGACCCATTCTTGTAGGCTTCCTTAAGCTAGGGTGCGAACTTCTCGCACTGTGTTGAACATCTAGGGTGCGAACTCTTCCTAAAGCATGAAAAAAAGATGAATTCTCGATGCTTCTAGAAGGGAATCTTCTAGAAGGATGGGTTGGCATTCGAATGGTTATCCTAGTACTGGATTCCCTGATATTTTGGGATCATTCTTATCCAAGTAACTAATTCATTCTCTCCTATATATTGAGGGAATTCTCATGGAAAAGGTTAAGCAAGATTCATTGGAGAATTGGTGAAAGAATTGTGTGAAGGACTGAAGCTTGAACAACAGCTTGGAGACTCCAGCAAGTTTATCCAAAGGGGTTGATCTTCTTCATGCAAACAGTGAGAAAGTGTGTGTGTTGGAGCCAAGGGCTATCGAAAGGAAGTTTGCGACATCAAAGATTAGGTTGTAATCTTTAGATTCCATTAATATGATACAGTAGCATGTCCCTTTCCCATAAAGTTATTTCCACTTTATTGTATAATTTCTTGATCATATACATAGATTGACTGTTGAATAGATTGTGATATCTTCACTTTGGTTGGTTTGTGTTGTCTTGGTCTTGACTGTAAGAGAGCACTGGAGCGAAGCAGGAGCAACAAAGACCAAAGGAAGTGATAATAAGGTATGTTATTTGTTCTTGCCTCCTATTTAATTCAATGGTCAAAATCTAGGGAAAGAGTCATGTTCTATCTTGCTTTGTTCTAGATCTAGGTGGATCAGTTAGTGTCCGCACCTACAGATTTATCCAATAACACCTCCTGGCAGAGCTTTCCTAGAATTCCTCAGAATTTATTTCTTCTCTGAACTCAAGATAGAGTTCTTCTCCTCAATGCAACCTATGCATCTACTCAATGCCCTCCTGGTAAAGTTCTACAGAACTCCTCAAAGATTTTGTCTTCTTCTGTGCTTTTATCTGCACATTCCTACCTCCAAGGTATTCAGCAACTTTGAGGCTTCCTTCCTGAGCCTAAAAAATCAGCTGGTGCACCCTCTTGGCACGTCCTTGCCCAAATTCCGCAGAATTCAAGAGTGCATCTATGCACTGGCTTTTAGAACCCACAATGTTCTTTCACACCCTCTTGGCATGAAGCCTCAAAGAACCCAACCGGAATCAAAGAACCTAGAAGACAATGAATTTTGCATGTCCCTGCAAATGCACACCTACAACATACATCTACCGCACATAATGAACACACGAAGACATTCATGAAACCACAGAATAACGTGCAGGAAATTGATGTTTGTATTAATTTAAAATGCCTTCTTTACAAGGTTTTCTTGAGCTCAGACTTTGATAGAGTCTCAGATCTCCTCTTCTCTCTTCTCTAACTCTCGCAAAGCTCTCCTATCTCTCGAATTTACTCAAAACAAGATCCAAAGATATTTTAACATGAGGGGGCTCCTTGAGCTCTTCCCTCCATCTCACCTACTCTATTCAATTACATTGAATTTTACAATTAATGGTTGTCTAGTCCAGATTAGAACTAGATCCATCCTTTCAACCATTTTAAGGCTACCTATAACTAAGGCCAATGCATACACATGACCTGATGGATCCACGACCTTACATTCATTTAATAAAATTAAATTCAAATTCAAAATTTGAATCGAGAGGGTTGCGCCTCTCCTTTCCCATTGAATGCACGCTGAGTTGGTTGGTTGGCTGGTGCATGGCTAGCTGGAGCGATGCACCTGCATCAAGATGTCCAGAAAATCCATTTCAGTTTGGATGTATTTGTGTAGAGCCCCATGGTATTTCATAACCAAATGTCGTTCAGAGTCTTTGATACCCAACTTGGTGCACAAGGTATGGAAGGTATTGGTGAGCTCTAAAACTACTTGGACCCTCTCTTTCTATAGTATGGTCCATCTCATGTACTGGTCCTCATAGTTTCCAATAGGGTAATACTGTTCCTTTACCCCATCCACAAAAAAATTCCAAGTGGGCTCGGCCCCATATATTCTAGACTCCTCGGTGGAAATTTTCTCCCTGTAAGTTTCCCACCAATTTTTTACATGGGGGAGCTATTTAAGGACTGTGAAGGTGATATTTTCCCTGTCGAAAAAATGGCGAACAAAGAAATAACTGTCTATCAAATTTAACCATTTGTCTTGGGCATCCGCATCTATCTGACCTTCAAATATGGGAATATCAAAATTAACCTATACCTTGAAAGGAGAGGTGATTCCAAAGTGGTTGGTTTATGAATATGCGCACATTGCTATTAGTAGGTGTTGAAGGATGTGGGAAAAAATCTGCATTATTTCATCCCTCTATCCCATGAGAGCTTGCTCAAGCAACAGATTTATAGGATCGTATGCTCCATTGTTTTTCATTTCTTCCACCATGGAGGGTTTCTTGGGTGTGCAAGATCGATTGTCTTCAAGAGAGTCAAGCTCGAGACCCAAGTTTCTATACTCAGACCTCATCATGGAGATGCATTTAAAAAAATGACCAAGAGAAGCCTGCTCTAATACCACTCATTCGGATTATTTTCGACACAAAATGAGAGCAGAGATATAGTAAAGAAATGTGCAGAGATATCATAGATATCCAATAATATAACATAAATGTATCAGATATGAAACCATAAACACAGATATATAGTAATACATGATTTATATTAATGAAAGAAATGTACAAAGACTGTAAAAATACAGAGTGAAAGACTCGCTAGAATGGTGGCAGCTTATATCCGAGAAGAGATGTGACAGCTACTCACATTTGCAAGAAGATGATCACAATGAGGCTTTGAAGGAATTTTTACAATAAAAAGGAATTCCAAAACCCTAACCCTAGGAGATGAAGCGCCAAAAGTCATGTGGGCCCCATTTGGGTAACTTAGTACATCAAATTTCTAAGGTTGTAACATTTGCATATGATCTTTGTTTTAGGTGTATGATAGCCCACTGGAAAGGTATCGTCAAGGAGATTAATTTTGGGTGCTTAATCATGCCTTCATATATCATTGAGAATCTTGATCCCGAAAAACCTTCATTTAGGCCCTCAAAATGGCCTCGGAAGTTAAAACTGCTAAAAATAGTAAATTGCCAAAATTGCCAGAAAACTATTTTGAGCCAGTTGGAAAAGGTGGGGGACCACCGATATCCACATGGATCACCGTGAATGGTATTTCATATCCTTAAACTCTTAAATTAATTATTTATATCAAGAATTGTAAAGTCATTATCTTAATTGACAATGGTGGCACCCATAACTTTATTCACCATCGTGTCTCCCAAGAGACAAATTTCTATATCAATGCAACAAACAAATTTCAAAAAATGATTTCCAATGGAGGCTCCATGAAATGTGCGAGTCATTGTGAAATTGCATGCCTTCGAATTGTTGATTATTATTTGAATCCCCACATATTTTCTATTGAAATGGGTGGTTGTTACATTTGTCCGGGTGTTGAATGGCTACACACACTAGGTACCATCACCATGAATTTATAGAATTTGTACATGAGATTCCAGTAGGATGGGAACCTTTACACTTTCCAAGGAATCACTACATGTTATCCATAAATTGTTATCTCCCATAGTGTGGAAAAACTCCTCAAAAAATTCCATTTTGGAATGATCACCTAGTTTTATGTCAGTCAATCATTTAAGACCCCTTTCCAACCCATTCATCCCAATATTTAGTCCCTCTTAACCAAACAATAATCATTTTTTGAAAACCCCCAAGGCCTCCAACCCTCTTGTGGTACCCATGATCATTCCATTCCACTCATACTTGGTATCCTCCCACCCAATGTTTTCCCTTATCCACATGCCTTTTCTTAGATAAATGAAATTGAAAACAATTTTCAAGAATGGTTAGACACAAGTGTCATATTATTTAGTACCAATCCTTATTCATCATTGGTGGTCATGGTACTCAAAAAATAAGGAACTTAGTGCATGTGTCCTGATTTTCATGCTCTCAACAGAATCACCATCAAGGATAAGTTTCCCATTTCAATAATTGATGGTCTTTTGGATGAACTTTAAGGTGCCCAATTCTTTACAGAAGATGATCTCCATTCGAGCTATCACCAAATTCACATGAAAGAGGTTGATATGCCCAAAAATATTTTTATCACTCATGAAGGCCATTATGAGTTCTTGTTGATTCATTTTTTCCTTTGTAATACACCCTCCACCTTCCAAAGTATCATGAATAATATATTTCAACCCTTTCTACATCATTTTGTCCTGGTATTTTTTTATGACATCCTCATCTACAAAAAAACTTGGTAGGCCCATGCTACCCATGTAGACCAGGTATTACAACTCCTTTCTCATCATCATTTATTTATCAATAGGTCCAAATATGCCTTTGGAATTTTCAAAATTGAATATTTGGGCCATATTGTTAGTAAGGATGGTGTACAATTGGACCCAAAAAAAATTGAATAAATGAAGGATTGGCCCTGTCCTACTACTCTTAAAAGTTTAAAAGGTTTCTTAGGTCTAACAGGGTACTATAGAAAGTTCTTCCAAAACTATGGATAAAAATTAGCTCCTCTCACTTCCTTAAGAAAAAAAAATGGAATGTCACTACATATCAATCCATCCAGGATTTGAAAGATGTTATGTCTACCACCCTAATGCTTTATCTTCCCAACTTCACTAGGATTTTAGTTTTGGAATGTGATTCCTTGGGAAAAGGGATAGGATAAATTCTCATGCAAGAAGGTAGACCCTTGGCCTATACCAGTAAACAATTTTTTGACTGACACTTAGGAAACTCCACCTATGAAAAATAAATGTTGGCCATTTTTCATGTTGTGGATATTTGGCATCCTTACTTCATTGTTTCCATATTTAAACTGATCATTGTATCCCTAAATACATTTTGGAGAAAAGGATTTCATCACCGAAACAAAATAAATGGGTTATCAAATAGGGTATGATTATGAAATCATTTACAATAAGGGTAAGGAGAATGTGGTAACTTATTCTCTTTCCAAAAAATATGAAGAGGAAGGGTCCCCATTTTCACTCT
>ML798102.1:38313-51988 GCA_009831015.1 Picea engelmannii
AAAATTAGGATTTTTCCTAGCGACTTATAGAGGTCTAGTGGAGGTGGGAAGTGAGGTGAAATGGATAGTAAACATGTTGATAATGGTATATTTCAACAAAAACTTGTGGAAATGTCACAATTGTGTAGTTTTTAGGTGATAACATAGTTCCCCATGATGTGTGAGGTTAGGAGGAAATTGTATGACCAAAATACATCATAATTTTATTTGCAATGCTCAGAGAGGACCAAGGAAGGAGACAAGTATCCAAGGAAGGAGGAACACCTGCAGATGAACCATAGAGTACCACCTATCAACAACAAAGTCAAAAGGTGATAGGTGTACAAAATCCCAATAGGGACAAGTTAGGTATATCCATACTCATCAAGAAATCTCATAAAAATTATACAATGGCATGTGTGGCATAAGGGAGCCAAGTGAATGAGACAAAATGGGGCCTCAATATAGTACAACATGGGGATGGAAAAAACGTTCCAAAGTATAATATAGTGATATGAACAATCATACATAGAAATTACTAGAACAATGGGGTCAGGTACAACATATGTGATTGATGATATATGTGCTAATGAATGATTGATGAATGGTTAAATAAAGTAAAAATAATATTGTACCGATTCACCCCCCTCTCAATATAATCATAATTCCAACACCTTATGGGCAATCAATCCTTCGAGTTCACATGATTTCTTGGATGTTCAATTCCCTTTAGATGAGGCTATCCTTGAAGCCATGATCATGATTGATAGACCATGGGAATACATGCATCATCAATTGTTCTTTCTTCCTGAACTATAAACTTTAGAAGTTGACTACTAAGGAAATCCTTGGCCCAAGCCTCATAAGGGTCTCTTTCTGAAAAAGTACTATGATAAAGTTGCAAGTCTGCATGGTGATTTGTACCATAGTGTAATTTTAAAGGTTTTGTTTTCAATTTGTATTATAGAGAATGGGTTGTTATTTGAGGTTTATATTGGATTTATTAAATTCTGGACTAGTGTTTTTTATCATGTATATGAGATTTTGAAGACATTTTCTATGGTGGAATTTTTACATCACATTGGTCCAAATTGATCCATTGGCAAGTAACATACTAGAAACTAGAATATAGGTTAGGTTTTCCACTATAACATTATGAATTAGTAGTTTCTTGTTCCATTTTTTCCCCTTAGGATCATCCCCATTGATTTGCAACACTAAACCTTTCTCATCGTTTGAATGTGTTGCAATTTGCATGGTAGAGCCTACCAATCACGAGTTCCCTAGTTAGAGCCTTGTTTTCCCATTTTTGTGGAAATGATAAATATTTTCATAGGATTAGGTGCCATCTTATCCCTTCCATGAATTTGCATCAAAGTTGCACGAGTTCTTCTCAATCTATTTATGGCCATTTCCCACAAGAATCCCTATTTTTACATTTCAAGTTGTAATGTTGCATTGTATATTGTTGCTTGCATTTTTTAGCCTAATGCCCGCTACAATTCACCATTTGTTTCTTACTACCTACACATTCTCTTCATCCTCTCATGTTTTCATATATTTCTTATGTATCCTAGAACCCTTATCCCTAGAGGTAACAAATCAATGAGTGTCCATATCTTGCATGTCCTTCTTACATTTTTTATAGGTATGTCACGTCCATTAGGAACTAGTTTTATTTCCCTATGAAACTCATTTCCTCCATTGTACTACAACATTATTTTATTCCTTTTTAGGATTTAATGAAATGAAAATACACAGGAATAAACAATTTCAAAAAAGTGAGAGGGAGGAAATAATTAAGATCTTTGTTTTGATGGTAGTATCCCTTAGTTATGTCACCCTTAAACAAAGCACCATTTTTTAGTCTTATGCTTGACAAGTTGGTTTTTAGTATTTCCTTAGCAAGAAAAACCTTGATTCTTTGAGTTTTTACTCATTCAGTTGGTTACTTTTATAGACACTATGGATAATCTATTGATACCTTATTTGTTGCATACTTATATCATTTTTCCACTATGTGTCAAATGCTTCCCAAGGAACTTTCTACGAGGTAAAAACTTCTAGTAATCCTTCTTACAATAATTGTGTTCACAATACTGCATATGTCTTATTTACTAATGATGGACTCCATACATAGAAATACCAAGCAATATATCTACTTAGGGGGTTAGGAAGGTTATGACCCTAATATATCCTCCCCCTTAAAAGGAATCCTTGTCCTCAAGGCTTGATAAATGGAAAGTGTTATAGAATGGTTATTGGTTCCCATGTGGAATCCTCTAGTAGTGTATCCTTCCATTGTATTAAAACTTTCTGGATCATGCACTAGAGGAGACGAAACTATGATTTGTTAAGGATGGCCTTTGGTTGCAATCAAATGGAACATTCTTCATCCAATTTAAGAATATTATTTTGAACTCAAAAATTGGATTTGGTCACTTTATTTAAGAAAGAGACATGAAATAATGGATGGATCTTAGAGTGGTTGGGAAGTGCTAATTTGTAAGCCAGATATCCAATATGCTTGATGATAATATAGAGGAAATAAAACTTTGGAGACAACTTTTGGTGGTGGTCTTATTTTATAGAATTTTTCTTTATGAATGTACATGAAGGAAGACATGATGCCCTTGTTCAACATGGTGTTTAGAGAAATCTTTATCATCAAGTTTCTTCATCCGATTTTGAGCCATGACTAGATTATATTTGAGAGTGTCTAAACTTTTAGCCCTAGATGTAAGGGTTTTTTCAACTTCTTGTACCTTTGAGACACATGGTAGGTAAGATAATATAGATGGAGGCTTTTGGCTATAGACTTGATCAAATGGGGTGATGTTAGTGGCACCATGATAAGTTCTATTGTAGCACCATTCAACTAGGGGTAACCACTGAACCCATTGAGACCATAGTTATAAAGTTAAGCACCTCAAATATGCTTCCAAACACTTGTTGATAGATTCTGTATAACCATTGGTTTGGGGGTGACAGGTAGTTCCAAGATTCAATTAGGTGCCTTATATCCTGAACAATTATTTCAAGAAGTTACTAGTGAAACTAGGATCATGGTTCATGACAATATATTGTGGCATACCATGTAGTTTGAAGATATTATCCATGAATACTTGAGCAACCATATAATATTTAAATTGGTTTTGGAGGGAAAAAAATGGCCATATTTAGAAAGTCAGTCGACCACAACCATAATCACTGATTTATTACTATATTTGGGAAACATCACTATGAAGTCTATAGAAATGTCTATACATATAGTAGGTGGAATAGGTAAAGGTTTCAGTGCACTTGGGGTCTTCACTAATTATCCCTTATATCATTGGAAAACATCACATTCATCGATGAAAGTGCATGTTTCCTTTTTCATGCCTTCCCAAAAGAAGGAAAATTTGATCCATTCATACGATTTATGAAAGATAAAATGAATTGTTGTTGGTGATGCATGGATTTTAGATAGTACAATGGATTTAAAATTATACTGCTTAATCAAATACGTACACCCTTTATAGTAGAGTTCATCATTGTGCCAAGTGTAGCTAAGAGATACATTATAATTATGTTGAAGTTGCTAAATAAGGTGGGAAATCTTGGGATCGGTGAACCATTCATTATAGAATTTGTTCACCTAATTAACTACAATTAATAGAGTGAAAATGGGGACCCTTCCTCTTCATATTTTTTGGAAAGAGAATAAGTTACCACATTCTCCTTACCCTTATTGTAAATGATTTCATAATCATACCCTATTTGATAACCCATTTATTTTGTTTCGGTGATGAAATCCTTTTCTCCAAAATGTATTTAGGGATACAATGATCAGTTTAAATATGGAAACAATGAAGTAAGGATGCCAAATATCCACAACATGAAAAATGGCCAACATTTATTTTTCATAGGTGGAGTTTCCTAAGTGTCAGTCAAAAAATTGTTTACTGGTATAGGCCAAGGGTCTACCTTCTTGCATGAGAATTTATCCTATCCCTTTTCCCAAGGAATCACATTCCAAAACTAAAATCCTAGTGAAGTTGGGAAGATAAAGCATTAGGGTGGTAGACATAACATCTTTCAAATCCTGGATGGATTGATATGTAGTGACATTCCATTTTTTTTTCTTAAGGAAGTGAGAGGAGCTAATTTTTATCCATAGTTTTGGAAGAACTTTCTATAGTACCCTGTTAGACCTAAGAAACCTTTTAAACTTTTAAGAGTAGTAGGACAGGGCCAATCCTTCATTTATTCAATTTTTTTTGGGTCCAATTGTACACCATCCTTACTAACAATATGGCCCAAATATTCAATTTTGAAAATTCCAAAGGCATATTTGGACCTATTGATAAATAAATGATGATGAGAAAGGAGTTGTAATACCTGGTCTACATGGGTAGCATGGGCCTACCAAGTTTTTTTGTAGATGAGGATGTCATAAAAAAATACCAGGACAAAATGATGTAGAAAGGGTTGAAATATATTATTCATGATACTTTGGAAGGTGGAGGGTGTATTACAAAGGAAAAAATGAATCAACAAGAACTCATAATGGCCTTCATGAGTGATAAAAATATTTTTGGGCATATCAACCTCTTTCATGTGAATTTGGTGATAGCTCGAATGGAGATCATCTTCTGTAAAGAATTGGGCACCTTAAAGTTCATCCAAAAGACCATCAATTATTGAAATGGGAAACTTATCCTTGATGGTGATTCTGTTGAGAGCATGAAAATCAGGACACATGCACTAAGTTCCTTATTTTTTGAGTACCATGACCACCAATGATGAATAAGGATTGGTACTAAATAATATGACACTTGTGTCTAACCATTCTTGAAAATTGTTTTCAATTTCATTTATCTAAGAAAAGGCATGTGGATAAGGGAAAACATTGGGTGGGAGGATACCAAGTATGAGTGGAATGGAATGATCATGGGTACCACAAGAGGGTTGGAGGCCTTGGGGGTTTTCAAAAAATGATTATTGTTTGGTTAAGAGGGACTAAATATTGGGATGAATGGGTTGGAAAGGGGTCTTAAATGATTGACTGACATAAAACTAGGTGATCATTCCAAAATGGAATTTTTTGAGGAGTTTTTCCACACTATGGGAGATAACAATTTATGGATAACATGTAGTGATTCCTTGGAAAGTGTAAAGGTTCCCATCCTACTGGAATCTCATGTACAAATTCTATAAATTCATGGTGATGGTACCTAGTGTGTGTAGCCATTCAACACCCGGACAAATGTAACAACCACCCATTTCAATAGAAAATATGTGGGGATTCAAATAATAATCAACAATTCGAAGGCATGCAATTTCACAATGACTCGCACATTTCATGGAGCCTCCATTGGAAATCATTTTTTGAAATTTGTTTGTTGCATTGATATAGAAATTTGTCTCTTGGGAGACACGATGGTGAATAAAGTTATGGGTGCCACCATTGTCAATTAAGATAATGACTTTACAATTCTTGATATAAATAATTAATTTAAGAGTTTAAGGATATGAAATACCATTCACGGTGATCCATGTGGATATCGGTGGTCCCCCACCTTTTCCAACTGGCTCAAAATAGTTTTCTGGCAATTTTGGCAATTTACTATTTTTAGCAGTTTTAACTTCCGAGGCCATTTTGAGGGCCTAAATGAAGGTTTTTCGGGATCAAGATTCTCAATGATATATGAAGGCATGATTAAGCACCCAAAATTAATCTCCTTGACGATACCTTTCCAGTGGGCTATCATACACCTAAAACAAAGATCATATGCAAATGTTACAACCTTAGAAATTTGATGTACTAAGTTACCCAAATGGGGCCCACATGACTTTTGGCGCTTCATCTCCTAGGGTTAGGGTTTTGGAATTCCTTTTTATTGTAAAAATTCCTTCAAAGCCTCATTGTGATCATCTTCTTGCAAATGTGAGTAGCTGTCACATCTCTTCTCGGATATAAGCTGCCACCATTCTAGCGAGTCTTTCACTCTGTATTTTTACAGTCTTTGTACATTTCTTTCATTAATATAAATCATGTATTACTATATATCTGTGTTTATGGTTTCATATCTGATACATTTATGTTATATTATTGGATATCTATGATATCTCTACACATTTCTTTACTATATCTCCGCTCTCATTTTGTGCCGAAAATAATCCGGATGAGTGGTATCATAGCAGGCTTCTCTTGGTCATTTTTTTCAATGCATGTCCATGACGAGGTATGAGTATAGAAACTTGGGTCTCGAGCTTGACTCTCTTGAAGACAATCGATCTTGCACACCCAAGAAACCCTCCATGGTAGAAGAAATGAAAAACAATGGAGCAGATGATCCTATAAATCTGTTGCTTGAGCAAGCTCTCATGGGATAGAGGGACGAAATAATGGAGATTTTTCCAACATCCTTCAACACCTACTAATAGCAATGTGTGCATATTCATAAACCAACCACTTTGGAATCACCTCTCCTTTCAAGGTATAGGTTAATTTTGATATTCCCATATTTGAAGGTCAGATAGATGCGGATGCCCAAGACAAATGGTTAAATTTTCTAGAGATTTATTTATTTGTTCGCCATTTTTCCAACAGGGAAAATATCACCTTCACACTCCTTAAATATCTCCCCCATGTAAAAAATTGGTGGGAAACTTACAGGGAGAAAATTTCCACTGAGGAGTCTAGAATATATGGGGCCGAGCCCACTTGAAATTTTTTTGTGGATGCGGTAAAGGAACAGTATTACCCTGTTGGAAGCTATGAGGAACAGTACATGAGATGGACCATACTATAGAAAGAGAGGGTCCAAGAAGTTTCAGAGTTCACCAATACCTTCCATACCTTGTGCACCAAGTTGGGTATCAAAGACTCTAAACGACATTTGGTTCTGAAATACCGTGGGGCTCTACACAAATACATCTAAACTAAAATGGATTTTCTGGACATCTTGATGCAGGAGCATCGCTCCAGCTAGCCATGCACCAGCCAGCCAACCAACTCAGTGTGCATTCAATGGGAAAGGAGAGGCACAACCCTCTCGATTCAAATTTTGAATTTGAATTTAATTGTATTAAATGAATGTAAGGTCATGGAGCCATCAGGTCATGTGTATGCATAGGCCTTAGTTATAGGTAGCCTTAAAATGGTTGAAAGGATGGATCTAGTTCTAATCTAGACTAGACAACCATTAATTGTAAAATTCAATGTAATTGAATAGAGTAGGTGAGATGGAGGGAAGAGCTCAAGGAGCCCCCTCATGTAAAAAGATCTTTGGATCTTGTTTTGAGTAAATTCGAGAGATAGGAGAGATTTGAGAGAGTTAGAGAAGAGAGGAGAGGAGAGTTGAGACTATGTCAAAGTCTGAGCTAAAGAAAACCTTGTAAAGAAGGCATTTTAAATTAATACAAACATCAATTTCCTACACGTTATTCTGTGGTTGCATGAATGTCTTCGTGTGTTCATTATGTGTGGTAGATGTATGTTGTAGGTGTGCATTTGCAGGGACAGAAAAAATTCATTGTCTGCTGGGTTCTTTGATTCCAGTTGGGTTCTTTGAGGCTTCATGCCAAGAGGGTGTGACAGAACATTGTGGGTTCTGAAAGCCAGTGCATAGATGCACTCCTGAATTCTGTAGAACTTGGGCAAGGACGTGCCAAGAGGGTGCACCAGCTGAAGTTTTAGGCTCAGGAAGGAAGCCTCAAGGTTGTTGAATACCTTGGAGGTAGGAATGTGTAGAGAAAAGCACAGAAGAAGACAAAATCTTTGAGGATTTATGTAGAACTTTGCCAGGAGGGCATTGAGCAGATGAACAGGTTGCATTGAGGAGAAGAACTCTATTTTGAGTTCAGAGAAGAAATAAATTCTGAGGAATTCTGGGAAAGCTCTGCCAGGAGGTGTTATTGGATAAATCCGTAGGTGTGGACACTAACCAATCTCCCTAGATCCACCTGGATCTAGAACAAAGCAAGACAGAACATGACTCTTTCCCTAGATTTTGACCATTGAATTAAATAGGAGGCAAGAACAAATAACATACCTTATTATCAATTCCTTTGGTCTTTGTTGCTCCTGCTTCTCTCCAGTGCTCTCATGCAGTCAAGACCAAGACAACACAAACCAACCAAAGTGAACATAGCACAATCTATTCAACAGTCAATCTATGTATATGATCAAGGAATTATACAATAAAGTGGAAATAGATTTATGGGAAAGGGACATGCTACTGTATCATATTAATGGAATGTAAAGATTACAACCTGAGCTTTGATGTCACAAACTTCCTTTCGATGGCCCTTGGCTCCGACACACACACTTGCTCACTGTTTGCATGAAGAAGATCAACCCCTTTGGATAAACTTGCTGGAGTCTCCATGTTGTTGTTCAAGCTTTAGTCCTTCACACAATTCTTTCACCAATTCTCCAATGAATCTTGCTTAACCTTTTCCATGAGAATTCCCTCAATATATAGGAGAGAATGAATTAGTTACTTGGATAAGAATGATCCCAAAATATCAGGGAATCCAGTACTAGGATAACCATTCGAATGCCAACCCATCCTTATAGAAGATTCCCTTCTAGAAGCATCAAGAATTCATCTTTTTTTCATGTTTTAGGAAGAGTTCGCACCCTAGATGTTCAACACAGTGCAGGAAGTTCACACCCTGGCTTAAGGCAACCTACGAGAATGGGTCATTCTCGCAACCAAATGTATTAGCAACCTGCGAACCTTCTTCAAAAATGAGGTTTTTGTCACCTGTGAAGAGATGAAAGTAACTTTTCTCATGACAAAGTTCTTATGAAGAGCCTGAGTAAACCATCATCAATACATCATCATGAAGACCAAAATCATGGGTAACAAAATGCCCCCCGAAGTATGAGGGTGGAATCAGTGACAGCCAAAATACTTTGTAAGTTGCATGTGTGTATCAGAAACCAGGAGCACATCTAATCGGAAACCTACAAACACCCAAGCTTCTGCAGAATATCATATATACCAATTCTGAGGTAGGCATTCCCATACTCAGATAATAGACGAATGACATTGTAGATAGAGTTCATGGCCACCAATCATACACTATGGATCCATGCCATCAAAATATAGCATAGCCACCAGGAATACACTGTGGATCTATGCGAAAATATTCAAATTGAAACGACATAGCCATGAGACATACACAGTGTTTCTATGTGTCACAGATTATACATACCCCATCGCAACCTGGATCACAGAGATGATATCCAGGGTCTTCAATCTCGTTTCCCAAAGTACGAATCTAACCATGTGATTACATGTGTTGAAGTCGAACATGGTAGAAACCACTTGACTACCGTTCATTAATGCAACCATTAACAAGTGCGAGGGAAATCACCATTGATGTTAATGACTCCCAAGGTACTCTAGTAAAATCCATCGAGTGTGAATAAATGTGTTGACATCGAACATCCGATGGAATCTTTCGATTAGGGGTCAATGATGTAAACCCACTGTCGAAAGCGAGGAAACCTGTCGTTGAGGTATGCAAGCTTCAAGGTACCAAATAATTTCTAAGTCTTGATTCCAGATAATGAGCTGAAGTCGATGGAACAAAAATCGTCACAGGAGGGCCTTGATGTATCCCCCATCAATGACATGAAATGAGTAACAGATTTTGAAGGTGAAACAGAGTATGATGTGAATTTGACTGGACACAGGGAAGGCTGACACAGAGAGAATGGATAATTGTAGATGGCCGACTCAATATAGGTTTCATATGGACTTCTCTTGAACATATGAATGACACAACCAATGATTTGGTAGAATTGACTCAAAGATGACATAGGAAATGAACTTGTAGCAAATTGAATGAGAGGTAAATAGATTTCCCAAACCGGCTTCAAATGATGAATAGGGGGTGTGATGTTCAAGAGCGACACTTACTACCAATTAATACGAAGATGATAACATATCCCTTTCCCAAATTTTCCCCCACCATTTCTGGTGAGTACCTCTTTATTTTTATGCAAGCTTGAGGAGGATAACATATGCTTGTTGATGTAAGCTCATCCTTCAGACGAGTCCCTTGGAATATGTTTAATGAACCCTAAGAAGGAGTGGTTTGGTCCCATTACAGGTCTGTCAATGTTTGTTTAACGAGTCCAGAGATAGAAAACTCGAAGGTTTTTCATGATTATAGAGTCTGGAAAAACACTTAAAAGAGAACTCTCTCAGTTCCTTTTTCGTAAAATAGTCTGGATGAGACCGAAAAAGAGATAAATTATCGCTCACCAGATGCTTACTTCAAATACTTTATCGAGTGTAAAAATAGCAAGGTCGCTCAGCTATCTTTTCATGTTTAGAGAGTCTGAAAAGAGCTTAAAGGGGACTCCAGGGGAGTTCCTTTTTTGTATAACCTTGTTGAGCCCGAAAAGTATGCTCAATCACGTTCTCATGTATTTTCAAGCATGAGAACGGAAAAAGACCACGCTCGATATGCCCCCAGCTTGAAAACTGGTGGCTTAGCTCCAGAATGATCATCAAAGGCTGGATACATGCCCTCCAAGCTTCGATTCATTCGTTGGCTCTGAGGTTGTCACCAATTTCTCTAGGAGATGAGAAAAAGGAGAAGGGTGGATGAAGAGAAGGTTCAAGAGAGGTGATTGTTTCATTTTTTAACGAGATTGACACAGGAAAAGAACTATGCTCGTAACCTCTGTTTCATTTTCTAATGAGGTTGCCTCAGAGATGCAAAAAATGTCCTCAGATGTGGTTTCATTTTTTAATGAGCTTGAAATCAAAAAACCATTCTCAAAGACCTCTATTTCATTTTTTAACGAGGTTGCCTCAAAGATGCAAAAACTATCCTCGGAACCTTCTTGATCATGGATTCCAAGAGGACAATGCTCTGGAAGGAGACCATGTCAAGGGAAAAAAATTGGTCATGGCTTCCAAGAGGTCTTCATTTGACAGAAGAAACACACTCTAGAAGGACACCATGTCGAGGGTTGTGACAGGAGTAAAGAGATCAGGCTCTAACAACCCTATCGAAGAGATCACCATGTCAACTACTGAATCTAAGTCATCAGAAGTTGAAGCCATGGGCGACAATGCCACATAATTGACCTGTGGCAGGGGCGATACTGTCTGCATACAAGAACCATTCAAGGAGGCAATCCAGGCAGGGTCAATGAATGAAAGTTGATCAACAGTCACAACTCGTCCATCGTGAGGGAAATATATCACACGAAAAAGAGTAGACACAATAGATTTCATGGCATAGACATAATATTGCCCAAGGAGTAAAGAGAAATCCAAGGGATCTTGGACGACCATGACGTCAATAAAGACAGTTTTCCCTCCCAAAGTTACAGGAAACTAAAAAAAGGTCCCTAAAGGTTGACTAGTTCTTCTGTTAAAAGCTAACAGATTCTACGTAATCGGCACAAGTGGAGGATAACCCAAATCTTGCTAAGAAATAGAGGACAAAATACTAACAGACGAACCTTCATCTATCAGTGTCTGAGGAACGTCTCGACCACAAACCTGTACTGTAATCTAGAAATGAATGTAAGAGGGAAGAAGAGGTCCAGTTAGCACACCCCAATCAAAATGGATGGCCTCATTACTTGGAGGGGGTTCTATGGGAGAAGGAGGAATACCCCTCAGCACAGGAGATTCTGTATCAACGAGAAAAACATGGGCAGTATCGATTTTACACTCTAGAAGGAGAGTAGGATCGACCGATGGAGAGATCAGATCGACCACTTGGGTTTCATTCTCCAGGGGGAGAATGGGATCGACAGATGGAAACAGATTGACCACTTGGGTTTCACTCTCTGAAGGGAGAGTGGGATTGACCAAGGATGGTATCAGATCAACCACTTTATCAACCGGTTCAACTAAGGACGTGACCAGATTAATGACATGATCAACCAGATTGACCGGTGATGGGACTGGAGTGATCATTCTATGAACTATTGGAGGGTTGAGAGAAAGCTTATGGTAAGCAACTGGAAGTTGAGGTTGTGAAATAGTCATGTCTTCCAGTAATTTAGAGGCTTCGTCCATACAAGGGCAAAGGTGAGTGAGATGACTCCCTTTGCATAACATGCACTAGAACTTGACTCTACTTTTCTTCTTCCCAACGATATCATGACTAGTTGATGGGGGGTCATCAGCATGTTGTTCAGAGGCTAACGACATGGGATGGAAAGGAGATGTAGACCATGCTTCCATAACTTTGGGTAGACCAGGGAAATCCTTAAGAAGATGGCTACCCTTACAAAGCTTGCAAGGGTACTTGGGCTTACGGGTTGTTTGGGTGATCTTAACATCATCAACACTCCCAGCATGAGTAACAGTAACTGTCTATTTTCCAACATGTTTGATAGCGGTCGAAAGTTTGGATCCTTGCTTAATTTTCTTCTTCTTATTCTTCCTTTTCTTCTTCTTCTTATTCACCGGGTTACTAGCTTCAGAACTTTCACCCGATGAATAAGATGAAACGGAAGGCGACATTGCAAGTGAAGAAGGCGAAGAAGACCTTACTAGTGAAGAAGGTGAAGGATCAACATGAGCTTGATGCTCTTGGGGGGAAATTCTTGTGAATGAAGCACTAACTACATTCGGGATTACCTGAGTGGAAAACAACCATACCGATAATCCAATAGTGAGACCTGGAAGGCTCAAAGTAGTGATGTGAGGAGGACCAATGTTCCCATAAAAAGGAAAAACAAAAGGTTCGCCTAGAGCATAGGTTCCTTCATTGGTCATTTTGGGAACTGACACCATGAAAAACAAAAATCCAATCTAGAGTCCACTAGGGAAAACAAACAGCACACGCTAAAAATCTAGGAAGCAAGCAAACAAACAAAACCTTCTCACAATGAGCACACTAGATGGTGATGAAATCCAACGTCGTGGGAACAAAGTAAGATGGGGCTGAGATAGAGCGGGTGGAAAAGTTACATTGACGACCTGCTTAACGGACTTACACCCTGGTGTAAGCTCCCACACATAATCGTGGTTATACCCTCCAAGGAGCCTGAGTGAGTTTGGCCAATGTCGATTCCAGGTACCATGAAGACTTTCCCCTCCACAGTCACTTTGTGTAAAGACCCTAAAGAGATAGGCCACTAAGGTTACCAATCACTACATTGATGCCTGGGGAAACAGTTGACAGTCTAATCCACACGCAAGGGCAGGGTATCTAGCCCAAAATCAACTTGAGAGGCTTCCACTCATCATTATGGGTATACCTCTCAAGCGACCCCCATAATACGCACAATCTCTACACCAAGACCGACAAAGCAGGGTGAGTAACTCTGCCAGTCTCAATGCAACCTTGTGATTGACCCTTATGTTAGAAGGGCTTCCCAGGAAAAAATGTAATAAATGGATTTAACCGCTCCCTAACTCAAGATTCTATGTTTGTTTGCAACTTTGGAAAGTTATCCTTCACACCTATTACAAATCCCTACAACTAATCTAATGTAGGTTTGCTACCAGAAAATATAAAAATGTCTAATCAACTTTTATAAACGCTTTATTTTATGGTTGTTGTAACTCAAAAGGAAGATGGCATGGGCAATATGGTGTTTTGACCGACTCGAAAATTATGCAAAGATATGAAGATGCAATCTTTTCATTTCGATGAAAGCTATGCTATGAGAAGGAGAAAACATTTATCATTCCCATATGCACGATGTCCCAAA